>CAWUER010000514.1:709200-1211200 GCA_963921195.1 Pegoplata infirma
TATGCAATACTCTTATACTAAGTATATACCCCTTAAATGTTTTTACTTTTTCCAAAAATTGAGGACGGTTCTTTTTTAATGATCGATATTTTAAAAAACTCTGAATCAGTGCAGTCAATAAAATAGCACCGAATGACAAAATTTCATTAAAAAAATTAATATTGTTTAAATTATTAAAATATAAGTGTTAAATACTAAAGGAAGATAGTTTTTATTTATAAAAAAATTAATTCATTACAAAATTTGATGTTTATTTTCATAAAAATAGGACGTGGAAAGCATTACACTCCTCAAAAACGTGTTTTTGTAAAAAATATAATTTCTGAACATAAACCATATTCTGAAACAGGAAAATTAGTTGGATGCGCTTATAAAATTATTGAAAATTCAACAAAATTCACTTTAGAGCTTGAAAAACTTAGTCACAAGCGACGTTTGTCACCATAAGTGGTTAGGTGTTCGTAAAGACAATGGAAGAAGGCCCCATTTACGGCCGCTCTAGAGCTAAAAAAGGACAGCAAATGCTGAAAATGTTCGTCGAAGATTACAAAACAACAACATTAATGCTTGTAGATTCGAAAAAGTGCCCCTACTCTCATTTAAGCATGCTGCAAGTCGTTTGAAGTTTGCTAACAGTAACTCAGAATGACCAGCTTAAAAGTGGATCAATGTTCTATGGACAAATGAATCCATTGTTGTTTTATTTGGAGATATGAGATTACATATCTACGTCAGAAGACCCTATAACGCGGATTTCAATCCAAAATTCGAAATAAAAATAACTTAAAATGGTGGTTATGGTGTGGGGGATATTTTCCTACTGTGGAGTGGGGTTCATATATTGGACCATGGCTCACATATTGGACTAGGACAATCGTGGATATGCACTTAACGTTTATATCCAACAGAAAGTAATGTTAAAATAAGTTTCTGAGCAAATGCCACTAATTTAGGTCTTTTAGCACGTCAATTACCCAAAGCGTGACGGGAAATCGGCCAAAAATTGGTTCTGGACAATAAAGTAAACGTGATGCAATGGCCTGGTCAGTCCCCAGACCTAGATCAAATCGATAGTTAATAGACAGATATAGAGAAGGGTGTGTCTCGAATACAACCAACTTGTAATGAAGCCCTTTGGGTGGCTGTTCAGCAAATCTGGATCTCATTTTCAAATTAAAGATCCTAAAATCTCGTGAATTCGGTACAATAACGTTGTACAGAGGTAATTGTCAACAATGAGCAGTCGACATTTTTTTTTTTATTATTGAAAGATATCACAACAATACTGAATTCATAATCCATTTGTTTTTCAAATTTAAGAATTTAATTTTAATACAAAAAGTACTGTGGTGCTATTTTTTTGACTGAGTCTTTTTGAAGTTTTTTTAAAAACTCTGAAAATTCTTAATGAAATAAAAAACCATATTAGGCTTTTCTTATGTAATATTGTTTCACACTCTTGTAAGTAACTTATGACACGTTTTCAGTGACATAAGTTTAAATTGTTAAAAAAAACCCAACGAAGAAAGTTTTGTTTTATCGTGGTGCTATTTTTTTGACCGCAGCTGTATGTATGTATGTATGTATGTATGTATGTATGTATGTATGTATGTATGTATGTATGTATGTATGTATGTATGTATGTATGTATGTATGTATGTATGTATGTATGTATGTATGTATGTATGTATGTATGTATGTATGTATGTATGTATGTATGTATGTATGTATGTATGTATGTATGTATGTATGTATGTATGTATGTATGTATGTATGTATGTATGTATGTATGTATGTATGTATGTATGTATGTATGTATGTATGTATGTATGTATGTATGTATGTATGTATGTATGTATGTATGTATGTATGTATGTATGTATGTATGTATGTATGTATGTATGTATGTATGTATGTATGTATGTATGTATGTATGTATGTATGTATGTATGTATGTATGTATGTATGTATGTATGTATGTATGTATGTATGTATGTATGTATGTATGTATGTATGTATGTATGTATGTATGTATGTATGTATGTATGTATGTATGTATGTATGTATGTATGTATGTATGTATGTATGTATGTATGTATGTATGTATGTATGTATGTATGTATGTATGTATGTATGTATGTATGTATGTATGTATGTATGTATGTATGTATGTATGTATGTATGTATGTATGTATGTATGTATGTATGTATGTATGTATGTATGTATGTATGTATGTATGTATGTATGTATGTATGTATGTATGTATGTATGTATGTATGTATGTATGTATGTATGTATGTATGTATGTATGTATGTATGTATGTATGTATGTATGTATGTATGTATGTATGTATGTATGTATGTATGTATGTATGTATGTATGTATGTATGTATGTATGTATGTATGTATGTATGTATGTATGTATGTATGTATGTATGTATGTATGTATGTATGTATGTATGTATGTATGTATGTATGTATGTATGTATGTATGTATGTATGTATGTATGTATGTATGTATGTATGTATGTATGTATGTATGTATGTATGTATGTATGTATGTATGTATGTATGTATGTATGTATGTATGTATGTATGTATGTATGTATGTATGTATGTATGTATGTATGTATGTATGTATGTATGTATGTATGTATGTATGTATGTATGTATGTATGTATGTATGTATGTATGTATGTATGTATGTATGTATGTATGTATGTATGTATGTATGTATGTATGTATGTATGTATGTATGTATGTATGTATGTATGTATGTATGTATGTATGTATGTATGTATGTATGTATGTATGTATGTATGTATGTATGTATGTATGTATGTATGTATGTATGTATGTATGTATGTATGTATGTATGTATGTATGTATGTATGTATGTATGTATGTATGTATGTATGTATGTATGTATGTATGTATGTATGTATGTATGTATGTATGTATGTATGTATGTATGTATGTATGTATGTATGTATGTATGTATGTATGTATGTATGTATGTATGTATGTATGTATGTATGTATGTATGTATGTATGTATGTATGTATGTATGTATGTATGTATGTATGTATGTATGTATGTATGTATGTATGTATGTATGTATGTATGTATGTATGTATGTATGTATGTATGTATGTATGTATGTATGTATGTATGTATGTATGTATGTATGTATGTATGTATGTATGTATGTATGTATGTATGTATGTATGTATGTATGTATGTATGTATGTATGTATGTATGTATGTATGTATGTATGTATGTATGTATGTATGTATGTATGTATGTATGTATGTATGTATGTATGTATGTATGTATGTATGTATGTATGTATGTATGTATGTATGTATGTATGTATGTATGTATGTATGTATGTATGTATGTATGTATGTATGTATGTATGTATGTATGTATGTATGTATGTATGTATGTATGTATGTATGTATGTATGTATGTATGTATGTATGTATGTATGTATGTATGTATGTATGTATGTATGTATGTATGTATGTATGTATGTATGTATGTATGTATGTATGTATGTATGTATGTATGTATGTATGTATGTATGTATGTATGTATGTATGTATGTATGTATGTATGTATGTATGTATGTATGTATGTATGTATGTATGTATGTATGTATGTATGTATGTATGTATGTATGTATGTATGTATGTATGTATGTATGTATGTATGTATGTATGTATGTATGTATGTATGTATGTATGTATGTATGTATGTATGTATGTATGTATGTATGTATGTATGTATGTATGTATGTATGTATGTATGTATGTATGTATGTATGTATGTATGTATGTATGTATGTATGTATGTATGTATGTATGTATGTATGTATGTATGTATGTATGTATGTATGTATGTATGTATGTATGTATGTATGTATGTATGTATGTATGTATGTATGTATGTATGTATGTATGTATGTATGTATGTATGTATGTATGTATGTATGTATGTATGTATGTATGTATGTATGTATGTATGTATGTATGTATGTATGTATGTATGTATGTATGTATGTATGTATGTATGTATGTATGTATGTATGTATGTATGTATGTATGTATGTATGTATGTATGTATGTATGTATGTATGTATGTATGTATGTATGTATGTATGTATGTATGTATGTATGTATGTATGTATGTATGTATGTATGTATGTATGTATGTATGTATGTATGTATGTATGTATGTATGTATGTATGTATGTATGTATGTATGTATGTATGTATGTATGTATGTATGTATGTATGTATGTATGTATGTATGTATGTATGTATGTATGTATGTATGTATGTATGTATGTATGTATGTATGTATGTATGTATGTATGTATGTATGTATGTATGTATGTATGTATGTATGTATGTATGTATGTTTTTTTTTTTTTTTTTTTTTTTTTTTTTTTTTTTTTTTTTTTTTTTTTATTGAGGTAAAAATCGTCGAAAGACCCTGGCACACACTGAAAATTGCCAGTGTGCGAGACTTTAACACGCTAAAAACCCTCATACGCTAACCCAGCCGTCCCTGCGGAACTACCGCGAAGTATTCTTCGCAGGGTGGGAATAGGTAAAGACCTGTCACTATTCTACTTCGATTCTTCTGCGAATCATTTCTTCCCTACGAAGTTCAATAAGAACCAATTTTACAAAGCTACGTACGAACTCCCATTTAACTAAAGATGATAACATTATGTTTACAATGTTATCCGGGCTAACTCTACTACCTAGTCTCTCTTCTAGAGACACCCTCTCATTACCAAATCGTGGACAGACGAAAAACACATGTTCCGCATTCTCTTCCACATTATCATCACAACACGGACAAAACGGACTGCTGTCGTGTCCAAATCGGTACAAATAAGATCTGTAACAACCATGTCCGCTAAGCATCTGTGTAAGGTAGTAGTCCAAGTCACCTCGGGTATCAGTAAATACGTCCACCTACCCTTGTGCGATGTAGACCACCGCGCCTGCCAATTGGCAACGCTTATATTCCTTACCAAGTCGCAATCACCAATATTACCATTAGTGCCTGCCGCAGACAACACATATTCCGACTCTCTAGCAAGTAGATCGACGGGTACCATACCAGCTATGACAAATGCAGCTTCATCCGAAACAGTTCGGAAAGCGCAGCATACACGGAGAGCAGCCAATCTGTACACGGGAGTAATTATATCACTGTATGATTGATATCTTAACGCACTTGACCAAATAGGCGATGCATATAGCATAATGCTTTTAACAACTCCTGCCAGCATTTTCCTCTGCAGGTATCTAGGGCCTCTGGTGTTTGGCATAATCCGACACAATGAATTACACGTTTTTTCCGCTTTCTTACCTATGTACTGTAAGTGATCTTTAAATGATAGACGGTTATCAATCATTACCCCAAGGTATTTGAGACTTGGCTTTGTCTCAATGCTACACGCACCAATAACGAGTTTTATTGTCTCTATGGATTTACGACTACTAATCAACACAGCTTCTGTTTTATGATCCGCTAGGGATAATCCCATTGAGGTAAGCCATGCTTTAACAATCTGAATGCTTGAGTTGGTAACAGATTCTGCCTCCCAAAGGTATTTAGCCACGCATACCAGCGCCACATCGTCTGCAAATCCAACTATTTCAACCTTCTCAGGTAAGGCTAGTCTTAAAATGCCGTCATACATAACGTTCCATAATAAAGGCCCAAGCACGGATCCTTGGGGAACACCGCCGGTAACTTTGTACTGCTTCGTTCCACCATCAGTATCATAAAAAAGTATTCGTTCACGAAAATAATGCCTTATAATGGCCACCAAGTATTGGGGGACATTAAGACGAGTGAGGGAATTTACGATGTTCTCCCAGTTCGCTGTATTAAACGCGTTTTTGACATCTAGAGTCACGACAACACAATACTCCTTTGAACCATCCTTCCACCTTCGTCCTTCGATAGCCCGTGATGCAGTCTCAACTACCACGTTAATAGCATCCACCGTAGATTTTGCTTTCCTAAAGCCAAATTGCTTTTCGGATAGACCTTCAACAGCTTCAATATGTTCTTCTAATCTTCTACAGACAATACGCTCCAACAATTTACCAGTTGTATCTATCATACATAGTGGTCGGTATGAAGAGGGGTCATCCAGGGGTTTCTTATCCTTAGGTAACAGGACCAACTTCTGTCTTTTCCACATAGAGGGGAAAATACCATGGCGTAAGCACGCATTCATCAAGTCTTCAAATTGCTGTGGACAGCATTTAAAGGCCTCCTTAAGCACTACGTTCGGGATACAATCCAAACCTGGAGCTTTCTTATCCTGGAATTTTGAGATCGCGTTTGCTATCTCAGCGTTCGTAACGATAGGAAAATTCAGAACCTCCGCAGGCGGAGTATATTCCCAGGAGGTTGTTTCCTGCTGTGGGAAGAGATGTTCCACAATATTATTGAGTATCGACTCCTCTTTAGGTGGTGATGGATTCAAACATTTTAACCTTTTCGTCACTAACTTATACGCCATACCCCAAGGATTATCCTCAAGATCTTCGCATATGTCAACGAAACACTTCCTCTTGCTTTTGCGAATTGCTAGCTTCAGGGACTTTCTTTTCTCCTTGAACGTTTGACGGAGTATGTCGTTTCCCAGTCTGCCTCTTGTTCTAGTGTACTGTCTTCTAGCATGCACACATTCTGAGCGGATCCTAGATATTTCCTCATTCCACCAGTAAACTGGTGGATTTTTGGAGCTGTTTTTTCTTCTTACCATGGAAACATCACATGCTTGGGTAATCTGATGAATTAGCTGTTGTGCCATATCTTCTGGAGTACCATGTAGTGTCATACTCTCTAGGCTGGCTGAAAACAAGTCCTTATCGAGAGTGTTAGCTTTCCATCCTGCCAACTTTTTGGACTGAACATATGTAGTTGGTTGTCCATAGGCTATATCAGTTACTATGGCACAGTGGTCGCTATGGGTATATTGATCGGATATGCTCCAGTTAATATGACCTGCAAGACTGAGGCTGGCAAAAGTAATGTCAATAATCGATCCCCTATTTCCTCTTCTAAACGTTTGTTCACTTCCTGTGTTCATCAGGACAACATTCAAGGCAGAAAATGCTTCCAGTAATATAATCCCCCTAGGGTTTGTGGAGGGACATCCCCATGTTGTTGACCATGCATTGAAATCGCCTGCTATTATCACACGGTTTTTGGTAATAGCATCAGAGGTAACGCTGTCGACAATATTCTTAAACACATCTATTGTATATCTTGGTGGAATATAGCAGCTATACAATGTAATTCCAGAGATAGTGGCACAAGTAAACCCACACTGTTGCGTAGATACATCTAGTAGAGTTAGTCCGTTGACCGACCAGATTGCAGATGTCCCTGAACTGTCCGACATGTATGTATGTATGTATGTATGTATGTATGTATGTATGTATGTATGTATGTATGTATGTATGTATGTATGTATGTATGTATGTATGTATGTATGTATGTATGTATGTATGTATGTATGTATGTATGTATGTATGTATGTATGTATGTATGTATGTATGTATGTATGTATGTATGTATGTATGTATGTATGTATGTATGTATGTATGTATGTATGTATGTATGTATGTATGTATGTATGTATGTATGTATGTATGTATGTATGTATGTATGTATGTATGTATGTATGTATGTATGTATGTATGTATGTATGTATGTATGTATGTATGTATGTATGTATGTATGTATGTATGTATGTATGTATGTATGTATGTATGTATGTATGTATGTATGTATGTATGTATGTATGTATGTATGTATGTATGTATGTATGTATGTATGTATGTATGTATGTATGTATGTATGTATGTATGTATGTATGTATGTATGTATGTATGTATGTATGTATGTATGTATGTATGTATGTATGTATGTATGTATGTATGTATGTATGTATGTATGTATGTATGTATGTATGTATGTATGTATGTATGTATGTATGTATGTATGTATGTATGTATGTATGTATGTATGTATGTATGTATGTATGTATGTATGTATGTATGTATGTATGTATGTATGTATGTATGTATGTATGTATGTATGTATGTATGTATGTATGTATGTATGTATGTATGTATGTATGTATGTATGTATGTATGTATGTATGTATGTATGTATGTATGTATGTATGTATGTATGTATGTATGTATGTATGTATGTATGTATGTATGTATGTATGTATGTATGTATGTATGTATGTATGTATGTATGTATGTATGTATGTATGTATGTATGTATGTATGTATGTATGTATGTATGTATGTATGTATGTATGTATGTATGTATGTATGTATGTATGTATGTATGTATGTATGTATGTATGTATGTATGTATGTATGTATGTATGTATGTATGTATGTATGTATGTATGTATGTATGTATGTATGTATGTATGTATGTATGTATGTATGTATGTATGTATGTATGTATGTATGTATGTATGTATGTATGTATGTATGTATGTATGTATGTATGTATGTATGTATGTATGTATGTATGTATGTATGTATGTATGTATGTATGTATGTATGTATGTATGTATGTATGTATGTATGTATGTATGTATGTATGTATGTATGTATGTATGTATGTATGTATGTATGTATGTATGTATGTATGTATGTATGTATGTATGTATGTATGTATGTATGTATGTATGTATGTATGTATGTATGTATGTATGTATGTATGTATGTATGTATGTATGTATGTATGTATGTATGTATGTATGTATGTATGTATGTATGTATGTATGTATGTATGTATGTATGTATGTATGTATGTATGTATGTATGTATGTATGTATGTATGTATGTATGTATGTATGTATGTATGTATGTATGTATGTATGTATGTATGTATGTATGTATGTATGTATGTATGTATGTATGTATGTATGTATGTATGTATGTATGTATGTATGTATGTATGTATGTATGTATGTATGTATGTATGTATGTATGTATGTATGTATGTATGTATGTATGTATGTATGTATGTATGTATGTATGTATGTATGTATGTATGTATGTATGTATGTATGTATGTATGTATGTATGTATGTATGTATGTATGTATGTATGTATGTATGTATGTATGTATGTATGTATGTATGTATGTATGTATGTATGTATGTATGTATGTATGTATGTATGTATGTATGTATGTATGTATGTATGTATGTATGTATGTATGTATGTATGTATGTATGTATGTATGTATGTATGTATGTATGTATGTATGTATGTATGTATGTATGTATGTATGTATGTATGTATGTATGTATGTATGTATGTATGTATGTATGTATGTATGTATGTATGTATGTATGTATGTATGTATGTATGTATGTATGTATGTATGTATGTATGTATGTATGTATGTATGTATGTATGTATGTATGTATGTATGTATGTATGTATGTATGTATGTATGTATGTATGTATGTATGTATGTATGTATGTATGTATGTATGTATGTATGTATGTATGTATGTATGTATGTATGTATGTATGTATGTATGTATGTATGTATGTATGTATGTATGTATGTATGTATGTATGTATGTATGTATGTATGTATGTATGTATGTATGTATGTATGTATGTATGTATGTATGTATGTATGTATGTATGTATGTATGTATGTATGTATGTATGTATGTATGTATGTATGTATGTATGTATGTATGTATGTATGTATGTATGTATGTATGTATGTATGTATGTATGTATGTATGTATGTATGTATGTATGTATGTATGTATGTATGTATGTATGTATGTATGTATGTATGTATGTATGTATGTATGTATGTATGTATGTATGTATGTATGTATGTATGTATGTATGTATGTATGTATGTATGTATGTATGTATGTATGTATGTATGTATGTATGTATGTATGTATGTATGTATGTATGTATGTATGTATGTATGTATGTATGTATGTATGTATGTATGTATGTATGTATGTATGTATGTATGTATGTATGTATGTATGTATGTATGTATGTATGTATGTATGTATGTATGTATGTATGTATGTATGTATGTATGTATGTATGTATGTATGTATGTATGTATGTATGTATGTATGTATGTATGTATGTATGTATGTATGTATGTATGTATGTATGTATGTATGTATGTATGTATGTATGTATGTATGTATGTATGTATGTATGTATGTATGTATGTATGTATGTATGTATGTATGTATGTATGTATGTATGTATGTATGTATGTATGTATGTATGTATGTATGTATGTATGTATGTATGTATGTATGTATGTATGTATGTATGTATGTATGTATGTATGTATGTATGTATGTATGTATGTATGTATGTATGTATGTATGTATGTATGTATGTATGTATGTATGTATGTATGTATGTATGTATGTATGTATGTATGTATGTATGTATGTATGTATGTATGTATGTATGTATGTATGTATGTATGTATGTATGTATGTATGTATGTATGTATGTATGTATGTATGTATGTATGTATGTATGTATGTATGTATGTATGTATGTATGTATGTATGTATGTATGTATGTATGTATGTATGTATGTATGTATGTATGTATGTATGTATGTATGTATGTATGTATGTATGTATGTATGTATGTATGTATGTATGTATGTATGTATGTATGTATGTATGTATGTATGTATGTATGTATGTATGTATGTATGTATGTATGTATGTATGTATGTATGTATGTATGTATGTATGTATGTATGTATGTATGTATGTATGTATGTATGTATGTATGTATGTATGTATGTATGTATGTATGTATGTATGTATGTATGTATGTATGTATGTATGTATGTATGTATGTATGTATGTATGTATGTATGTATGTATGTATGTATGTATGTATGTATGTATGTATGTATGTATGTATGTATGTATGTATGTATGTATGTATGTATGTATGTATGTATGTATGTATGTATGTATGTATGTATGTATGTATGTATGTATGTATGTATGTATGTATGTATGTATGTATGTATGTATGTATGTATGTATGTATGTATGTATGTATGTATGTATGTATGTATGTATGTATGTATGTATGTATGTATGTATGTATGTATGTATGTATGTATGTATGTATGTATGTATGTATGTATGTATGTATGTATGTATGTATGTATGTATGTATGTATGTATGTATGTATGTATGTATGTATGTATGTATGTATGTATGTATGTATGTATGTATGTATGTATGTATGTATGTATGTATGTATGTATGTATGTATGTATGTATGTATGTATGTATGTATGTATGTATGTATGTATGTATGTATGTATGTATGTATGTATGTATGTATGTATGTATGTATGTATGTATGTATGTATGTATGTATGTATGTATGTATGTATGTATGTATGTATGTATGTATGTATGTATGTATGTATGTATGTATGTATG
Organism: Pegoplata infirma; assembly: GCA_963921195.1. Lineage (NCBI taxonomy): Eukaryota > Metazoa > Arthropoda > Insecta > Diptera > Anthomyiidae > Pegoplata > Pegoplata infirma. Next base: position 720,768 of record CAWUER010000514.1, read on the forward strand.
TATGTATGTATGTATGTATGTATGTATGTATGTATGTATGTATGTATGTATGTATGTATGTATGTATGTATGTATGTATGTATGTATGTATGTATGTATGTATGTATGTATGTATGTATGTATGTATGTATGTATGTATGTATGTATGTATGTATGTATGTATGTATGTATGTATGTATGTATGTATGTATGTATGTATGTATGTATGTATGTATGTATGTATGTATGTATGTATGTATGTATGTATGTATGTATGTATGTATGTATGTATGTATGTATGTATGTATGTATGTATGTATGTATGTATGTATGTATGTATGTATGTATGTATGTATGTATGTATGTATGTATGTATGTATGTATGTATGTATGTATGTATGTATGTATGTATGTATGTATGTATGTATGTATGTATGTATGTATGTATGTATGTATGTATGTATGTATGTATGTATGTATGTATGTATGTATGTATGTATGTATGTATGTATGTATGTATGTATGTATGTATGTATGTATGTATGTATGTATGTATGTATGTATGTATGTATGTATGTATGTATGTATGTATGTATGTATGTATGTATGTATGTATGTATGTATGTATGTATGTATGTATGTATGTATGTATGTATGTATGTATGTATGTATGTATGTATGTATGTATGTATGTATGTATGTATGTATGTATGTATGTATGTATGTATGTATGTATGTATGTATGTATGTATGTATGTATGTATGTATGTATGTATGTATGTATGTATGTATGTATGTATGTATGTATGTATGTATGTATGTATGTATGTATGTATGTATGTATGTATGTATGTATGTATGTATGTATGTATGTTTTTTTTTTTTTTTTTTTTATTGAGGTAAAAATCGTCGAAAGACCCTGGCACACACTGAAAATTGCCAGTGTGCGAGACTTTAACACGCTAAAAACCCTCATACGCTAACCCAGCCGTCCCTGCGGCGAAGTATTCTTCGCAGGGTGGGAATAGGTAAAGACCTGTCACTATTCTACTCCGATTCTTCTGCGAATCATTTCTTCCCTACGAAGTTCAATAAGAACCAATTTTACAAAGCTACGTACGAACTCCCATTTAACTAAAGATGATAACATTATGTTTACAATGTTATCCGGGCTAACTCTACTACCTAGTCTCTCTTCTAGAGACACCCTCTCATTACCAAATCGTGGACAGACGAAAAACACATGTTCCGCATTCTCCTCCACATTATCATCACAACACGGACAAAACGGACTGCTGTCGTGTCCAAATCGGTACAAATAAGATCTGTAACAACCATGTCCGCTAAGCATCTGTGTAAGGTAGTAGTCCAAGTCACCATGTATGTATGTATGTATGTATGTATGTATGTATGTATGTATGTATGTATGTATGTATGTATGTATGTATGTATGTATGTATGTATGTATGTATGTATGTATGTATGTATGTATGTATGTATGTATGTATGTATGTATGTATGTATGTATGTATGTATGTATGTATGTATGTATGTATGTATGTATGTATGTATGTATGTATGTATGTATGTATGTATGTATGTATGTATGTATGTATGTATGTATGTATGTATGTATGTATGTATGTATGTATGTATGTATGTATGTATGTATGTATGTATGTATGTATGTATGTATGTATGTATGTATGTATGTATGTATGTATGTATGTATGTATGTATGTATGTATGTATGTATGTATGTATGTATGTATGTATGTATGTATGTATGTATGTATGTATGTATGTATGTATGTATGTATGTATGTATGTATGTATGTATGTATGTATGTATGTATGTATGTATGTATGTATGTATGTATGTATGTATGTATGTATGTATGTATGTATGTATGTATGTATGTATGTATGTATGTATGTATGTATGTATGTATGTATGTATGTATGTATGTATGTATGTATGTATGTATGTATGTATGTATGTATGTATGTATGTATGTATGTATGTATGTTTTTTTTTTTTTTTTTTTTGCTTACGCTGGAGGTGAAAAATCTTCAAAAGATACCTACAACGTTTGTTGTAGGCATGCACGATTCACCACATCTGTGGCGCCTACGTACTAAAAGACACCCCCACGTACTACAACCACTGCCCCCGCGGAACCGCCGTAAGGTAATACTTCGCGAGGACTGGTTAGCTATAAAGCTATGCTTACGATTTAAAGATATTCATAAAAATCGTTTGTGTGATAGACGTGAAAGTCAAGTATTCGCAAGAAGTACCTATTACGAACATTTAATAAAACACGAAACTATGCCACAAAAAACACATGTATGTTTGCGGGGTAGCTGTGAAAATCAAGTATTCGCAACAGGAACCTATTACGAACATTTTTCAAAACACTGAGCTAAGCCACAAAAACACATGTTTGTTTGCGGGGTAGCTGTGAAAATCAACTATTCGCAACAGAAACCTATTACGAACATTTTTCAAAACACTGAGCTAAGCCACAAAAACACATGTATGTTTGCGAGGTAGCTGTGAAAATCAAGTATTCGCAACAGAAACCTATTACGAACATTTTTCAAAACACTGAGCCAAGCCACAAGACGACATGTATGAGTACTGGTTAGCAATAAAGCTGTGCTTACGATGTTATTTTATTATCCGATTCTTCTTTCCGTTTCGACTCTTCTTAGTTCAATAAGAATTCGTGAGACTATCAAACTTTGTTCATTCCACTTATCTCCACAACTTAAAACATAGTCCATTAAGACAGATGGGTTTAATATTGTTGGATTCCACAATCTAAAACGTGGACATTGAAACATTACGTGTTCAACATCCTCGTTGAAGCTGGGGCAGTTTGGACAAAGTGGTGAGTTGTCGTGCCCAAATCGATGTAAATAGAACCTATAAACTCCATGCCCACTAAAAAATTGGGTTAAATAGTAATTCGTTTCCCCATGAGCTCTACTCATCCATTTTTCAATGTTCGGAATCAGTTTGTAGGTCCATCTTCCCTTTGTGGATACATTCCATCGATTTTGCCATATTTCCAATGAAATTGTTCTTTCCTGTTTTTTCACATTTCTCCTTTCGTCAGGGAGTAAATTATTATCAGCATTTTTAAGGTAAACCCGCTTCATTTCGTCAACCAGAATATCAATCGGGATCATTCCCGCTATAACGAACGCCGCCTCATCCGAAACCGTTCTGAAGGCACTAATAGTTCTCAGAGCACTAAGTCTGTAGACTGATATTATTTTTCTTCTACACTCTTTGTTTGCTAGAGCCTGCGCCCAAATTGGGGAAGCATAGAGCAGAACTGAGCTGATGACCATGGATAAAAGTTTTCTTCTAGCTGGTTTGGGTCCTCCTATGTTAGGTAGTATCCTGGAAATAGCTAACTCTACATTAGAGGCCTTTTTGCTGGCATATTCCACATGCGGTTTAAAGTTAAGTCGATTATCTAGCATTACTCCTAAGTATTTGATATACGGTTTAGATCTTATGACCTGATCTCCAACTTTTACGTTCATATATTCCACTTTCTTGCGACTGGTAATTAACACAGCCTCCGTTTTGTGGTCGGCCAAGGCCAGGCTAGCGGTCTGAAGCCATCGTCTAACTTTTAAGACAGTCAAATTAGCTAAGAGTTCAACCTGATGTAGATGTTTTGCCACTATAACAATTGCAATATCATCTGCAAATCCAATTATATTCGTACCATTCGGGATTTCTAATCTTAAGATACCATCGTACATTATATTCCATAGGAGGGGTCCAAGGATAGATCCTTGGGGGACCCCTGCCGATGTCTTATAAAGTTTTGTTCCTTCTTCTGTATCGTATAGTAATCTTCTATCAGTAAAATAGCTTAAAATTATCTTCAAGATATATGATGGTGTATTAATTCTTCTTAAGGTATTTGCTATGAAATTCCAGTTTGCCGTATTGAAGGCATTTTTAACATCCAGGGTCACTACTGCGCAATATTCTTTTTTACCAAACCGCCATGATTTCCCTTCTATTGCAGCTGATGCTATATCCACTACGATTTTAATGGCGTCTACTGTAGAACGGGCCTTTCTAAACCCAAACTGGTGTTGAGAAAGGACTCCATTCGCGTCTGCAAATGCAAGTAATCTATTATAGATTAGCCGTTCCAGCATTTTACCTACCGAGTCCAGCAAGCAGATCGGGCGATATGATGATGGATCTTCCGGGTTTTTATATCCCTTAGGCAATAACACAAGCTTCTGTAGCTTCCACTTTACTGGAAATACTCCTTCATGAACGCATTGCTGCATGACGTCTCTAAATAGGTCTGGTCTTCTGCGAATTGCTGCTTTCAGAGCTTTATTCGGTATACCATCCGGTCCAGGTGTTTTACTGTCTCCTAGTCTGTTATGGAATTCCAGTATCTCGTCTTCCGTAATTATAGGAATATCGCTATTATCGATTTCTTCGGTGTGGCTCATAAAGACCGTAGCACTATGCGGAAACAATTGGTTTACTATGTTTTGCAGGAGTTCCGGACAGGTCACCTGTGGAGACTTTTGAGAACTAAGCTTTTTCATTACCATCCTATAGGCCGTTCCCCATGGATTGATATCTGCTTCATCACATAGCCGTTTAAAGCAGTTTCTTTTACTGGCCTTAATAGCATTCTTAAAATCATTTCTGAGTTTCCGAAAAGATTCCAAAAGGTTGGAATATCCCGGTCGTCCTCTTGATCGTTGAGATTTACGTCTCGCTTTGAAGCATTCGGCTCGGAGTGCTTTAATATCATCATTCCACCAATAACAGGGCGAACCCCGTTTGCTTGGTTTCCGCCTTATCATTGCCGCATCACATGCTCTGTAAAGTAGTTTCTCCAATTGTTCCACCATGAGTTCCGCCGGTCTAATTGTAAGATTATGTGACCCTATTACTTCGTTAAACATCTCAACGTCGAAGTTTGAATCCTTCCATTTTGGTCCTGAGAGCGCCGGTTTTCTGGGATTTTTGTCCTTCATCTCAAAGATTACGTATTGATGGTCACTATGCGTATAGTCTTCATCGACCCACCATTTTAAGGTCCGAGCAATTGAGCTGCTTGTAAATGTTATGTCAATGATTGACCCTTTTCCTGCTTTCCTAAAAGTATTTACATTTCCAGTATTCGCCAGGGTGACATCCAATCTGGAAAAGGTTTCCAGAAGACTTCGTCCTCTTTCGTTTGACTTTTTACTACCCCACTCAGTCGCCCAGGCATTAAAGTCTCCAGCAATTACTAACGGCGATTTTCCGCGTGCATCTTCTACCAGATTATTAAGCATATTCTGATACATGTTATGTGTCCAGCTGGGTGGAGCATACACACTATAAAAATGTATCCCGTTTAGTTTTGCGCGCACAAAACCGTCAAATTCCGCGTTATGATTTTCGAAGGGGAACTTCCCACATGCCCAAACTGCCGCTAATTTGCTTTTATCGCTTATCCATCGTGTTAATTCTTTTTCTCCATATAATTCGCTGATTAAGACTACGTCAATTTGTTTTTCTCTTACCGTCTGTGATAAAAGATCTTGTGCTGCCTTACAGTGGTTTAAGTTTACTTGCATTATCTTCATTGTGTTATATGTTTGTTTGTTAAAGCTCTTCTAAACACAGGGCATTTACTGCTACCAGCAATGTGGCCTGCATCTACTGAATCATTGCCTCTGCAAAACATACACAAAGGGTCGTTCTTGCAATCTTTAGCGATATGGCCCTCCAAAGCACACCTCCTACATTGCTTCGATCGGTCAATCTCCTTACAGTTTCTAGCTATATGGCCAAATTCAAGGCATCTAAAACATTTAATTAGTTTTGTCCTTTCTCTTATCCGACAAATAACCCATCCGATTTTGATTTTACCTATTCCTAACAATTTAGCTGCCGCGTCTATTGTTAGATTAATTACACAAGTTTGCGTACCACCGTATGACTTTCTTAAATTTTGAATGTCTACATTTACGTCTTCTAAACCAGGCACTTGGTTGATTGCCACCATAATATCTTCTTTAGACGTCACTTCATCAATATCCCGAACTTCAATAGCTATTCTTTGCTTTAGGCTTCTAACTTCAGCCCCGACACCTAAGGACACCGTAATATCGTCCTTAAATTTATCGGTATTATTACCGTTATCTCTTAGCTGAAGAAGAAGACTTCCCTTCTGAGTTCTTCTTATTCTTGAGACTGCGTTACCTAGGTCTTCAAGATTAGGATCCGATTTTACTTTACGTAAAATATCTGCGTACGAAGTTTCTCCAGTTGCTTCAATAATGATTGCTTCTGGTTTTTTCTTCCTACTGTTAAGCGTTCCCCGTTGGGGACGTTTTTTCGACACTTCGGTCCAGTTATCAACTAAGTCATCGGCATCAGTCTCCTCGGCGTCTGTCACGGTTGGTGGAACCTGTGGTTCACCTGCATCACTCGACTTCGTTTCGATTTCGACTCTACGTTTCGCTTTCGGGGTTTCAACGATACCAAGCTGTTTTCTTTTAGAATCTTTCGATTTTAACCACGGGGATGTTTGTGAGGACTTAGTTTTACTGCCTGCCTTCTTCGACTTGTCATCTAGGATTTCAGTGGGGTTTGCCACTGTATCTTCTTGGGCACCCAAAGCCGGTGTGGTCTGCGTACCATTCTCCATACGAATTGTGTCATCAATTTTTTGTCCATCCGATTTATTTTGCAATTCTTGCATTGCTATCAAGTATGTAACTTGAATTTCATTCACCGATGCCACAATTTCTCTGTGAACATTTGATTTTCCCTTCAAGAAGTTTATAAGCTTCACAATTTTTTCACCCAGCTTCACAATGTTTTCGGAAGACGTATCCACTTTTTCTGCGACTCGCGCCTGGTTTCCTATTGGAGACCTAACTACTCTTGAGCTTCTCCCAAAGGGACTTGCACCGCCGTTGTCCATGCCTGTAACATTGCCATTTGCCCCAGCCAGGTATGCTACTGAGGTAGATGGATTGCAGTCGAAGTTTGATGACGAATGGGAGCCTGCTTTCACACTACCCATGTTCGCCGTAATGCCGTTCGGAGTATTTAATTCACTCATAAAATTGTTTGCGGGATAGCCGCGTAAATCAAGTATTTGTAATAAGTACCTATTACGAACATTTAATAAAACACGGAGCTAATCACAAAAAACACGTCCGTACTGTTCAACAGTCAGACGAAGAATGTATGTATGTATGTATGTATGTATGTATGTATGTATGTATGTATGTATGTATGTATGTATGTATGTATGTATGTATGTATGTATGTATGTATGTATGTATGTATGTATGTATGTATGTATGTATGTATGTATGTATGTATGTATGTATGTATGTATGTATGTATGTATGTATGTATGTATGTATGTATGTATGTATGTATGTATGTATGTATGTATGTATGTATGTATGTATGTATGTATGTATGTATGTATGTATGTATGTATGTATGTATGTATGTATGTATGTATGTATGTATGTATGTATGTATGTATGTATGTATGTATGTATGTATGTATGTATGTATGTATGTATGTATGTATGTATGTATGTATGTATGTATGTATGTATGTATGTATGTATGTATGTATGTATGTATGTATGTATGTATGTATGTATGTATGTATGTATGTATGTATGTATGTATGTATGTATGTATGTATGTATGTATGTATGTATGTATGTATGTATGTATGTATGTATGTATGTATGTATGTATGTATGTATGTATGTATGTATGTATGTATGTATGTATGTATGTATGTATGTATGTATGTATGTATGTATGTATGTATGTATGTATGTATGTATGTATGTATGTATGTATGTATGTATGTATGTATGTATGTATGTATGTATGTATGTATGTATGTATGTATGTATGTATGTATGTATGTATGTATGTATGTATGTATGTATGTATGTATGTATGTATGTATGTATGTATGTATGTATGTATGTATGTATGTATGTATGTTTTTTTTTTTTTTTTTTTTTATTGAGGTAAAAATCATCGAAAGACGAATGCGGGACTTTAACCCGCTAAAAAACCCTCGAAGCACTGACCCCAATGTCCCCGCGGTACAACCGTTGAGAAATTCTTCACGGGGGGGGAATGGTAGAAATCTACCCTAAACTACCTCGATTCTTCTTCGAATCGTTTCTTCCCTACGGAGTTCTATAAGAACCAATTTTACAAAATTACATACACACTCCCAGTTAACTAAAGATAACAACATAATGTGTACTAAGTTCGTCGGATTGACACTACACCCTACCAACTCCTCCAGGTTCGCCCTCCCATTATTAAATCGTGGACATACGAAGAATACATGCTGCGCATCTTCAACCACGTCACCACCACATTGCGGACAAAACGGATCCCTTTCGTGTCCATATTCGTACAAATATGACTTAAAACATCCATGTCCACTTAACATCTGTGTAAGGTAAAAATTTAAGTCCCCGTGTTTTCTGTCAAACCAGTACTTAATGTCCGGTATTAGTCTATACGTCCACCTGCCTTTGTCGGACAATGTCCAACGTGCTTGCCATTTGGCAATACTTACGCACCTATTTTCATTACGAGCACTATCGTTACCAACACCATCCGTTGAATATTCCGACTCTCTAGCCTGGAGATCTACTGGTAGTAGACCGGCTATAACAAATGCCGCCTCATCTGACACCGTTCTAAAGGCACAACACACCCGCAGGGCAGCAAGTCTGTATACGGATGTGACCAGTTTACCGTATGTAGCAAATCTTAACGATTTCGACCAAATAGGTGAAGCATATAAGATTGTACTCTTAACCACTTCAGTTAAAAGTTTTCTCTGTAGGTACTTGGGACCTCTTGTGTTCGGCATTATTCTGGATAACGCTTGGCACGTTCGCGAAGCCTTTTCACTTATGTATTTCAGATGATCGTTAAAGGAAAGGCGGCAATCAATCATTACACCAAGGTACTTGAGATACGGTTTTGTCTCAATGCGGTACGATCCAATATTTAGTTGAATAGTTTCCCTCACTTTACGGCTGCTTATCAGTACCGCTTCCGTCTTATGATCGGCTAGTGTTAGACCAACTGATGATAGCCAGGATCGAACAATCTGTATGGCAGAATTTGCGACCGTTTTAACCTCTTCTAGATCTTTGGCGACACACACTATGGCTATATCATCTGCAAAGCCAACGATTGTGACCCTGTCTGGAAGCATAAGCCTTAGTACACCATCATACATGACGTTCCATAACAAAGGACCCAGTACTGATCCTTGTGGAACACCCTTCGATATCATATACTGCTTCGTTCCCCTGTCAGTATCGTATATTAGTACCCTGTTGCGGAAATAATCTTTTATAATAGCCAATAGATATTCTGGTATCCTCATTTTAGAAAGCGCATTCACAATAACCTCCCAATTCGCTGTGTTAAAAGCATTTTTGATGTCTAGGGTTACCATCAGACAGTACTCCTTTCCACCATTTCTCCATCTCTTTCCTTCAATTGCATTTGCTGCAGTCTCTACAACCACATTTATGGCATCCACTGTTGATTTGGCTTTCCTGAAACCGAATTGATGGTTGGATAAACCTCCAGCAGCTTCGATACAGGCTTCCAGCCTCTTACACACTATGCTCTCCAGCAGTTTTCCACATGTATCTATCATGCAGAGCGGTCGATAGGAAGACGGGTCATCTAGGGGTTTTTTGTCCTTAGGAAGTAGAACCAATTTCTGTCTTTTCCACATGGATGGGAAGGTCCCTTGTCGCAGGCATTTATTAATCACAGCCACGAATTGGCCTGGACAACACTTGAATGCTTCCTTCAGTACCAGATTGGGGATACAGTCTAATCCTGGGGCTTTCTTATCCTTAAATTTCACAATTGCTGCTTCAATTTCAACATTTGTAGCGGGAGGGTGATCAAATTCTTCTCCACCAATGTCTAGGTTCCAAGTAGTTGGCTCTTGTTGAGGAAATAGGTGTTCCACAATTTCCTTAAGAACTGACTCCTCTCTGGGTGCTGACGGGCTTAAACATTTAAGTTTTTTTGTCACCATTTTATATGCGAGTCCCCATGGGTTTTCCTGAAGATCGTCACATATATCAAGAAAGCATCTTCTCTTACTATTACGTATCGCCAATTTAAGGGATTTTCTTTTCGCCTTGTATGTTTGGTGAAGGGTATCGTTTCCCGGTCTACCTCTCGTTCTCGTATAACGTCGTCTAGCATGTAGACATTGCGATCGTAGCTCCGCTATTTCTGCATTCCACCAGTATACCGGTTGCCATTTAGGATTTGGTTTCCTTTTCACCATGGACGCATCACATGCTCGCGATATCCCTTTCATCAGATTTTCTGCCATTATTTCAGCTGAACCGCTAAGTTCCATATCCGCTATCATGGTCTGAAATACATCTTTGTCAAGAGTATTTACTTTCCATCCAGTAGGGGTTTGCGACCGAATATTGGCGGTTGCGGGTGGGTGTATGTATGTATGTATGTATGTATGTATGTATGTATGTATGTATGTATGTATGTATGTATGTATGTATGTATGTATGTATGTATGTATGTATGTATGTATGTATGTATGTATGTATGTATGTATGTATGTATGTATGTATGTATGTATGTATGTATGTATGTATGTATGTATGTATGTATGTATGTATGTATGTATGTATGTATGTATGTATGTATGTATGTATGTATGTATGTATGTATGTATGTATGTATGTATGTATGTATGTATGTATGTATGTATGTATGTATGTATGTATGTATGTATGTATGTATGTATGTATGTATGTATGTATGTATGTATGTATGTATGTATGTATGTATGTATGTATGTATGTATGTATGTATGTATGTATGTATGTATGTATGTATGTATGTATGTATGTATGTATGTATGTATGTATGTATGTATGTATGTATGTATGTATGTATGTATGTATGTATGTATGTATGTATGTATGTATGTATGTATGTATGTATGTATGTATGTATGTATGTATGTATGTATGTATGTATGTATGTATGTATGTATGTATGTATGTATGTATGTATGTATGTATGTATGTATGTATGTATGTATGTATGTATGTATGTATGTATGTATGTATGTATGTATGTATGTATGTATGTATGTATGTATGTATGTATGTATGTATGTATGTATGTATGTATGTATGTATGTATGTATGTATGTATGTATGTATGTATGTATGTATGTATGTATGTATGTATGTATGTATGTATGTATGTATGTATGTATGTATGTATGTATGTATGTATGTATGTATGTATGTATGTATGTATGTATGTATGTATGTATGTATGTATGTATGTATGTATGTATGTATGTATGTATGTATGTATGTATGTATGTATGTATGTATGTATGTATGTATGTATGTATGTATGTATGTATGTATGTATGTATGTATGTATGTATGTATGTATGTATGTATGTATGTATGTATGTATGTATGTATGTATGTATGTATGTATGTATGTATGTATGTATGTATGTATGTATGTATGTATGTATGTATGTATGTATGTATGTATGTATGTATGTATGTATGTATGTATGTATGTATGTATGTATGTATGTATGTATGTATGTATGTATGTATGTATGTATGTATGTATGTATGTATGTATGTATGTATGTATGTATGTATGTATGTATGTATGTATGTATGTATGTATGTATGTATGTATGTATGTATGTATGTATGTATGTATGTATGTATGTATGTATGTATGTATGTATGTATGTATGTATGTATGTATGTATGTATGTATGTATGTATGTATGTATGTATGTATGTATGTATGTATGTATGTATGTATGTATGTATGTATGTATGTATGTATGTATGTATGTATGTATGTATGTATGTATGTATGTATGTATGTATGTATGTATGTATGTATGTATGTATGTATGTATGTATGTATGTATGTATGTATGTATGTATGTATGTATGTATGTATGTATGTATGTATGTATGTATGTATGTATGTATGTATGTATGTATGTATGTATGTATGTATGTATGTATGTATGTATGTATGTATGTATGTATGTATGTATGTATGTATGTATGTATGTATGTATGTATGTATGTATGTATGTATGTATGTATGTATGTATGTATGTATGTATGTATGTATGTATGTATGTATGTATGTATGTATGTATGTATGTATGTATGTATGTATGTATGTATGTATGTATGTATGTATGTATGTATGTATGTATGTATGTATGTATGTATGTATGTATGTATGTATGTATGTATGTATGTATGTATGTATGTATGTATGTATGTATGTATGTATGTATGTATGTATGTATGTATGTATGTATGTATGTATGTATGTATGTATGTATGTATGTATGTATGTATGTATGTATGTATGTATGTATGTATGTATGTATGTATGTATGTATGTATGTATGTATGTATGTATGTATGTATGTATGTATGTATGTATGTATGTATGTATGTATGTATGTATGTATGTATGTATGTATGTATGTATGTATGTATGTATGTATGTATGTATGTATGTATGTATGTATGTATGTATGTATGTATGTATGTATGTATGTATGTATGTATGTATGTATGTATGTATGTATGTATGTATGTATGTATGTATGTATGTATGTATGTATGTATGTATGTATGTATGTATGTATGTATGTATGTATGTATGTATGTATGTATGTATGTATGTATGTATGTATGTATGTATGTATGTATGTATGTATGTATGTATGTATGTATGTATGTATGTATGTATGTATGTATGTATGTATGTATGTATGTATGTATGTATGTATGTATGTATGTATGTATGTATGTATGTATGTATGTATGTATGTATGTATGTATGTATGTATGTATGTATGTATGTATGTATGTATGTATGTATGTATGTATGTATGTATGTATGTATGTATGTATGTATGTATGTATGTATGTATGTATGTATGTATGTATGTATGTATGTATGTATGTATGTATGTATGTATGTTCCGTATGGACTCGAAAACGGCTTGACCGATCTTGATGAAATTTTCAGAGAATATTCAGAATAGCCTGGGGAGTAACACTGTCAAATCGGATTTTTGATTTTCCGTCTGTGGGCGGAGGGGCGTGGCAAAATCCAATTTTTGCATTCCACCACTAATGACATCTATATATAAAAAACGGGTGGACCGATTTTGATGAAATTTATATCAAAGATAGTACTAACTGAGTACTCACTATCTGCCAAATTTGAGCGTCATCGGACAAAGTAGCGTAAAATGCCATGCAACTTTGTATTGAATTGAAAGTTATTTCAATAATGCAAAAAACGGCTATATGTATGCTCCTTATGGACGCGAAAATGGCTGGACCGATCTTGATGAAATTTTCAGGAAATATTCAGAATAGCCTAGGGAGTAACACTGTGCAGTCTGATTTTTAATTTTTTGCGTGTGGGCGGAGGGGCGTGGCAAAATCGAATTTTTACATTGCACCACTAAAGACATCTATATATAAAAAACGGATGGACCGATTTTGATGAAATTTAAACCAAAGATAGTACTAACCAAGTACTAGCTATATGCCAAGTAAGAGCGTGATCGGACAAATGGGCGTAAAATGCCATGCTTTTTTGCCAGTGGGCGGAGGGATGGGCAAAATCTAATATTTATATTGCACCACTAATGACATCGATATATAAAAAACGGCTAGACCGATTTTGATGAAATTTAAACCAACGATACTACTAACCAAGTACTAACTGTGTGCCAAATAAGAGCGTGATCGGACAAATGGGCGTAAAATGCCATGCCCCTTTGTATTGAATTGAATTTTATTTCTGCATGCTCCGCAATAACGCAAAAACTGTTGATTTGATTTTAATTAAATTTTCAGCACTGATAGTATTAACCGAGTGCGGAACTATAGGCCATGTTATACTACGATTGGAAAAAGGGGCGTAAAATGCCACGCCCCTTTGTACTATACTGGACATTGTCTGCCTGTTTCGCAATCACACAAAAACAGCTGAACCGATTCTCTTGACATTTTCACTACATACAGTGCTAACCAAGTGCATATGTTGGCCATATAAGATCGTTATTGGAAAAAGGGATCAAAATTGCAACGCCCTTAGTACTATACTGACCACGATTGAACAAAGAGGTGTAGATTGACAAGCCCCTTTGTTTTATACTGAACGTTATATCTGCCTGTTGTGAAATCACGCAAAAACGGATAAGCCGAATCTGTCACTACTGATAGAACTTATCGAGCGGGAACTGTAGGTCATATGTATAGCGCGATTCGTCAAAAGGGTTTACAATATCACTCCCGTTTTTATACCCTCCACTCTAGTAAATAAATAAAATGCAGTTGTACAGCTAAAAGTACTGGACCGATTTTGATGAAATATTTTTGATTTTTAGATTATTATTATGATTATAAATTTGACATTAAAAGTTAATTAACTGGATTATATGAAACTAGTAAAAACACAAACCAGGATGTCTTATATGTTTAGAAAAATACATTTTTCTTTCACACCTTTCTCCATTCAAACCATATATAACATGATTAAAAAAATTATAATACATAGTTATAATTAGAGCCTGAGCTCAACTGTCTTTACAGAAAAACAAAAAAAAAATTAAGTTTATATTAGCATAATTTCAACAAAAATCAATGTTTTTCAAAAAATGTCCACGGTAAGTACTAGATAATTTAATAATCTACAAATAAAAAAAAAATCATCAAAATCGATTCCGTAGTTCTTGCTGTACAACTGCATCTGATTTTGTCTTTTAAAAAAAGAAATGAGTGGCAACCTTGGAAATTCTTGTTGACCAAATTGTGTGTAATAAATTTTTAAAAATATTACAATAATTCATCTTGCAAATAAAAAACAGAATTAAAAAATATTGCGTATTAATATTTTATAGCTGTTTAAAAATTGCTCACGTTAAGACTAATTTTTTCCTTTATATATATCCCTGAAACCTAATGAAAACATTTAAGATGAGATACATCATTTTCATCTAAACTTTAGTATACATATACAGGGTGATTCAGTCACAACCCGCCGAATTTTACCAGCGTATTCCTTGGCTCATTTCATGAAAATATGTCTTTTGAACCTGTGGTCCGATTTTTTTGTTTTTGAGCTTGTTGGAAAGTTCATTAAGAGACCTTTCAGATATAATAACAAAAAAATTAAAATAAAGTTAAATCGTCGAGATACAGAGCTTTTAAAAATAAAATTTGAAAAAAAAGACATACAAATTTGCACATAACCTTAATTTATTCAGCCAGGTGGCAGGAAACTTATACTTTTTTCTCTCTGAAAAGATAGCCCTACGTCTTACCTTTCCAAATTGCCCTAAAAGAAGCCCATAGGTCTTACCGTTGCAAAGTTATGACCATTTGCCTTCCAAAAATTTTAATAAAATTAAATCTTAAACTTGTTAATTTACAAAAACAAATAAATGTGTGCTGTAATTTCGCCTCCAAACCCAAAAAAAAATTGTTTGCATTTCAGTCAAATGGTCATAACTTTAGAACAGAAAGACCTCTGGGCTTCTTTTAGGACATTTTGGAAAGGTAAGACGTAGGGCTATCTTTTAAGAGAGAAAAAAATATAAGTTACCTGCCATCTGGCTGAATAAATTGAGGTTATGTGCAAATTTGTATGACTTTTTTTTCAAATTTTATTTTTAAAAGCTCTGTATCTCGTCGATTTCACTTTATTTTAATTTTTTTGTTATTGAATCTGAAAGGTCTCCTAATGAGCTTTTCAACAAGCCCAAAAACAAATCGGACCACAGGTTCAGAAGTTATCAATTTTACCCTACTACCCTCTAACCACTAATCCGAAAATTTTTAAACCGCTGCCATTTCGCACACATGCATTTTCGGGGGATGGTCGTAATGGACATATTTTCATGAAATGAGCCAAGGAATACGCTGGTAAAATTCGGCGGGTCGTGACTGAATCACCCTGTATTCATATTATTTTCAAAACTAATACCAAAATAAGTTTCATTTTATTTTTAAGGTAAAATAAAACTCTTTTTTTTGAGAGAGTTTTATTTTTGAAATTATAAAACTCCTAAATTTTTAAGAGCTTTATTTTTTGAAATTATAAAACACCAACATTTTTAAGAGTTTTATTTCAAAACAAAATTAAATTTGAATAATTTAAACATTATTTTAATAAAGTACGGAGTTTTTCCTTGTCTGCGGACAGGTCCGGTACTAAAAACAGAAAAATCTTCCTATTTACTTAGGATGAGTCAATAAAAAGGTGTTCTGTGTAGTGGTTTTATGTTAATGTTATCAAAAAATTATGTATCTTGTCTTCCGCCAAAGTTTAAAAGGTTTTTAGAAATATTTTTGCAATTTTTTTCAGAATTAGGTTATGTGCGTTTGTTTACAAACGTTAAACACTTAGCGTTAAACAAGCAAAATGTAGTGTGAACGATTTTGTTTACTTTTTTAAACAAGTGGCTTAAACGAGTACAAATTCTCTAGTGTGAACTCCATATAAGACTCATATCTGTCAAACAAAATCAAAAAATAGAAAGCCTGTTGTAAAACAACAATGTTAAAATTTTTTGAGATTTTGTTTTGAAGAATTTCGGGTTTTTAACACATTTGCTAATAAGAAAAATTCGTAACGAAGTGACCGAGAATTCGTAACGAAGTGCACTGATAGAAGAACGCTTCATATCACTAATGAATGGAATTCATTAACGTTGTTTCATTACAGCTGTTTTTGTTGGAATGAGGAGCTTTAGGATAGCTGGAGAAAAATCGGATGATGCTCTGAGCCCGAGTAATATTTGTGGCTTTTATTACTCATGTAATAAAATACCCAATAAAACGAAATAAGAAGGAGAAATAAAACAATGGAAATTAGAATTTTGGATATTTTATTGTACAAAGTTGTGGAGTAGATCTTACCAGTATGACAATAGGAAAAAAGACAAGAGCGACTTAATAATAAGTTGGACGGAAATAGTATCAACGACATATTTTCGGACTTTTGACATTTAGACTTCGAATTTTCGGTATAAAAAGTGATGACAACTTAATATGTTTACAACAGTAGGTTAACAAAAGTCGACGGTTTTAAAGTGTTGTCAATTAGTGACTATTTTTAATGCCAACACGATTTTGGCATTAACATTACCGCCCGCCTTGCAGTATATGCAAATAATGAAGGAAAACGATAACCAAAAATGTCGTAGATACTTTTTGTCCTTAATTAATCAAAAAAAGTATATAAAATAAGTAAAAAAAAAATAATAATGTACAATAATAAATTTCAATTAAATTTTCTAACATTTCATTATTAAGTTTAGGTTGAATTCATTAAAAACTTATATGTAGGTATAATTAATATTATGATTTGTTTGTATTTTGCTTAAATATATGTGTTTGATAGTGAATTCATTAGTTTGTGCTGTATGGAAAAATAAGCCTTAAATTGGCTTGACAAATATAGGCGGATTTAGAAAATATAGCTTCTATAATTTTGAGCAAGAAAGTATGCGCAAATGTAACTATTTTAACTTAAACTAGCTATGGAAGAGTTGAAAATAGATTCTGCTAAAAACGATCTATTTCTAAAACGAACACGACTGGATGTTGGGAGTCGTGGCGGAGTAAAACGAGGACTGTATTTCAAAAGAAACTTTCCTTTAGAATCGCTATAATATGGATGTTTATAGTTATTCGTAGGATAATTGGCATTTCTGATGAACTGAACGAGGATCGATTTGAACTGCGTATCAAGTTGAGGAGATCGAAATCGTCTTATCATTCGGAATTTTAAACGACCAATTTTGATATTGGCCATGTATTTTTTCTTCGTGGCGTGAAGATTTTTGGAATTCAGAAAAATATTTTTAACCCTGCCAAGGTGCCTGGATTTTGGAAAAATATTTTGATCAACAAAGGAATTAAATCGAGCTTGGAAATATTTCTTTTGGAAAAATGTGTCGGGAGTTAGGATATCATCCCAATCATTAAGCTCTATATAAAACTTCTGTATAATTATAGGATCGAATGGCTTGCCATGCTGAGCGAAATTTTCTCTTTTGGAGATCTGACCGGATTTCGGAATAAGTTTTAAACTGATATTGGAAGAAATCGGCGGAGCATTAGAACGGATTAGAAACAATAACGCTTTGTTATTATCCTCACCAAAATTTTGAATATCGGAACATAGTAAACGGTGAGGCAAAATATCGGAAAATAATTCTTTGCAAATAAATGATTCCTTATCATAGGAGAAACCTACATAGCTCGGAGCGCTAGTAGGTATATTCGTACAATTGATTTTTATTGCGAATATGGAATTCGAAACGATTTTCTTTGCAAAGTATGAGTCTATAACAAAGTGTGATATATGTATAGTTAATGTTTCTGTTCTTAGCTCACAATAAAGAATTTTATATCGCGGATCCGGTTGAAAATTGGCTTTTTGTAAGAATATATTCGATAAAACATTTGGATCAGACAAAATTAGCCGAAATGTCTCCAGAGTATCTTTATTAGAACCACTTTCTTGGCTTAAAATGGATAAATTGCCATGGTAACCTAGACCACTTAAGCATGAAGACAAATCATTAAATACTACAAATAATATTGTAGTTGCTCTTTTCGGTTGAATAACAGCATGTGGAAACAAATAATGTCATGGAGCTATGGAACAACTAGAAGTTTTGGAATAATCCGGAGGCTTGGAATAATATGTGCATTTGTCGCGTTCTTCTTTAAAATCAGTAGTGATAAATAACAAAATATCCTCGATTGTAAGAAACTGTGTCAGCGAACTCATTTTTCGCACATCGATTCTCAATTGATTAATATCTCCTTTTGTTTCTCGAGTAGAATCAATAAAATAATTTGTATTTCTCATTGTGGACTTAACGAACAAATTTTGGCGAAATTTTTCGGATGGTATTGGTGAGGTCTTCCTAGGAAGATTCTCCACCCCCCAACAATGTGAAATGTCTTGGGTCGAATATATTTTACAGCCAAATGTAGCCACTGTGGAACAAGGGAGTGTTGATACAGAAGAAACTATGTCAGAATATTTGTTATAGTGAGGATAAGCTGTTGGAATTTCAGAAAAAGAAGAACCGACGGAATTTGGCGGAGGATTGCCATCCAAACGAGATACAACTTGTACAGTTGCAGATATATTAACGTCATCATGAAACTCGAAAGTATGCACATATGAACAAATGAGTTTATCCTTGGCAAGAATACAGCTATTTAACTGGAAAAGTTGAGCTATTGTGCTCTCGAACAAAAGTTGGAATGAATTAAATAGCTCGGAAAAAGTGATCGATTTAATACGATCTAAATGGAACGTATTAGCAAAAGCTGTACCTAGTATTACACCGCTGGAACTGGATGTAAAACGAGAGTGAATTTTTTCGGCAGCCTCATTTTCTGTGGACTGTATTTGCAGAGAATTGGATTCATGATCGAATGAAGCTGAGTTCGAAAACAATTTGGAATTGATGTCACTACTAGACTGCTTTATAGGAATAGAACTAGGACTATCTTTATGGAGTAGAATATTATGGCGTTTGCCACAAGTAGAACAACTATTTTTACTTGTGCAGTTTCTAACGCCATGGATTTTGGAGAAACAATTGAGACATAAACGATGCTTTTTAATTTCGGATATTCTCTGATCATAATTCATGTTTATTAACCGTGGACATTGACGAACCATATGAGATTCACAACATAATGGACAAATTGGACCAGATAATCTGGATTTCGAGATCGAATCTAATCGAGGTGCATCGATTGCACCGAAATAATCCATTGGATCGAGATTATCAATGAAATCATCGTTGGATTCGACGAAATCATCTTCTATGCTGGTGAATTTATCAAAGTACATTTCGAAACCAATTTAAAAAATGAATGTGATCAGGAAAAAGTATTTTTCAACTCGAAAAAGTAAAAAATGAATTTTGATCAGGATTAAATTTTATGTCACAATTGGAGAATCAGGAGCGAGATGGAAAGAAATGGAAAAGAAAACAATATCGTTTAAAAGTTCGAAATTTGGAATAAATTTGGTTGAAAATTAAAATTGAAAACCAAAACTGAACAATCTATATATAGAAAAACTAGCTAAAGAGTCAACAAACACACGAAATCTTCTTGATAAAAATATTTTGGTTGAAAACGATAATTGAAAATTAACTATATATGGAACAATAACTAAAAGGTCGACAAAACACAGGAAATCTTCTTGAATGAAAAATAATTTTGGTTGAAAATTAAAATTGAAAACCAAAAAAAACGAACTATACTGTTTGACAAGAAAAGTATTCTATCCCAAATTGGACAAAATACTGCGAAGGCCAGGAAATTTTAAGCAACACGAAAAAAGAACCATAAATTTGCTTGAAAATTTAGATGCCAAACAGTTATTTTGGAAAAAAGAATTTTGAATCCAGAAACTAGAAGTTTGTTCAAAAAACTGGAAAAAGAATTTTGAATCCAGAAACTAGTAGTTTGTTCAAAAAAACTGGAAGTTTTCCAAAATTTTCAAGAAAGATATTGCAAACTAAACATTTTTCAATGGACCGAAAATGTTGGATGTAAGGATTGTCGACCTATAGAAACGTAAAAAATGTTTGGGAAAATTTATCAAGAGAGATATCTATGTGTAAAGAGTTGAACATTTTCCCCGATGGAAAAACGATAATGTTTAGGAAAACTTTTACTGACAGGGATGGTGAGTTCTTCCTAGGAAGATTCTCCACCCCGCAAAAATGTAAAATCTGTTTGGAAAAGTATAGCCGGAAATATGCTCTAATAGCTTTGGAAACATCTATTGAAGTTACAATAGTTCATTGGAAAAACAAATTAAAAAATAAGTTTTTAATTGTATAAGTTTAAATTTTAAAAGATTTGAATGTAATTTCATTGGATGAAACTCTAAAGTTGTCTTAAATTTTGAATCTTGAATTTATGCATGAAAAAATATCTGACTTTATAAAAAAGTTTTGGACAAAATGTAAAAAGAATACTTATATTTATCTCAGAAATGATTTTTTTTTTTTTTTTTTTAAATTTTGATTTTTCACTTTGCCCTTTTATTTTTCAGCAAGCTATACAATTTATGAATATGCCCTTTTCTATTTCAGCGTACGATAGATACTTTTATTCATCCAAAAGTATAACAAATTTGGGAATTTTGGGGATTTTACAAATTACTTTTTGGGGATTCCCAAATTGTTAAATCTGGCAGCACCGGTTGAAATCACTGGAATATCAGTGATGGTATCTCCAAAATCTGTGCGGTACCAAATTGACATGAATAAAAAATAATGAAAATGGGTAAAAATACTTATTTACTTTTACGGAAAGGAAAAAAATACTCATAAAAAGGGAAAGCAAAAATGTCTTGTTGGTTGAATTTTATTTTTCTCTTGTTTGTAAAAATGTTAACTTTAACTGCGAATCAAAAATGAAATTACACGAATGATAGTGATTAAGGGTACCCAAGATATGTCAATAATCGGTGTGAACTACAAAAATAAAAAAAGAAAATCGACAGTTCATTACACTATTTTCAAATTTTGGAAACTTCCATATATTTTTGATTTAATTATTCTGAAATATTAACAAATTTTCATTGGTTAATGGACAAGATTGCGAATAATTAAAGGGAAAATTACACACCGATAGTCTCGGTCCGAGACTTGAAATTAATAAGGCCACCTTAATTATTAATCTTAGTAAATTAGTAATTGTTGAACAATTAAACAAATACCCAATTTTTTCAGAGTAAAACCAACAAAGATTTGAAAAGGAACCAACATAGTTTTTGGTTGTGGGTAATTACATTTGTACCAAAAAATAGTACTGTTGTGTCGCTGTTTCCAACACTATGTAAGTCTGTGTCAGGGATGAAAATCGGATTTGCAAAATGGTACTTTCTGCACAAAAAGTACTTTTTCAAAAAAAGGTACTGAACTAGAATATTTGATATAAATGTTGTAGAATTAATGATACATATGAAACTCTTTAACTTTTATGAAGAACAAATGTACATTTTATTACCATTAAGAATTAATATGAGAAAACTATAGATTATTGCATTTGAATCTATGACATGAAAATAAAATTATTTCTTTATGCTATTTAAATTTGTTCTATTACGAAATCTCGATTTCTACAACACTTTTTGTATAGAAAACCATGAAATAATTTATATTTATATTTTTTGTTTCGATGAATCTTTAGTATAAATATGCAGTATTTTTTTTTTTTCCTATTTCTGATGACTTGTCAAACAACTTGTTTGAAAAATCAATAACAACGATCAATGTTTTCAATCTGCAGTAAAAAGTAAGTACCGAAAAAAAAGTACTAAAGTACTGACCTTGTCATCCCTAGTTTGAAGTATGAGATCAGGGATGGGGAGTCGGAATCTGAATTGGTACTTTTTGTAACAAGAATGTACGTATTATAAATCTTCTATATAAATGTTGTAAAGCGATGTTACGGATATAAATAATTGGGTTAACATATGATACATCAGTTGTTCAAGTTTACTGTTATTGACCATAATTGATATCAAAATGGAAGTAGTTTTTCATTGGGTCCAAATTGTTGTGTTCAATGAATAGTAATACCAGATTCTTAAATATTAAAAATCTTTAGAATCACATTTCTTGCAAAATATACTTAAATTTTGTAAAGTTCCATTGCGATATTATCAAAAAACAACGAACAAAATTATTGGTACTAAATCCGAAGTAAAAAGTGAAGGTACTAAAAAATGTACTAAAGTTCTGACATTTTCATCCCTGGTTTTAAGTTAGAAATCAGGGATGATATGTTGGAATTTCGCATGGGTACTTTTTGTATCTGAAAGGTACTAAATTTATTTGTCCATTAACATTTTTTAAGTTGATAAAAAATGAAATCCTTTTATATTTTAAGGAAAAAAATACATAAGATTGGATTTACGTTCAGAAAGTATATATATTTGATGTTATATTTTTTAAGATCTATTTTATGGATTTATACGAGTAAACAAAACTGTGCATTTCTTTTTATTAAATAGATTCTAATATTTCTGAAATCGCCTTTTCGTTGGATAAAAATCTTTTTACGTATTTTCCATAGAATTACCTTCAGATTTCGGAAACTCTTTTAGAATATGTCAAACCAATATATAAAATCGTTTAAGTTAGAAAATGTACTAAATCAGTTTGGAGTGAAAATATACTAAACAAAAGTACTTAAATTACCATCACTTGTTTAAGTTGACAAAATCTATGTACAAACGAATGTAGCATGATAGTTAGGAATGGTAACTATATTTATAATTGTTTTTGTAGGTGCATTGATTTTTGTATATAAAAAAACGGTAAGTTGTTTAAAATAGAAACAAGGTAAGTAACTGAAATAGATCAATTTAAGAGATCTTAGAAATTGGAAGGAAAAAGAGATGGTAATTATGAAATTTAAGAGTGGGTTGAAGTAATTAAGAGCAATTAACAGTGGATTGTTAAAAGCTTTGAAATTATTGCAATAAATAAATGGAAGGAATAAAATGTTCGTATGTAAAATAAGGAATGTGCGTAAGTATGTTAAATTAGATCTGTAATAAAAATTTACATACATTTAACATGATACATGATCTGGAAAGAAAACATTTATCTCATCGAAATGATAGATTTAAATGTTTGAACGTAAGTATACCAGCGTATGACGAATTTAATCACGCTACACTTTAGTGAAACAGTTTTTTTTAACTTCCTAATTGTTTAAATGTACGCTTTAACTCTCGAAAAAAAAATTAACATACCACTTTTATGAAATCTTATTCCAAATCTAGCGATGACTCCCATAATTTCATGATGAAAATGTTGTATTCTTAGTATGAAACAAAATTGTTTGATAGAATTTTGTATGCTAATATGTCTGCTTTCCACTTATTTGTTGCAATATTTGTTTATATATTTCTATTTTAACTTTCGGATTTTTATTTTCACTTTTTCTTTCAGAATTGAAATAGAATTATTTTATAAATTTAATGGGTTAGAATTTTATTTGAATTTAGTTTTTTTTTTTAATGTTTTATAATTTTCTTTAGAATTTTACACTATTAATTTACGTTGGTTCAACGCGGTGTAACAAATTAACAAAAAAAAGGAATGACCATGAAAAACGAAAGAACCAAACTAATCGCACTATCAAACACAATATATGGAATTATTAGCAAAAAACAAACCTGATTTGTATGTTGTTGTTATGATGTGCAATTATATGAAAATGTACGTAGACTGGTGAGTACTCCAACTGGAAATCTCAAAGTGTATCCAATTACACTAACAATCCGGTTCGATGGGACCAATGTTTTTGTTGGAATGAGGAGCTTTAGGATAGCTGGAGAAAAATCGGATGATGCTCTGAGCCCGAGTAATATTTGTGGCTTTTATTACTCATGTAATAAAATACCCAATAAAACGAAATAAGAAGGAGAAATAAAACAATGGAAATTAGAATTTTGGATATTTTATTGTACAAAGTTGTGGAGTAGATCTTACCAGTATGACAATAGGAAAAAAGACAAGAGCGACTTAATAATAAGTTGGACGGAAATAGTATCAACGACATATTTTCGGACTTTTGACATTTAGACTTCGAATTTTCGGTATAAAAAGTGATGACAACTTAATTAGACTTGCCAACCGTCCAGTTTTCGTCGGGACAGACCAGTTTTAGAGTGGAGTGTCCCGTGTCCCGACGATACCCTGAACGGGACGCCATTTGTCCCGTTTTGAGAAAAAAAAACTAATTTTTTCATTGTTACAAAAAATAAATCGTAAACTTAGTACTTATTTTTATTAGCAACACTGGCATTTTTTTAAATATATTTTTTATTTCATTTGTCAACTTTCAAATGAATTAAAATTTTAACAGAGCGTGATTTTTTGTAGAGGTATTTTTTTTATTATTTTAGTAAATATTCTTTCCAATAAATTTGCACAAATGTTAAACTTTTAAATTTTTCACAGGAAAATGAACAGAAAAAGAGCTGCAGATATAAATGAATCGTCAGCAACACAGGAAAAAGATGAAAATAGAACGAAAAGGTATTGCAAATTTCAACCAGATCACGGTGTGGTTGAACAACAGTTTAATTAAAAGTTCGCTGCATATGAAATTTTATTGCAGATTATGTTAGTTGGCACCCGTACAAACATTTTAAGCCCAATTTGAAAAAAATCGTTAGTGGGGTTTTTGAGATAATAAGATTTTCATCTTATTGGATGCTACAGAAAAACGGTCTAACTTGTGTTAAAGTGTAACATATGTTTAAGTGTAACATATGATAAATAAAGGTTGATGTCCTGAATTTAAGTCCTTTTGAGACGTTATGGAATTTTTGAGACGTCGATTTTTTTTTTTTAATTTTTTTATGTTTCTTAGTGGTGTCCCGTTTTGAAAATTTCAAAAGGTGGCAAGTCTAAACTTAATATGTTTACAACAGTAGGTTAACAAAAGTCGACGGTTTTAAAGTGTTGTCAATTAGTGACTATTTTTAATGCCAACACGATTTTGGCATTAACAACAGCAATGAAATATTTCATATGCTGAATGAAATTTCATACATATTGTGCAAAATTTTCATTAATTTTGATTCATTAGATTTCGTAGTTTCATTAAAAAAATCCATTAAGTTTTGTTTATAAAATTTGCTGTTTTTTGACACCTGTCGTGTCGCGTCTGTATAGTTGTTAGTTTATGCGTGCAAAAAGATTCTGATCAGAGCGGCATGAAATGAATTGTGATTTTTTTAGATTTTTTATAAGAAATTTAAAATTAAATGTTATTGATTAATTACACTGTGCAACAAATTTTGGGTCATCGCCTTGGACAAATGGACAAAATCACCAAAGGGTTTTGCAAAGTCAGTTCGGATTTCTTTTTTATACTTCTCTGAAGTTTTCATTTTTTTATCAAAGGCATTTAGAAAATGTCAAAAATACTATAATAAAAACACATCTGAGCTTTAAAATATGTCTGCAGTGAAATTGTATGGCGGTTCATTTCTTAGATCATTTTAACCCTCTAACTGCCATTTTAAGGGGTCATTTTAGTCCTTTTTCAGAAACTAAACACAGAAGTCTAATAAAACGTCCATTTAGAGGGTTAACATGTTCAACAAATATTTTCCTCATAAAATTTCACTAGAGGTTGTCAAATGTTCAAAGTTTGTGCGACATGCGCAAAATGCTTAAAAAGGGTCAAGAATAAACAATCAATGTTTGTTATTTTTTTTACCAAAGCAGTGTTAAAAATAATGACAAAAACAGTGCAAATATACTTCTGGCCTTAAAATTATGTTCTGATGTGTTTTTTAAAATTTTATGACGAGTATTTTCTTTGAAAAAATTAACCCTCTAGCTCCCGTTTTGAGGGGTAATTTTTGTCCTTTTTTTAAAGTAATTCAAAAAAGTATAAAAAAGACAGTTAGAGGGGTAACATGTTCTACAAATATTTTCTGCATCAAATTTTACTGGGGTCGTTAAAGCCAAAAAAATATATTTGGACTATGTAAAATGCTAAAAAGAAGTAAACTTGTTGTAAAACTTGCACACACATTTTTTTATGTTTTACACAAGTTTTAACACTTTAAAATTATACTTTTTTACATTTTCTACATCTAGGTGATTAATGTCTTTAATTTAAATTTAATGAAATTGAATAATAAAATAATAATTTTTTCACATGTAACAAATAAAAAGATTTTGTTTTATATGGTTCGAGGTCTTTTCGATAATGATGTTAGCTGACAAATTAGGTTATCATCACCCTCATTTTTTGATTCTGAATCAAACAGTGTGGTAGTTGGTAGTACAAAAACAGCTCCTTTTTATAAAACCAATTCGACTTTAGTTGGTAAGTTGACAAAATAGAATAAATAATTTTCATGAACGATAAGATATCAAAACAAAATCCAGGAGTACTTATTTATAAAAACATCAAAGTAAATCATTTAGAAAGTACTCAAGTTAATACCCTACAAACAGCACTAATATCTCTATTTTAATAAAAACAAATGAGAGTTTTAAATTCGGCTGTGCCTAATCTTGTATACTCTCCAATGTTAAAAAATTGCAGGGTTTTTATTTTTTGTGGGGGGGGGGGGCTTGTCGGGGGTGCTTGGGGACACTTTCTTTTTGGTCAAAAATGTTTACAAATTTAATTAATATGCTTTTTGTACAAAATATATACAATTTCAACATTATATAAATTATTTGGTAATATCCACGCCCACAAAAGGGGGCGGACCAAAAAAAAGTCATTTTCAAATCCCCTAGGTCCAAGTCCGAGACTTTGAACTTTTTCAAGCATGATAATGTTTCATTTGTTTAACAAAAATAAAAAAAAACCTATAAAAAATACCTTTTTTCATGGGTTGGTTTACTTCGTCAAGGGGGAACTTTTTCCCCCCTGGTCCGATTTTGCCCATCCCCAAACTTAACCAGCCTATTAACATAAGACATATATGTGCCAAATTTCAGGAGGGTAGCACTTTTATTTTGGACTGTATCGTGTCTTACACGGACGGACGGACAGACGGACGGACATCGCTAGAATGTCTTAGAATCGATCACTGATCAATAATATATATTATATACTTTATGGGGTCCTAGACCGATATTTCGATGCGTTACACACGGAATGACAAAGTGAGTATACCCCCATACTGTAGTTGGAGGGTATAAAAATAATAAATGTTGCTGTTGTAACGATTTTACTTATTCCCATTTAATTTTACATGCAAATTACTGAACACTGAAAACCCTATATGGTGTTGCATATTTATCCCATGATACAAAAAAGTGTTAATCTTGTAGTTTCATATATGTATGTACTCTTGTGTTCTCTTAATGCATACACTCGAATAAATTTGTGTAGGTAAAATCAATGCGAAAGTTATTTGATCACTAATTAAACATTCAATATATATATCATCTTACATCTTTATTCTGAATTAGTTTAATAATCAGTAAAGTTACAAGCATTTGAAAAATTTTATTTGCTTTACAAAAATCAATTGATACGAAAAGCAAATTTTTGAAAATCTTTTCATCATGTTTTTTTTTTTTTTTTCTTATATAAAAAAAAATAAAGAAATGGATTACTGCAAAACCTACATGATTATTAACAGTATTTGATTGGAGAACAAATTTTCATTAAATAAATGTTACTTTAATCGTAATGCAATTTTTTTTTTGGGCGTACAATTCTTAAATGGCTCATCTCATTTGAGTTGTGTTTTTTTTATTAATTGTTGGAATTTGGCTTACAATTAATATGCATTAAATACGCGTGAAAGAGATCACCTATTAAAGAACTACCGCTTTTTATATATACCTTTTTTTTATATCTATACTGGAATATGGTGTGATTTAATATATGGGTGAAATCAAAAAATGTCAGTGTTTTTGAGCCAAAATTGTACAAACAAAAAATTTTAATTTTCGGTAAATTTTTTTATTAAAATCGATATGATACATCACTACTAATATAACACTGCGTGACAAAACTAACCACTATTTTAGAAAACAAGAGGTACGACCATCATTTCAATATATTTCGGACATGCTGAATCGAATGGCGTACTCCGTTTTTCGATGTATGGTACAGTTTTCTTGTAAAATGTCATTAAAGATTGGCTGATTTTCAGCTGCTTTTTTAACAAAAAAAATTCCAAAGCTAATGATTTTAAAATTTTATGGCATGGAAAACAAAGATATAACTTGTAGCAATATTTCTAATATAAATTTGGTTTTCATCTTTTCATCTTAACCCCTTTAATTCGCGGATTTCTTCATTTTTTTAAGTTTTCGCGAAATTAACCGCTTAATTGGTCTCTGATAAAAAACTTGCATTTTGTGGATCATAAAGGCGTCCATGACACTACGAATAGTGGTCAAAAATCATCTATGTTATATGGACCATCATGAAGAAAATCGCGAAAAACCGTTTTTTTGTATATGGCAGCATCACTTTAGGAGATGATTTGAGGCTTCATCTTTTAGTATATAATGTGGGAACCTTAAACAATGAACTGACCCAAAATTTGTCCAAAAAAGTTTTCATTTGCAAAAGTTATCTTAACAAAAACTATAATTTTGTATCGCAAACACTGAAATAACAGTTTTTGTTAAGATAACTTTTGCAAATGAAAACTTTTTTGGACAAATTTTGGGTCAGTTCATTGTTTAAGGTTCCCACATTATATACTAAAAGATGAAGCCTCAAATCATCTCCTAAAGTGATGCTGCCATATACAAAAAAACGGTTTTTCGCGATTTTCTTCATGATGGTCCATATAACATAGATGTTTTTTGTCCACTATTTGTAGTGTCATGGACGCCTTTATGATCCACAAAATGCAAGTTTTTTATCAGAGACCAATTAAGCGGTTAATTTCGCGAAAACTTAAAAAAATGAAGAAATCCGCGAATTAAAGGGGTTAAGATGAAAAGATGAAAACCAAATTTATATTAGAAATATTGCTACAAGTTATATCTTTGTTTTCCATGCCATAAAATTTTAAAATCATTAGCTTTGGAATTTTTTTTGTTAAAAAAGCAGCTGAAAATCAGCCAATCTTTAATGACATTTTACAAGAAAACTGTACCATACATCGAAAAACGGAGTACGCCATTCGATTCAGCATGTCCGAAATATATAGAATTGATGGTCGTAACTCTTGTTTATTTTTTAGTGTTCCGCAGTGTAATTATAAAAGATCTCTTCTACAAACTGTTTCAAACAAATTTTATCGACATTTTTATGATTTTTTTGGTGACGGAGTTTACATTCACCTTAGAAAAATACATTAAATTTTTTGAACACTTATTTATGTAACTGCTAACAATTTTTGTAATTAGGATTTTTTTCTGGTTTTTGTTATTAAAGATTTTACAATTATTTTTCATTTTAATAGGATTTTTCTAAGGAAATGTAAAATAAATTTATTATTCTTTCTGTTAAAATAAGTTTTTTTACTTTTTTGAATGACTAGTGTTAATATTTGCGTCGGTTTTAACAACTTCATAAGGTTTTTTAATGCAATCTGCAAAAAAAAAAAGAAAGTTGACGGAGTTTACAGAGACGGAGTTTACATTTCATAACTTTTTGCCCTTTTTTTCGAAAACTATTCGTCGGAAATTGGTTTCCGAAAAAAAACTATTGGATGTCAACTAGATACGTCACAATATGACGATATTTCAGATGCACGCTAAGTAGTTTTGTTGTAAACGTGGAGACGGAGTTTACAGCATTTTTCGATTTTTCATTTAGGATTTAGCTTTTCATACAGGGAAATTAATATGCAGGGAGCAAACTTGAAACCAATGATGCAAAATGATACTTTATTGCCTCGCGTTTATTAAATGGGGCAATAACCTATTATTTTTCTAAACACAATACGTCAAAAACAACAAAATTGTCAGGTTCCATAATGTCGAAAAAAAAGTGTCGAAAAATCGTTACACAATTGAAGCCGTGTTTGTATGGGTAAAAGAGATAGTTATGACTATACAAAAATATTTTTTAAGAACGTCAACATGCCCTCTTTAAAAATGTAGTCAATTATTAAGAGTTTGGGTTATTGGTTTTTAAGATATAACCGGTTAAAGTTTAAAAATTGAAAATGTTACTGGCGACGGAGTTTACATTTGACCTACAAAAATGAAAATAACTTGTTTAAAATAGCTTACTAGTATCCGGATTGTTGTTAGTTATGTAGAACGCCAATCTATGCGACGTTGTACATTAAAAAATATGCGAATACTTTAACCCATGTATGAGATATTACACGATTACATGGTTTGGTTGACATTTTTTGATTTCACCCATATACATAATGATTGCATCATTATTTTTTCCTTCATATTCTATTGTCTTTAAACTCCACATACCATATACAAAGTAAAAGTGACCCAGTACAGTCGAAAGTGTTTCTAAATTATTTAATCGTAAAGCTAAGTACTCTGTTCGGTTTCACGGGAAAAAATCTGTCAAACTCCATATAAAAAAAAAAAAAATTGGCAACGCGAGGAATTAAGGGGAAATTGTTAAAAAAGTTTTCACTCATTTTTATTATACAAGACAATTTAAATTGCCGTGAAAAAGTGACATTTCAGTTTTGTTATGATCGTTTCTTTCTTATCATTGTCAAAAGTTCTTGATTTTTAAATGTTTTATTGCAATTTGAGGCGTTTAAAGTTTAAGTGAAATTTTCACCGTAAGAAACAGAGTACTTAGCTTAATATAAAAAAATCAAGTGGAAAATTACAAAGTGTAACGTTTGGTTAATAGATTGACTGTCAGTTAATTTCTTTAAATAAAATTAGGACAACTCCTGAATATATATTCTATATTAAATCACCTTTGACCAGAGGTAAGAATTTAATGACAAATTTTAGATATGTCAAGGTTTAAATATAATATCACCTTAGGGGAACGTAGGTTCCATCTGGCAAACTTCTCCATATACCAACGTTGCTACAAATTCTAACGTGGAAGTCACGCAACCAGTCATAAATCAACGTCTCAGTAGAGCACCCGAAGAGGCAACCAGCCAGCCTGGGAGTTGAAAATAAGCTCAATTCCGTGTTATTAATAATTTTCATCACGTGATTCAACAAAATTTTTATAAACGAAATTAGCACCAAGAAATTATAAATTCTTCACGTGGTCCAAAATCCCAGCTTTACTCATATACCTGATAAACAAACGTTATTCAGAAGCCCAATTTCGTATTGTATCCCGACGTTTTCTTTTTTTTGAACCAACATAGTGTAAAGCACCACGTGATACAATTTGACCTTCAACTTTCGATTTCAGAAACCATAAGTATTGAATTTTTAAAGAAAAGTTATCACAGTCAGAATAATTATATTATCTTGATATTCCATTTCAAGTTTAAATATAAGAAATTTAAAATAACAAATTAACAATTTAACAATTTAGATTTTTGATATAAAGTTTACGAATAAATAACAATCAACTAATCATAGTTTTAGAATTTATACCTAATTATGTACTAATTAATATCTAATATTTCCACCTTCTTTTTTTTAATTTTTAACAAACTGAATTAAACTATCATATGATATAAAAAAAAAAAAAAATTAAAATTCATGAATTAAAATCCTATTTCAAAACAATAATCAGTAAATACACATTTTAATAAAATATGATAGTTTGAAAATCGTTAAAATTAAATCTTTCAAAATTAAAATAAAATCTAACACAATTAATATCTACTAAAATTTTGAATTCTATTTATTACATAACCTAAATATTATCATCAATATTTCTCTTACTGTATTTTATATTAACTTATTTAAAAGTATCTCCAACACGAGAGTATAAGTTTAATAATTAATGAAGACTTAAATATTTTTACTAGCCATATACTACACCGATTCATGAATGGGCCCATCTATGGAACAAATGTGTACTCGAAACGCTGGACTTTTGTAAGTAATGATCATTAATTGAACTTTCATACTCTCTATGTTATTTTTATTTCTTAAAGTCAGTCCGATTCTATTCCGTTTCTCTCTTTAAAATAAAGCAATATTTGATAATTGCCTTATTTTGAATTCTACACATTTAGTATATCATTGACACTCAATGGGTGATGTTGTTTTGTTAAAAAACGTAGTTTATGACATACTCATTATTATTCTCTCACTTATTGTTAGTGTTTATTAGCTTTAGTCAAAATATGAATTGCTACTTTAATAAAACTTTCTTGAATTTATATTATTAAACAAATATGCAACAGTAAATCTTTTTATTTTTGGGAATGACATCCAAATTGAAATGTAAGTTGCGTTAATAACAGTCGTGGCTACAATTAAGGGACAATCAGTGTAAGAAGGGTAATTTGATTGTCATAGGCGTCTGATTAGAGATCAGTTGGGAGGGAAAAGTTTACCCCAAATGGCTTAACAACTTGCCATCCTTATTTTTGGTATTTAAATTTATTTTTACTCAGAACTAGTTTACTTATCTAATCTGGTATTTAATCGGCATAGCGATTAGATTTTATATGCTTATGCGCTAGAAGTTTGGGTTGAGAACCTCCTTACCAAAATGTTTATAGCAAAGCCACGTTACCGACTTGCTAATGCTGGGAAAATTAACATCTTTTATGCCTCTTAGCCTTCATTTTATATCTAAAAACTAATGCTTATTAATGATGAAAATAGTCAACAAATTTTTATTATTTAAAATCTAGCGGCCCATAACATATATGGCTCCCAACGAAAAGGCTCTTTAGAGCTTAATAAAAATTTTTTTTGAAATTTTGGTTTATTTAAACATAAATATACCAACAACATCGTTTTTTCAAATTGAGTAAAAATTAATTTTAATCACAATAATAAGTAATTTCCGGTGGTTAAATTATCATCAAGTTTAGCACTTGTAAAATTCCATCTAATACAAAAATTTCTCAGGAGAGTCCTAGTTATTCGGATATTTTAATCTGAATCTAGTTGCATCATTGACGATTTTTGTATTTCAGTTAATAACCACTTTTTAAGAGTCCAATTTTTTGAAAAAAGTGATTTTCAAAAATTGCTGCATTAGATCTAACCTTTGATATTATGTTGAAAACTGATATACAAGTCCGTTGTAGATTTTTATAAATCTGTAATGCTGCGGTATTTAAGATTTCAACATTTAACATTAACAAAATAAAATTAGCTGAAAAAGTAGATCCGTTATTCAGTTAAAAAAAAAAAAAAAAAACAGAATACGCTGCACTTTTTCAAGTAGACATGACTGTATTTTTGTAAATATATTTTGATAAGGTTTGTCATTCCCAGAACTTTTCATGAATTTTATTTAAATTAATTTTTATTAAATACATTTAATTTTTTTTATATCATACTAAATTTACGTACTTTTATCAATAAAAAAAAATCTATCTGAAAAAAAATACTTTTCTGTTAAACTTATTAGAGATATTTGGGTTAATACTCAGTATTATCTGATATCATATATCTCGAATTACGGATTTCATTTGTTGATTATGAATACTAGAAATTCTACTCGAAGTTCTAGTTCGACAAATTCTACTCCTGGTTCTGCTCGTGGTGCAATTGAAAAGAAATATTCGTTTACTCCTGGTCGTGGTAGTAGCGCTTTTAATCGCGGTCGTGGTTGTAACAACAACAACTCCTTTAATCGCGGAAGACGTTCTTCTGCATCGCAGAACAATATATCAATAGACTTACTAGACAATACAAATAAAAACAAAACCTTAATTTCCAAAAATTCCTCAATATCTTCACAAAATCTTAAAAATTTTAGTTCAGAAACTCTATCTTCACAAACTCTGCAAAATCTAAGCTCAGAAAATTTTTCTTCACAAAATCAAAGTTCAGGAAATTTATCTACTAGTTCACCCATTCAAAATAAGGACAAAATGGATTCCACCAATTCGGATCCTACAACCATCCCACAACTTTTTGTTTCTCTAAGAGACCAAGGTGCGGTTGGGGGTAATCCTAATGCTGCTTCAAATGCTCAATATGAGATGCCAGCAGGATCAATTAATCAATATGACTTACCATCGGTTGCTAATAATTTTCAATCAGGAGCCCCTACTCAAAATAATACCAATTTAAATTCAGCTTCTCCGTTTGATTCTTTAGTACACCAAATGGAACAGACAATGCGAAAAACTCAAGAAGATTTTAGAAAAGAGCTTTCTTCTATTAGGAGAAGTATTTCTCAAATTGGAATCTCGAATAACACAAATTCACACAGACAATTTGAATTTCCGAATAATAACGACAACAATGCGAATTTAAACGCAAATCGTTTGTACAATACTCTGAATAATTCGAACAGAAATGATGACTCTAACATTAAAATCGAGAAATGGAAAATTTCTTACGATGGGTCCGGATCGGTTAAAGAATTTCTTGCAAAAGTTAAAACACTCTGTTTTCGATCCAAGTGTTCGGAGGAACATTTAATGTCCAATTTCCATGTTCTTTTAAATGGAAAAGCCGAACAATGGTATTGGCGATTTACCATAAAAAACGAAAAAGATAATAAAGATGTTACATACCCGATTTTGTGCGATGCTCTTAGGAAGGAGTACGGTAGTTTAGAATCCGATATTGATATAATGTTAAAAATGAAACTACGTAAGCAACGTTATAAAGAAACATATAATGATTTTCATTCCGACATGGTTTCTATGAATTGGAGCCTCGAAACTCCCTTAACTGAAGCAAAAATGATTAAAATGATAAAAGACAACATACATCCCGATTTACGAAACTTAGTGTTCAGTTCGGATCTAAAGACATTAGACGAATTTAGAGAAAAAGTTCGTAATGGTGAAAAAGGTTCACGGGACAATAAATTTCAAACGCCAAGTTTAGGACAAGGGCGTAATGTTAGTGCCTTAGAATCCGCTCTTGAAGAACCAGAGGACACGGAGATATTTGACCCACAGCTTGAAGCACTTCAGATTACAAATAAGAAAAGAAACAAGTATGATTATTCCAAAATTCAGTGCTGGAATTGTATGAAATATGGTCATTCATACATATATTGCACTGAAAGAATTGATGTTGAATATTGTTTCAAATGTGGACTCAAAAATTTCTATACCGCTACATGTCCAAATAAACATACTTATCAGGGAAACAAGAAAATGGGCGAACTGGCTACCGGGGACACTCGTCCATCCCAACTAACCCCGATTTCAAACTAAATTCGAACGCGGAAACTAATAATATTTCTAATAATTTTTCAAAGAAACCAATTTTAATAAATGGAATTTGTTTTAAAGAAGTATCTACACAAACTGACGAATCATTTAGCACCTTACATACAAGAAAAAAATATTCCCTTGCATTGTCCAATAATTCATGCAAACTGTTAAGAAATCCAACTTTAAAAATAATGAAGTGTCGCCAACGTTACCAAAAGCGAATATCTATTCGCAAGATATTAGAATCTACAATTTTGCACGGGTCTGACAATCGTCCATTCGCAAAAGTTCAAATTTATGATGAATCTTTGGTAGGCCTGCTCGATTCAGGAGCTAATGTTTCGATATTAGGTAAGGACTGTTTATCT
This sequence comes from Pegoplata infirma, assembly GCA_963921195.1. Taxonomy (NCBI): domain Eukaryota; kingdom Metazoa; phylum Arthropoda; class Insecta; order Diptera; family Anthomyiidae; genus Pegoplata; species Pegoplata infirma. The sequence continues at coordinate 757,077 of CAWUER010000514.1, forward strand.
TTTATAAAGCGAAATCAAATTTGCTACAAAACAATTAATTCTTCACTTTTAACCGCTAATGGATCAAAACAGAATGTAGTGGGATTTTGTACCTTACCCGTAGATTTCAAAGGTGTAACTCGAAAAATTATTTTTTATTTAGTACCATCTCTTAGTCAGGAGGCATATTTTGGCATCGATTTCTGGCGTGAGTTTGCTCTAGCTCCAGATATTGTTCCTGTTCTTGCCTCTGTTGAATTAGATTCATCAAAGGAATCACACAAAAATTTTAATTTTCATGACCTCTCCTCAGAACAGAATTTAATCTTGGAAAAGACGATTTTAGAGTTCCCCTCTTACGAAAAACTTGGTCTTGGGTGTACAGAATTGTTAGAGCACCATATAGACACTGGGGACGCGGTTCCTATTAAAAGTAAACATTACCCCATGTCCCCTCCAAGAGGCATATAAAGAAATTGACCGGCTATTAAGTATGGGTGTTATCGAAGAATCGAACTCTCCTTGGTGTTCTCCAGCCGTTTTAGTTAGGAAACCCGGTAAGGTTCGTTTATGTATCGATTCGAGAAAACTCAATGCGGTTACAAAAAAAGATTCATATCCCTTACCGCATATTAACGGCCTCCTGAGTAGACTCAAAGACACCTACTTTATTAGCGGAATTGACCTCAAGGATGCGTTCCTACAAATTAGATTAACTCCATCCTCAAAGGAGAAAACGGCATTTGCGGTGCCCGGTAAACCCATATTTCATTATAAATACATGCCTTTCGGGTTATGTAATGGTCCGCAAACCATGAGTAGGCTCATGGACCGAGTCATACCCTCCCGGTTAAGGGAGAACGTTTTTATTTACTTGGACGACCTGTTGGTCTGCAGTTCCGATTTTGAGACTCATATGAATCTTTTAAAAGACGTCGCACAATGCCTTAAGGCAGCTAAGCTAACTATAAATGTCAGCAAAAGTAAATTTTGTCAGAAAGAAATACGGTATTTAGGATATATAGTGGGGAACGGAACCCTAAAAGTTGATCCAGAAAAAGTGGAATCAATTCGTAACTTTCCATTACCCAGAACCCCAAAGCAAGTACGCAGGTTTGTTGGCATGGCCAACTGGTACAGATCATTCATTAATAATTTTGCAGATCTTGCTGGTCCATTGACGGATTGCTTAAGAAAATCTTCTAAACCGTTTTCCCTAACTGAAAAAGCTAAAATTTCTTTCGAAAAGCTTAAGGAAGCTCTTTCATCGGCTCCAGTTTGGCCCAACCTAAATTCGATCGTGAATTCGTCATCCAATGTGACGCTTCGAATATTGGCGTGGGAGGTGTACTTTTTCAGTACGATGACCAAGGTAGGGAACACCCCATTGCCTATGTTTCCCAAAAATTGAATAAATCACAACGTAACTATACGGTTACTGAATTGGAATGCATGGCAGCAATCGAATGCGTAAATAGATTTCGGCCGTATGTCGAGGGTCTACCCTTTCGAATCATAACGGACCATAGCTCCTTAAAATGGCTTATGTCCCAAAAGGACCTTAGCGGGAGGTTGGCCCGTTGGAACCTCAAATTACAACGATACGATTTTAAAATTGAGCATAGGAAGGGCTCCCTAAATATTGTCCCGGATTGTTTGTCCAGGATGGACATTGAAGAATTCTCTTTGTCCAGTATGCCCTTGGAATTAGATTTATCATCCCAGGATTTTGATGAAGAAGAATATCAACAACTCAGAAAAACAGTTTGTGAACAAAAAGAATCCTTACCAGATCTTTGCGTTTCAGATAATTTTATATACAAACGTGTTCTTTTTAGACAAGGGGTAAATGATGAAGAAGACAGTCTCTGGCGTCTTTGGATTCCTAAATCGTTAGCAGAAAATGTTATAAAAGCTGCTCATGATTCTGTCGTAGCGTGCCATGGTGGATTTGCCAAAACATTGGCAAGAGTAAGGCAAAAATACTTTTGGCCCACAATGGTGAACGATGTTAAAGCATATGTTCAAAATTGTGACAAATGCAAAACGGTTAAATCCTCTAACCAAATCTCAAAACCTCCAATGGGTAATCAATTTATTACAAGTAGACCTTTCGAAAGATTTTATTGTGACTTTCTGGGTCCCTTACCCTTTTACAAAAGTCAAAAACTCAGTAATTTTTATTTGCTTGGATCACCTAACCAAATTTTTGTTTTTAAAGCCACTTAAAGCAGCAACATCAGCTAACGTTATTTTATTTTTCCAAACTGAAAGCTTTCCTACTTTTGGAGTGCCACGGGTTATACACAGCGATAATGCAAAACAATTTACTTCTCATGAAATGAAAAACTTTTTCGAATTCTATGGCATTATGTTTATAAAAACAGGTTTCTATGCACCACAGTCAAACGCTTCTGAGCGTGCAAACCGTGAAATCATAACAAAAATCAGATGTTTTTTAGAGGACCACAAAGATCACTCTGAGTGGGATAAATATATACCACAAATTGTTTCTATACTACGTAGTGACTACCACTCGTCAATCAAATGCTCACCTTATTATGCCGCATTTGGACAAAATATGGTTCAGCATGGTAGTACCTACAACATTTTGGAAAAAATTGGATGTATGAACGGTGAAGACACAAAGGTTCTAGAAAATGTTGATAAAATTAGCCAAATAAGAGAGAAAATTCGCAATAATTTAAAAGTATCTCATGAAAAATCTAGCAAATCATACAATCTGAGAACTAGGCCAATCAAATTCCAAAAAGGACAAATCGTTTTTAGACGAAATCATATTTTAAGTAATATGTCTAAAGCCATAAATAAAAAATTCTTGCCAAAGTTTATTAAATGCAGAATTCGAGACAAAGTTGGTAACAATTTGTACGACATTGAGGACCTCAAGGGTAAATATATAGGCAGATATCATACCACTGATATAAAATCTTAATTTTTCCCGGCTTTGCGTGGGTCGTGCCACACTATGGTGCCTTTTTTTATAATAATTAAATAAAAATTTGTTTCAATTACATTTAAAAAAAAAAATAAATAAAATCTTCCTGTTCGTCATTCGATGACTTAATTTTCTCAGATCGAAGCAGGTTTGTAACGATTTTACTTATTCCCATTTAATTTTACATGCAAATTACTGAACACTGAAAACCCTATATGGTGTTGCATATTTATTTATCCCATGATACAAAAAAGTGTTAATCTTGTAGTTTCATATATGTATGTACTCTTGTGTTCTCTTAATGCATACACTCGAAGAAATTTGTGTAGGTAAAATCAATGCGAAAGTTATTTGATCACTAATTAAACATTCAATATATATATCATCTTACATCTTTATTCTGAATTAGTTTAATAATCAGTAAAGTTACAATCATTTGAAAAATTTTATTTGCTTTACAAAAATCAATTGATACGAAAAGCAAATTTTTGAAAATCTTTTCATCATGTTTTTTTTTTTTTTCTTATATAAAAAAAAATAAAGAAATGGATTACTGCAAAACCTACATGATTATTAACAGTATTTGATTGGAGAACAAATTTTCATTAAATAAATGTTACTTTAATCGTAATGCAATTTTTTTTTGGTGTACAATTCTTAAATGGCTCATCTCATTTGAGTTGTGTTTTTTTTATTAATTGTTGGAATTTGGCTTACAATTAATATGCATTAAATACGCGTGAAAGAGATCACCTATTAAAGAACTACCGCTTTTAATATATACCTTTTTTTTATATCTATACTGGAATATGGTGTGATTTAATATATACATAATGATTGCATCATTATTTTTTCCTTCATATTCTATTGTTTTTAAACTCCACATACCATATACAAAGTAAAAGTGACCCAGTACAGTCGAAAGTGTTTCTAAATTATTTAATCGTAATATAAAAAAATCAAGTGGAAAATTACAAAGTGTAACGTTTGGTTAATAGATTGACTGTCAGTTAATTTCTTTAAATAAAATTAGGACAACTCCTGAATATATATTCTATATTAAATCACCTTTGACCAGAGGTAAGAATTTAATGACAAATTTTAGATATGTCAAGGTTTAAATATAATATCACCTTAGGGGAACGTAGGTTCCATCTGGCAAACTTCTCCATATACCAACGTTGCTACAAATTCTAACGTGGAAGTCACGCAACCAGTCATAAATCAACGTCTCAGTAGAGCACCCGAGGAGGCAACCAGCCAGCCTGGGAGTTGAAAATAAGCTCAATTCCGTGTTATTAATAATTTTCATCACGTGATTCAACAAAATTTTTATAAACGAAATTAGCACCAAGAAATTATAAATTCTTCACGTGTCCAAAATCCCAGCTTTACTCATATACCTGATGCAACTTATTATCAACGTGGCTTCATAAACAAACGTTATTCAGAAGCCCAATTTCGTATTGTATCCCGACGTTTTCTTTTTTTTGAACTAACATAGTGTAAAGCACCACGTGATACAATTTGACCTTCAACTTTCAATTTCAGAAACCATAAGTATTGACTTTTTAAAGAAAAGTTATCACAGTCAGAATTATTATATTATCTTGATATTCCATTTCAATTTTAAATATAAGAAATTTAAAATAACAAATTAACAATTTAACAATTTAGATTTTTGATATAAAGTTTACGAATAAATAACAATCAACTAATCATAGTTTTAGAATTTATACCTAATTATGTACTAATTAATATCTAATATTTCCACCTTCTTTTTTTTAATTTTTAACAAACTGAATTAAACGATCATATGATATAAAAAAAAAATTAAAATTCATGAATTAAAATCCTATTTCAAAACAATAATCAGTAAATACACATTTTAATAAAATATGATAGTTTGAAAATCGTTAAAATTAAATCTTTCAAAATTAAAATAAAATCTAACACAATTAATATCTACTAAAATTTTGAATTCTATTTATTACATAACCTAAATATTATCATCAATATGAAATAATATTTCTCTTACTGTATTTTATATTAACTTATTTAAAAGTATCTCCAACACGAGAGTATGAGTTTAATAATTAATGAAGACTTAAATATTTTTACTAGCCATATACTACACCGATTCATGAATGGGCCCATCTATGGAACAAATGTGTACTCGAAACGCTGGACTTTTGTAAGTAATGATCATTAATTGAACTCTATGTTATTTTTATTTCTTAAAGTCAGTCCGATTCTATTCCGTTTCCCTCTTTAAAATAAAGCAATATTTGATAATTGCCTTATTTTGAATTCTACACATTTAGTATATCATTGACACTCAATGGGTGATGTTGTTTTGTTAAAAAACGTAGTTTATGACATACTCAGGGTTGCCAGAATTGTTGGGTACAAAATCGTCAAAAATTTACTATTTTTATAAAAAAAAATCGTCAAAATCGTCATCCCATTTGCAGAAATCGTCAAAATAAAAAAGGTATATTTATCATTGATTAAAGATTCATTCATGCGATGTCCGCCTCTCTGTTGAAGACATGATGCAGTCCAAACCAAAAGAGCTAAATCCATGCAGTTTGGCTCAAATATATCTTATGGCCATTGGATACTTCACTTTAAAAATTAACAAAACCAGACCAGTGAGAGCAAAGTTTCTCCTGGTAAAACTAAACCTACCTCCGAAATTTCCTCTTTATATTCTTTGTTCACCTTCTTAAACATATGAAATATTTTTATGAAAGAAAAGGTCATGCAGTTGGGTCAAGTAAATTAGAAAATGTATATTTTTTTCCATCCGCCCTTTTCTGTGCACACTAAATATCATAATAAATCAATTTGTTAACATTTATCATGAAAAGAAAGGGGTCCTCCGCCAAAAAAAGCCCCCTATAATTTTTTACCTTTTGGAGAAACTCTCACTTGTTTCCTTTGTCCCTTTTTGTACAAAAATATTGGTGGATACACTCAAAATAATTCTACAGTAAAAGGTTTAGAAGTCATTTTGTACCAAAATCTACTAATAAGTTACTAATTTTAGTATCTTCAAAGTACTAAAATTAGTCATTTTTACTGGTTTTGAATAATTTTAGTAAAAATTTTTAGTATTGGTTACCAATTCCTGCACTAGGTCCTTTTGGACTAAAATTTAGTTAAATTTTTAGTATTAAATACCCACGTTTTTTTGGGTGTACTTTTTTAACTAACAATAAGCAAAAAATATTCATTGAATGCTAAAGTTTCATTAAAAAATTTTTAAAAACTAGACAAAATTGATCGGTTTTTGTTATTTTTAAAAATCGTCATTTTTTGGGCAAAAATCGTCAAATCGTCATTTTGCTATTTTGGGGAGTAAAAATCGTCAAAATGCAGAGAAATCGTCAAATCTGGCAACAGTGGACATACTCATTATTATTCTCTCACTTATTGTTAGTGTTTATTAGCTTTAGTCAAAATATGAATTGCTACTTTAATAAAACTTTCTTGAATTTATATTATTAAACAAATATGCAACAGTAAATCTTTTTATTTTTGGGAATGACATCCAAATTGAAATGTAAGTTGCGTTAATAACAGTCGTGGCTACAATAAAGGGACAATCAGTGTAAGAAGGGTAATTTGATTGTCATAGGCGTCTGATTAGAGATCAGTTGGGAGTGGGGTTTCTATTCGGGAAAAAATTCGAGGGAATTCCCGGGAAATATTTTTCGTAAAATCCCGGGATTTTTTCATCGGGAAATTTCGGGAATTTGCAAAAAAAAAAAAAATTAAGAAAAATGTTTTCAAAGTACACACTTTTACCTCAATTTAAAAGGATTTTTTAAAAATAATATTAATACTACATGAAAAAATTTAATTATGGGAGAAAATATTTTGGATATGCTTTAATTTGCATTTTATTTAAGCTTTAACTCAAATTTACTTGAATCGATTGTATGATAAAATACTGAAAGGAACTAAATTCCACTTCGAAGGTTGGTTGCGAATAGGTTAGCGTTTTTCCCATCTTAAAATATAATGGTTTTGAAATTTGATATTTTAAAATTCATGTAATCAACCTTTATAGTTCTTAAATAAAGTATTCACAGATAAAAATGAGTTGTTAGATCAAGCACGAAATACACCAGGTTGAGCATTATTTTAATTAAAAGTCATCTAATGAGGAAAATTGTTGGATCAAGCACGAAAATTGTAGGTCAGTCATTGACTGTTCCTTGATTAAACCAATGCTTGATTTGAGTAATTTGTTAATTGTTATTTTTCTGTTATTTTTGATTAAACCAATTCTTGATTTGAGTGAGCGTTTAATCAATAATTTTGTATTATTTTTGATTAATCTAATGCTTGATCTGAGTGAATGCTTAATCATTATTTTACAGTTGTAGTGTTTTTTGTCAGTCTTTTCAAGTCTTTTGTTTAAATTGTTTTTTTTTTTTGTGGTTTATATTATTTTGTTTATTTTCGTCTTGTGTGCATGCAAGAACTTTTCTATTTGACGACTAACGAAAACTAAAACAAAAAACGCAACAGCGTTCATCGCATTGTTACTCAAAGCCTACTATGATGAGTTTTTTTGTTTTTATGATTTTTTTTGTGAATTTTTCAGATTTGAGCAAATGGTTAATTGATTCAAGTAAAATTTAATTGAATGTCAAATTTTAAGCTGAGCAAATATTTAATTGTTTTTTCCCATTGAATATTTTTTTCTGTGTTAACCAAAAGCAATTAATTAAATACTTTTTTTAAAGAATTTAAATCCAAAAAAAAAAAAATATAATTTGTGGACCAATATTTTTAAAAATAGTTCACATTAGTGCCCCATTTAAGCATAGTTTCCTTAAACCAATCTATAAAAATAATACGAAAGTTTTATAAAATAAATCTTCAAAATACAAATCGGTTGCATAATATTACTTAAAATTAGTCGAATTTCCCAAGAAGTTATTAAAAAAACATTTGTTGCAAAATTTGAAAATCGGATAAGTTAAAAATGTTTTCCGAATTGCGAAAAAATAAATCAGATCTTTATTTGTTAATAAATTTTAATAAATAAAAAAACTTGCTATATGGAGCTGATTATGCTATATCAAATGCGACAACCGAGATAAGGTCCAATATTTCTACAAAAATTCGATTTTGTGAATTTTCGACCTTTACTATAAAAGTAAAGAAAACTGTTTTGAAAAAGGTTCTATGTGCCTTAAATTAAAGAAAATTTACCATAATTTATAAAAAAACTTATTAATATATGATAATATTCAGAAATTGCGTTATTAAAAAAATTCCCGGGAATTCCCGGGAATTAAGTTTTTTAAAAACGATTTCCCGGGAATTGAAAAAGTCCGGGAATTTAGAAACCCTAGTTGGGAGGGAAAAGTTTACCCCAAATGGCTTAACAACTTGCCATCCTTATTTTTGGTATTTAAATTTATTTTTACTCAGAACTAGTTTACTTATCTAATCTGGTATTTAATCGGCATAGCGATTAGATTTTATATGCTTATGCGCTAGAAGTTTGGGTTGAGAACCTCCTTACAAAAATGTTTATAGCAAAGCCACGTTACCGACTTGCTAATGCTGGGAAAATTAACATCTTTTATGCCTCTTAGCCTTCATTTTATATCTAAAAACTAATGCTTATTAATGATGAAAATAGTCAACAAATTTTTATTATTTAAAATCTAGCGGCGCATAACACTGTTTTACCTTCTTTTTGTTTGGCTTCAATAAATCACAGCAAATTTTCCATTAATGTTTGTTGTATTCAACGTTTTGAAGGATTGATTTTAACACATTTTAGTTGTCTTTTGTTTCAATGCTGTATGCTATTGCTATTGACGTTTTGTAGTTATTTTAATGGAGCAGTACTGCTTTTAAACTGTATTTGAAGCTGTCAATAAAAAGTCTCCACTCATTCTCCACTAATCAAATCTTTCATAGCCTTCAATATATTTAAAGTTGAAAAAACAACAACCAAATTTACTGAGCCTTTTTTGGCCAATAAAACCAAAATAATTTTTGTTATATGCTTTTTGCACTTACAACGGAAGTCTCCCTAGTGTCACCCGCGGATTTTTATGGAATGGGTTTTATATTGTAAAGCAGAAAAAATAAAGGACACCTATTGTTTTTTAGCGGCCCAAATTCATATTTAGGGGGTGAAAAGGCTGGTCATGTTACATACCAAATGAAAGGTCTTTGGAAAACCTATCTACGTGTGTTAAGAACGTGTCCAAACATGCACAACTTTTCGTCATATTGAGTAAAATAATAGATTAATTTTGTTTAAATATGTGTCGTCAAAAACTGAAAATGGTAAATTTCCCCCGTACAAATCGACCCCCCTAAAGATGAGTTTGGGCCGTTAAAAAAATACGTGACGAATAAATTTTGTGTCTTAACAACATATCCAAATTTCATGAAGATCGGAGGGTGCCACCAGGGAGACTTCCCTTGTTAAGCAAAACAATTTTTTAATTATATAACTTTTTTTTATATATTTCGGCCCAAAAAAAAAAATAAAAATAAAAAAAAAATACTTGTAAAAAAAGCACGAACTTTCTGTCTTAGACGTGCCCTAGTAAAATTTGACGCAGGAAATATTTGTAAAACTTTTTAACCCTCTGCCTTTTTTTATAGACTTTTTTGTATTTCTTTTAAAAAGGACAAAAATTACCTCTTAAACCGTGAGCTAGAGGGTTAATTTATTCAAAGAAAAGAATCATCATTAAATTTTATAAAACACATCAGAACTTCATTTTTAGCTCAAAAGTATATTTGCACTGTTTTTTTCGATATTTATTAACACTGCTTTGGTAAAAAAAATAACGAACATTGATTGTTTATACTTGACCCTTTTTAAGCATTTTGCGCATGTCGCACAAACTTTGAACATTTGACAACCCCTACACTGAAAAAAATAACTATACTGAAATTAAATAAATACTGTTATTAATTTCAGTAGACAATTTTTTTTTTTCAATTTACATCAACTTATCTTAATATAAGGTGGTTTTACTTAAAACAAAGAAAATAAACTTGAAGATAGTACATGCAAATACTTAAAAAAGCACAAGAGTTTTCCTTAATTTGCTTTTTTAAATTAAGTTAAATATTCTTTACATTTATGGGGAAGTGATTGCATTTAAGAAAAAAGGGGTTTATTAAAAACATTTGTTTTACTTAAAAGAAAAAAAATGAAATTGTGTGCAAAAATAATAAATAAGTTCGTAACTTACTTAAAAATAGTATAGACATTTTCAAGACCTTAAATTAAATAAGTACTTATCTTTAATTCCAAAACGCATTATCTTTAATTTGAACAATTTTTGTTTTAATTTAAGAAAAAAGTAATCTTTATTTTATTGATTTCATTGACTTTAGTTCAATCCATATCTTCATCAGTTTAAGAAAGAATTTACTTAACTTAAGGAAAAAATACTTTAGGTATTTTGGGAATTCCATCCGGGGGCCCCATCTGGAGACCCCATGAGACCCTAACTTTAAATCAAAATTTCGATTTTCGCGGAATTTTCAAATGCCTATAACTCTGCAAATACTGCAGATATGAAAAAAAATCTAAAGACATTTTTGTAGTCCTTAACGCCGAAGACCCGAAAGCTCTCCGAGTTATAGTTTTCGAGTTATTTCATAATCAAATTTCTCAAGACCCCATTCCCATATCTCGAAAACTAAGCAAGATATAGCGATTCTGACCGAAATTTTGGATTAAAATCAATAGTGACCCTATAATAGCATATGCTTTAAATGGACGTTTTATTAGACTTCTGTGTTTAGTTTTTGAAAAAGGACTAAAATGAGCCCGTAAAATGGCAGTTAAAATGTTCTAAGAAAAGAACCGCAATAAAATTTCACTGAAGACATCAAATCATATTTTGATGCTCAGATGTGTTTTTATTATAATATTTTTGACGTTTTCCAAACGCCTTTGATAAAAAAAAAATAAAAACTTCAGTGGGCTATAAAAAATAAATCCGAACTGACTTTGCAAAACCCTTTGGTGATTTTGTCCATTTGATGGTCTACTTTCATATGGCGTGTGAATAAGTTATAAGTATATGGGTGAAATCAAAAAATGTCAACCAAACCATGTAATCGTGTAATATCTCATACATGGGTTAAAGTATTCGCATATTTTTTAATGTACAACGTCGCATAGATTGGCGTTCTACATAACTAACAACAATCCGGATACTAGTAAGCTATTTTAAACAAGTTATTTTCATTTTTGTAGGTCAAATGTAAACTCCGTCGCCAGTAACATTTTCAATTTTTAAACTTTAACCGGTTATATCTTAAAAACCAATAACCCAAACTCTTAATAATTGACTACATTTTTAAAGAGGGCATGTTGACGTTCTTAAAAAATATTTTTGTATAGTCATAACTATCTCTTTTACCCATACAAACACGGCTTCAATTGTGTAACGATTTTTCGACACTTTTTTCGACATTATGGAACCTGACAATTTTGTTGTTTTTGACGTATTGTGTTTAGAAAAATAATAGGTTATTGCCCCATTTAATAAACGCGAGGCAATAAAGTATCATTTTGCATCATTGGTTTCAAGTTTGCTCCCTGCATATTAATTTCCCTGTATGAAAAGCTAAATCCTAAATGAAAAATCGAAAAATGCTGTAAACTCCGTCTCCACGTTTACAACAAAACTACTTAGCGTGCATCTGAAATATCGTCATATTGTGACGTATCTAGTTGACATCCAATAGTTTTTTTTCGGAAACCAATTTCCGACGAATAGTTTTCGAAAAAAAGGGCAAAAAGTTATGAAATGTAAACTCCGTCTCTGTAAACTCCGTCAACTTTCTTTTTTTTTGCAGATTGCATTAAAAAACCTTATGAAGTTGTTAAAACCGTCGCAAATATTAACACTAGTCATTCAAAAAAGTAAAAAAACTTATTTTAACAGAAAGAATAATAAATTTATTTTACATTTCCTTAGAAAAATCCTATTAAAATGAAAAATAATTGTAAAATCTTTAATAACAAAAACCAAAAAAAAATCCTAATTACAAAAATTGTTAGCAGTTACATAAATAAGTGTTTTAAATTACAATAAAATGTTTTCAAAGAAAATTCAAAAAATTTAATGTATTTTTCTAAGGTGAATGTAAACTCCGTCACCAAAAAAATCATAAAAATGTCGATAAAATTTGTTTGAAACAGTTTGTAGAAGAGATCTTTTATAATTATATTAGTAGTGATGTATCATATCGATTTTAATAAAAAAATTTACCGAAAATTAAAATTTTTTGTTTGTACAATTTTGGCTCAAAAACACTGACATTTTTTGATTTCACCCATATATTAAACTCACGTTGTTTAATATTATTTCGTGGTTTTACTTATGTATTAAAAGTAAATGTTATAGTAAAATTTTATGTGAGAAAACTGAGAGAAATCTACACTCTAAAAAATGAGTCCAGTTTCCTACTATAAATTGGGTAAACTTCAACAAATTCAAATATTATACTACTATAAATGTGTAAATTTCCAATAATTTTTTGGTACAACCACACATTTTGTGTAAATTTACCCAATTTATAGTAGGAAACTGAAATCATTTTAATTAGAGTGTATAGATAAAAAATATGTGAAAGTGTTTTTTTTTAATTTGGTTATTTTGTGATTTCTTTAGACTTTTTCATTAAATTTGGAATAAAAAGTAAATTATTAATTTTTTATTTACTTAATTCGCGCTGTTTTATATTACTTCGTGGTTTTAACAATGTATTACAATTTAAGGTTGGAGTAAAATTTTGTGCGAGAAAGCTAAGTGAAAACCATTTTTTATTATTTTTAATTCTATTAAAAGATCTTTACAATTTCATACATATATTTCATTTTAAAAATAAAAGTAGCATTAATTCAATGAAAGTATTTCATTTCAAAAATAAAAAGTAGGATTTATTCAATGAAAGTATTTCATAAGAATTTAATACTTTTTTTATTAAAGTAACGAAAAATTTTCATAAAATACAATTTATATTTTGTATGACCAATTTTCATTAATTTAATGAAACTTTTTCTTTCAATTACATTTTATCCTACCTATTTCATTATTTCAATGAAACTCTAGAAATTTTAAATAATTTAATGAAACTTGTTCTTTCAATTACATTTTATGCTACCTATTTCATTAATTCAATGAAACCCTACATACGTTCCTGTTTAACGTCATTTTTCATAACATTAATGTAGATTATTTAATTTTTATTTCGGCTTTAGGTCAGGAAAAACAATAAAAACTAAAAAGTTATTTTTTTTAATTTTATTATTTATTTTTATTTTAAATTTTCCGATATTTCGGTCAAATTCTTTGACCATCATCTGGGATATTTTAAAAAAGAAAAACAAATAAATATTCCGTCTCCACTGTTTATTGTTTGAGATCTTGTCCTCAGTTAAGGAAAAGATCTCAAACAATAAACAGTGGATACGGAATATTTATTTGTTTTTCTTTTTTAAAATATCCCAGATGATGGTCAAAGAATTTGACCGAAATATCGGAAAATTAAAAATAAAAATAAAATAAATAATAAAATTAATAAAAATAACTTTTTAGTTTTTTATTGTTGTAAATAATTACAACAAAAAGGTCAACAAAATATAAAAATAAATTAATGTAGGTTTTCATTATTGTCATGTACAAATTTCTATCAGTGTTGACTCCAACCAACTCGAGTTTTTATATGAGAACACCTACAAAGTTTTATATATATATTTTTTTTTTAACTCGAACGATTATAACATTTATCGAAGCTTTTGTAAAACTCATAAAAACGATGTACCGATCGAGTTAGCTAGTTATACCATATTCGCAGACAATGTTTAAAAAAACATCGTTTAACTTTTGTGTTTAAAATTAAACGAAAGTGTCGCATTGCCAGTAGTTTAAAAAAGCATCCGCTTCTCTTCTGGTTCGATGAGCAGAGGATGTTTTTTTGATGACAACTTAACACAGGGTTGTTATTTCGTGTTTATGGGGAAACCAGTGTTGCCATAAGAGAATTTTGAAAAAATGCTAAATGGCAGGAAAAAAGTGCTAAAATGCTCTACAGACCAAAAGAAAGTACTAGATTTGTTTTTAATTTGTTCTTTCATTAAATCAACAAATTATGATTTGTGACAATAACCGGTACACATATTTTCTTTAATTGCGTTTTAATAATTGCAATTGGGTTTCTAAATTTCAATTAGGATTTTTAAATTTCAATTAGTCACTTCCTAATTACCATTTAGATTTCTGAATTTCCAATGGTCTTCTTAATTTTGATTGTTTTTTCTGAATTTCAAAAAGGATTTCTGTTTATCAATTGGGTTTTCTTAATTTATTTTTTTTTTTGTTATAAACTATAACCACCAATTATTTTTTTTTTTTCAATTACAATTTTCTAAATTTCAACTGGACTTTCAAAATTTCTACTGGGTTTTTTAAATTTCAATTGGGTTTTCTGAATTTCAAATTGGGATTTTTCAATTAATCTTTTATTAATTTCAATTTGCATTTCTGAATTTCAATTGGGTTTTCTGAATTTTAACTTTAATTTCTAAGTTTTAATTTATATTTTCTTAATTTTTGTATTCCAATTTATATTTTCTTAATTTCTTGGGGTTCCTGAATTTCAATTGAGAGCCATGAAATAAGTCCCAAAAAATAAAATTAAATAAGGCCCAAAAATTCTATACGATTTGTTATTTAATGTTGAAATAATTCCCAATAAATGATTGTTTTTTTATATTTTCATTTATTTTTTCTGTGGAAAATACTTTTTTTATCTGTTTTTTATGATTTTTTTGTTTATTTCTTTAAAACAGCTTATTTATCAGTTTGTGATCAAATGTAGCAAAATTTTTCTACGCTACCAGTGATGAGAAGCGCTCACTCAACATGTTGACTGAAATGTCAAAAATTCAACTGTTCAGCAGAATGTTGAGGAGCAGCTGAGTAGCAGCTTTCTCTGCTGAACGTACCCATTGTCAGCTTCCTTAGTAATTAGGGGTTTCAGAAATAGTTTAAGGCTGTTATTCATAATACTTATAGTAGACTTATTGCAGGTTTATTTGACAAATATGTCTGCAATATCTGTCAAATAAACCTACTTTAGTTATATTTAAATTTTTATGAATAACCACCTAAATGTTTAAAAAAAATTTCGTTGACTTCCGCCACTCCCCCTGTCTTGAAGGCCAAAAATCCGGCTACGTAACAGATTATATATATAAACTGAACAAAATTCACAATGGATTTTTTTTGTATCTTCGCCCTTTCACTGGATATCCAGGTCAGTGTTGATCTTCGCCATAGTCCGTACCATATGCATCCCAATTTTATCTTTCAAAGTCAAAATTAGGTAAGTTGTAAAAACATAATTTTTCCACGCCCATTTCTTCTCTTAATTCTCCGTCCATATTCCAAAATTTGTAAATCTGACCACTTTAGGATAAGTTCCATCGTTAGTACTATACTCGTATCCAAGCCCCTTTTCCCTCTTAATTCTCCGTCCACAATCCAAAAATTTTAAGTCTGACTACTTTAGGATATTGTCCAGTGTCAGGACAATATGCTGGCCAATAAAGTTAGTTAAATTAAAAAAAAAGAAAACGCAGTATTGCCTTGCCCCTTTTTCCTCTAAACTCTCCGTCTACATTCCAAAAATGTTAATTCGGACTACTTTAGAATATCCTTTATAGTAAGGACTACATGTTAGGGATTTTCAGCTTCCTTATTCATTGGGGTGGAGCTTAAAATTATTTTTGCCAAGTCCCCTTTTTCTCGTAATTCACCGCCTACAGGCAAAAAATCCGGCTTCGTAAGAGTCCGTCCCTGGTGTTTTACTATATACATTAGGGCGGGTCGATTTTTTTTGTCAAAAATCGTATAGCAAAAACATAATCTAAAATAAATTCTAAGAACATTTCCCAAAGAAACCATGTTTCTAAAATCAAACCCTATACCGCGCCTAACGACATGAAGATTTGTCCGTCCGTCCTTTTTTTCATAAGCAAAACATAGAACCTGACTCTTTTTTGGTGTTTGTGTTAATTTTTGGGCTTTGGTGTGCTCTGAGGTATATAGAAAAATTTTATTGGCAACATATTTGTAGAACATTTCATTCCCACCCTCCCCCTCTTTCGGGGTGTTTTTTGCGATTTGTTAGAATAGAGCCAAAAAATACCGTTATGAGAGGGAGTTAGAGGGTTAATATGTTTCACAAAAATATTTGTCATAATATTTTCTACAAAGTTGTTGAACATACCCTACACCTCAGATGTAAAGAAAACATAGTTTTATATACCGATATGCTGCAAGAACATATCCAGCGGCAATGTTTTACTAATTGCCGCTGGATATAATTCGAACAATTTGTGGGATTATGACCGGCAAGTATATTAGACATAATCCCTGAAATGGAGAAATAAATGATTAGATTGATTTGTAATGAAAACGCCACAGACGAAAAATTATGATAAGAAATTTTAACAATAAATCGCTGATTTTAGCGTTAATCCATGATAATTTTACTCCATTATTTATTTCATATTGGGTTGCAGTATACTAACATGTAGCGTGATACTCTGAAAGTAAGTGCGGGGGTTGTAGGTTCGATTCCCTCCAAAGCCTTTGTATGTTAATTACAAAGGGAAGCTGGCTTTTCTTAGTAAATAAAAGTATTTCATTGAGGATCATAATATTTCGTAAAAAAAACACAGATACTTTTGAGGCATTCCACACCAAATGTCCCGCTACAGAAAAACATATGTCCCGTAAATTTCTGAATAGGTTGTTTGGATAGCCCTATATGGAACTAAGAAAATTTCGTTTTTGGTTTTTCTAATTTTCAAAAACTGGGCTTAGGAGGGATGGTCAAATATTGGAAAATGGTCAAATTTGTGGCGAGTTGCCTTGATTAAATATTTATCACATTAAAACGGAATGCACCACAATCTTAAAAAATTTACATTCTTATATAGTTTTGTATGGCCTATAGAATAAAATTTTTTTCTTTAGAAAATTTTCAGAACCCGTTCTGAAATTTTCCATTTGTTAAAAAAGTCAATTTATCAAAAATCCGGCCACTTTTTTTTCTTTTTTTAAATTTTTTTTTTTTTAAGTTTAGATGTTTGTCCATACACACAAAAAAAATCAGAAATGTATTTTTCGTTTTTTTCGAGAAAATCGCATTTGAATTTTAAATTTCATAACAATTTTGTAATTTGCTTGTACCCAGCAAAATTTTCCGTTCCAAATAATCGGTTCCAGAACGCATCATATTACCCTGCAACCGGTTCTACTTAACATTCCAGAATCAATGATTTTTGTTTGAAATTGTCCCGAAAGCAATCGTTTTTTAGAGCAAGTAGTTTTTTTGAAAAATAATTTTACATAGAAAATTTTGTTGTGATTACCGTAGAATATATTCAAGAATCTATTGTAATAGGAATCTGTTCCAAAAAATTTTCCTGGGTATTTTCTTGTTTTAACGTGTCGAATGAGTAATATTCATGCCATTAATATTACTCATTCGCAACTTTAAAACAAGAAAATACAAGCAAATTACAAAATTGTTATGAAATTTAAAATTCTAATGGGATTTTCTCGAAAAATAAATTTCTGATTTTTTTTTGTGTGGATGGACAAACATCTAAACTTTAAAAAAAAATTAAAAAAAAAAAAAAAGTGGCCGGAATTTTGATAAATTGATTTTTTTAACAAATGGAAAATTTCAGAACGGGTTCTGAAAAATTTTCAAGGAAAAAAAATTTATTCGATAGCCCATACGAAACTATATAAGAATGTAAATTTTTAAGATTGTGGTGCATTCGGGTTTAATGTGATAAATATTTAATCAAGGCAACTCGCCACAAATTTGACCATTTTTCCAATATTTGACCACGCCTCCTAAGCCCAGTTTTTGAAAAATTGAAAAACCGAAAACGCAATTTTCTAAGTTCCATATAGGGCTATCCATACAAGCTATTCAGAAGTTTATGGTACACGTGTTTTTTTCGCTGGACATTTGGTGTGGATGCCTCTTTTGTGGGATGAAATTGGAGATTTGCTTATCGGAGAGGAAAAAATCTGTGTCCGATAAAAATTTTGATAACTGAATATTTTTTTTACATCAGTATTTGATTTATTTTGTGTAAATTTTTTTTTTTTAATTTTTGTAAAAAAAAAATTTCGAGTGTAAATTTTTTTGAGTGTAATTTTTATTTTTTTTTTTGAGTGTAGTATTTTTTTTTAGTTTTTTTGAGTGACAAAAACAGTTTCTAAAATATTTTTTTTGGCTTACCATTCCTTTTCAAAGCGGGTTTAGCGTTTTTTTCAACACTGGAGTTCGGGTTAAAACCCATCTGAAATTCCCCATTTTGCTAATAACTTATGAACCACTGGACAGATTTCGCTGAAATTTAGTATTAATCTGACCGGAAGTATAACTATTATATACGCCACGCTTCAGCAGCTTACCTTAGAGCTGCAAAACTATCGATAGTCTTCCCATTCGATATTTTCGATAGTTTGTTTTTAAACTATCGATAGTATCGGATATTTTAAGGAATTGTAAGATTTTGCGTAAAATTACGGTTTTTTTCATTACATATATATGTACATTAGGGCGGGTCGATTTGTATGGATCGAAAAAAATTGAAAAATCGTATAGCAAAAACAAAATCTACAAGAAATTCTAAGAAACTTTTCCAAAGAAACCATTGGTCTAAAATCAAACCCTATACCGCGCCTAACGACATGAAAATCCGTCTGTCCGTCTGTCTGTGTGAAACACGCTAACTTTCAAATGTTAGCGGAAGAATGAAAAATATATACGGCAAGCTGCTGAAGCATGGCGTATATATTTGTTATACTTCCGGTCAGATTAATACTAAATTTCAGCGAAATCTGTCCAGTGGTTCATAAGTTATTAGCAAAATGGGGAATTTCAGTTGTGTTTTAACCCGAACTCCCGTGTTGAAAAAGCCCTTAACCCGCTTTGAAAAGGAATGGTAAGCCAAAAAAATATTTTAGAAACTATTTTTGTCAGTCAAAAAAACTAATACACTCAAAAAAATTTACACTCAAAAAATTTTTTTTACAAAAATTTAAAAAAAAATAATTTTTACTCAAAATAAAACAAATACTTTTCTAAAAAAAATATTCAGTTTTCAAAAATTTTTATCGAACACAGCTTTTTTCCTCTCCGATATGCAACTCTTTAATTTCATCCTATAAAAGTATCTGTGTGTTTGTTTTTTTTTACGAAATATTATGATCCTCAATAACATACTTTTATTTACTTACAAGGGAAGTATCTCAACCCTTATGAACCGATTTGCCTGAAACTTAAAATATATATAAATGAGACGATTTTAAGGTTGGGGTGTCTCGGCTTATCGGCCATATCAGTGTTTAAAAATTTCGTTGTCCCCTTATGAAACAATGAGGACCTTCGGGAAAATTTCGATAACTCCCGAACTAACAGGAATGTCGTCTAGAGCAAAAATACGTGTCGACTTAAATTTAATAAAGATTATTTCGTATTCATATGGATATCGTAGGTCTATGCCTTCATATGAATACCCCCCAAAATTTGCACATTTTCATGAAAAAAATATTTAACGAAGCAAAATTTTTACGGGGTTATGCCACCGTTGAATAGGCATTAAAAAATCCTTTCTTCTCATATGGAAACATCATATAGTTTCTTTGAAAGAAATCGCTAAAAAATCCAAAAAACGATTTTTTCGCCAAATTTTGACCCATTTTTTGAACCCCTAAATCCCCGATATGGCCGATAAGCCGAGACACCCCAACCTTAAAATGGTCTCATTTAAATATATTTTAAGTTTCAGGCAAATCGGTTCATAAGGGTTGAGATACTTCCCTTGTTAGAAAAATCCGCTGCACCAGCTTCCCTTTGTAATTAACATACAAAGGCTTTGGAGGGAATCGAACCCACAACCCCTGCACTTACTTTCAGAATATCACGCTACATGTTAATATAATGCAGCCCAATATAAAATAAATAATGGTGTAAAATTATCTTGGATTAACGATAAAAGCAGCGATTTATTGATAAATTTTCTTATTATAATTTTTTGTCTGTGGCGTTTTCATTACAAATCAATCTAATTATTTATTTCTCCATTTCAGTTATTATGAAAAAAAAATATATACATCGGCAATTAGTAAAACATTGCCGCTGGATATGTTCTTGCAACATATCGGTATATAAAACTATGTTTTCTTTACATCTGAGGTGTAGGGTATGTTCAGCAACTTTGTAGAAAATATTATGGCAAATATTTTTGTGGAACATATTAACCCTCTAACTCCCTCTCATAACGGTATTTTTTGGCTCTATTCTAACAAATCGCAAAAAACACCCCGAAAGAGTGGGAGGATGGGGATGAAATGTTCTACAAAAATGTTGCCAATAAAATTTTACTATATACCTCAGAGCACACTAAAGCCCAAAAATTAACACAAACACCAAAAAAGAGTAAAGTTCTATGTTTTGCTTATGAAAAAAAGGACGGACGGACAAATATTCATGTCGTTAGGCGCGGTATAGGGTTTGATTTTAGAAACATGGTTTCTTTGGGAAATGTTCTTAGAATTTCCTGTAGATTATGTTTTTGCTATACGATTTTTGACAAAAAAAATCGACCCGCCCTACTGTACATACATATACATTTTATGCTTTTAAGTCCACTAATGAAAATCAAAAGTCGCTAGATACACAAAATATAAGAGAAAAAAAAAATTATAAATACAGAAAATAAATGGAAATAAATTTACCACGCCCCTTTGCCTTTATTATTCTCCACCTATACACTGGATATCAAAAATCCAGGTTCGTGTTGATCTTCCCCATAAAACCTACTATACACATGCCAATTTTCATCTTCCTAAGTCATTCGGGGTCTTCAAATTACTTAAAATATTAAAAAACCCAATTTTTCCACTCTCTTTTATCTTTTAATTCTCCGTCCACAGTCGAGAAATTTTAAATCCGATTACTTCAGAATAAACTACATCGTTAGGACTATACGCTATCCATTTTCCGCTTCCTTTGGGGGCTTCAAAATAAGTTAAAATGTTAAAAATCCCAATTTTGTCACTTCCCATTTTCCTTTCAATTCTCCGCCCACAGTTCAAAAATGTTAAAAATCCCAATTTTGTCACTTCCCATTTTCCTTTCAATTCTCCGCCCACAGTTCAAAAATTTAAAATTCGACTACTTCAGGAAAAGCTTAATCGATAGGACTGTATGCTAGGAAATTTTCAGCTTCCTAAGGCATTAGAGAACTTTAAAATAAGCACCAATGTCAATTTTCATCTTCATAGGTCATTGGGGGTCTTCAAATTAGTTAAAATATAAAAAAAACACAATTTTGCCACGCCCCATTTTTCTCCTAATTCTCCTTCCACAGTCTAAAAAATTAAAATCCGATTACTTTAGGATATGCTTCATTGTTAGAACTAAATGCTATTCAATTTTCCGCTTCCTAAGTCATTTGGGGGCTTCAAAAGAAGTAAAAATTTTAAAAAAGTCACAATTTTTCCACGCCACTTTTCCCTTCAATTCTCCGCCCACATTGCGAAAATTTTAAATCCGACTAATTGGGGATATGCGCCATCGTTAGGGCTATATTCTAGGAAATTTTCAACTTCCTAAGTCATTAGGGGGCTTTAAATTAAGCAAAAATGTCAAAAAATTGAATTTTGCCACGCCCACTTTTCCGCATATTTCTCCGTCCACAGGCAGAAAATCGAAAATCCGGCTACGTTAGGATCTGCCCCAGGTGTTTTACTATATGCATGCCAATTTTCAGCTTTGTAGCTCATCAGTGGGCTTCAAAAAGCTCTGGATAGACAAAAAAAGAGGAACACACAAATAGGGAAATTATATATATAGATGCCAATTTTCAGCTTTGTAGCTCATCAGTGGGCTTCAAAAAGCTCTGGATAGACAAAAAAAGAGGAACACACAAATAGGGAAATTATATATATAGATACTGAATTACCGATAACCTCATACAGGAACGGTTACTTCTTGTTAACAAATAATGAGTTACCGAAAGCCTCATACAGAACCGGTTACTGGTAAATTTGATTTAAAATATTTGATAAGCTGTCCAAATAATTTTTTTTTTATTAAAATTTAAAAATGCTAAAGAAAATTTAGAAAGAACTTGCACATTCAGCTTAAAAAAGATTAAAATTTCTCTACTTTTTCTAATAAAACTCCGTTAACAGAAATTTAAATTCAGGAATTCTGATTAAAATTGGGAACAGGCAAATTAAAGTTTAGAAAACCAAATTGATATTTACAAACCTGGATCTAGCTGACACTTGATAGTGATTTATGAGCCTTAATTAGTCTTTACATAACTTCTATTGAAGTTTTCTGAATTTTAATTGGCTTTTTCTAAATTGTAATTGTTTTTCTAGAAATTTTGGGGCGTTTTCCAAATTTTAATTTAACTCATTGTTTTCCTTGTTGTTTAAAGTATGTTAAAACCGGTTAAAAGGTAAAAAACCATCATAGACAGTATTTCCCTTAAAAACTTACTGACTCTTATATAGACTAAAAACTTAAGATGGTGTTTAATGCGGTTTCCATTGGCTACACAGCAGTCGCTTCTGTAAATTTGTTATTGGTCCTGCCCTAGGCAGCCAAATGTCCCTTTCTTCGATGTTCCAAGATATATTTTCGGTCCTTTTATTATTTGAATTTTACAATCAAACATTTGGAGGGATTGATATCAACGTAAACATTGGTTCCGTTGACTTTTCTTACATTAAGATTGTAGAAATTTTCCCGCTTGGTTGCTCTTGAAATAACCGCGTTTAACATGAACTTTATCATCCTGACGAATAGGCATGAAGCGAACATTTTACTTTTGACGCAATTCCTTGCTGAGGGAAGACGGCCAATTTTTAGGACTAATGTATGCTGCTTTTTGGTAGCATTTTTGTAAGGAGTGGGCAACGAGTTATTTTTGGGCTACTGGTAGCTACTTATTTTTAGGACTAATGTATGCTGTTATTTGGTAGCATTTTTGTAAGGAGTGGGTAACGAGTTATTTTTGGGCTACTTGTAGCTCATTATTTGTGGTACTAATGTATGTAGTTTTTCAGTAGCATTCTCGTAAGCGAGTGGGTATGCGGTCATTACTCCAATGACATGGCCATGTTAAAATAATGAGTGTTTCACCAACCTAGTAACTAGATACCACCATCTATTTTAAGGCGAAAACCCCATTACTTGGTAATAGAAGTTTTTAATGGGTTATATTTAAGAGTCTGCAAGGAGTCATAATTTATTTACTTTCATGTACTAAAAAATGTCGATTCAGCAAAAAAATTAATATTATTATTTGGATAATAAGGGTTACAATTTGTTTTTGATTTGCATATATATAATAAATAAAATTATTTTGAATTAAAAAAAAAAAATACTTTAAAAACTGTATGTTAAGAAAGTTATTGCGTTTACTTAAAATTAAAATACAAAATCTTAGTATATCATCCTGCATAAGTAGCAATTTCACTATGTAATAAACAATATAATTTTTATATATATTTAATTGTTAAAATATGGCACAAGTTATTTTTGTATTTATTTTCTTAACCCTTTGATAGCAGGAGTATAGGCCTGTAAGAAGTTTGTTGATTTTGAAATGCTTATTTAATTGTAGTTTTATTGCTCTTAAAATTTGTATACAGAAAACTAAATTAAATATCACAAAAAACAACATCAAAGATACATTTCAAGAAATTGTTTAACATCATAAACTAAATTGGTTTGTTAACATTTGAAGCGTATTCCCAAAGAGGGTACAAAATAGCATCCAAGGTGACTAGTATGAATTTTATACATAATTATGTACAAATTTTGTTTATTACTTACTCTAATATGGATAATATATTTATTCATAAATATAAAAATAATATAAATATATGTAAACAAAAATGAAAATGCGAAAAAAGTGCAGTCGCGATTTCATTTAAAAGAAATAAATTTAAAAAAATTATCTATTGTTTTATTTTAGACTATTATTAATGAGAACTGACTAACAATAAAAATAATATCAGCATTTTTATGAAAGTCGTCAAAAAAAGTTCGTGGGTCATATAAGAATGTACGTATATATTTTGTTTTCACACGATTTTTTAAAATGTAGATGTACTAGTTGTCTTTAAAAATTTCTACCGCTGTGCATGAGTATGTGACATGTGAGAATGAGTTGAGTGAGGCACATGTGAATGATGAGCATGTCCATGGGCATATGGTTGGGAATGAGAAATTGGTGATGGTTGTCCGCCGCTATATGGTGACTGCATTATACTTTGGTCGAGACTATAATGCGCAGCAGAAGCTTGTGGATGACTGATATGAGCATGACTATGATGACCATAAATTAATTGTCTTACTTTTGAATCCTCATCAGCAATATTGTAACTGAGCTCAGTTTCTTCAAATCCCGTCGCTGACATCCGTTGATCGCCACCTCCTATGCTTGGAGGATCAGGAGAATTTAGGCAGGTTTGTATAAGCTGTTTTCCAGCTTCTGATGTGATCATTGGTTGAAGCTTTCGTGTTGCAAAAGTATAAACGTGACCAGTCTCCGATGCAACCAAAAGCATTACTTGCGTACCGGTTAAAGTGGATAGTTCATATGCCTGCAATAAAATAGAATCGACCTTATTAAAAATATCAAATAAAAAAATCAAATGGATCATTAATAGGCAACTAACACCTAAGAAAAATCTCGCTTAAACGAGATTTAGATTCAAATCTGTTATTTTACTAGATTTTAATAAGATTTCCCATACAAAATTAAATTCATTCGTTTTGAGATTTTACAAAAATCTCAAAACATTTCGATAAATATTAGGAGATTTTAGAAAAATAATGACAAATTTGAAAATACAACATTGCTTTTTGTGAGTTTGTTAGCAGATCGTTGCGTGTGAAAACTGAGTGAAATCTACAAATACATATCGGCCATTCCATTATAGACTGCCCAGAAATACCGACGCACATTGAGTTGAATGAGAGGCAAAGTGGCGCTTTATTCAGGGCAGCAGTAATTTAAGCATATAACATTTTTTGTTTGATGAATAATTCATTAGAAAGCACCCTTTTGAAGAGAATAAATGTAGTAGTATTTTTTTTAACCTCCCAGCAGAAATTTTGCTGAACGTTCAGCAGCTTTTGGAAGGGGAACTTGAGTAAAGGAGCGCATCCAATTGCGCTGAATTCATGCATGATTCCCTAAGGCGATGTCCCACTTTAGAGCGCTAGTTGGATACACAGAAACAGCGCTCTTTAGATGCACTGAAATCACGTGTCTTTAGAGCGCTGATTTAAGCAGATTAAAGATGCTCTAAATTCATGTATCTTTTTAGCGCTGATTTAAGCAGATTAAAGATGCAGTGAATTCATGTATCTTTGTAGAGCTGATTTAAGCAGAATAAAGATGCTGTAAATTCAAAGTTGAAATCAAATAACTAAAATTTAAAAAAATATAACAAAAAAATTCATTCGCTTTACTTTACAAAACTTTATTTGTGTGAAACAAAATGAAAAAAAAAAAATCGGAAGTGAACATCAAAAAATATCGGAAATTTTCATTTTCACATTTTTTATGGGATTTTTTTTGGGAACAGCGGTCAAAGATGCTATGATTGAAGCGCTCTTTGCAGCGCTGATTAATGCGCAATAATGATGCAGTCAAATCATGTGTCTTTGTCTAAAACTCATGTTTTTTATTCAAAAAGTGTTAAAAATATTAAAAAGGAAAGCAAGTGTGAAATTTTATCAAAAAATAATTACACATTATAAGTTTTATATAAAAAATCTTAAAAAAAAATTAAAATTTTTTCCCCTTCCTTTTACTGCATCCCTAAGAGCGCTCTTTGGATGCGCTACGGTATGCTATAAACAGATGCTGTGCCGCCAAAATCTCGATTTATTTCTGCTGGGCTGTCAGATTTTTTTAGTGTTTCTTGAAAACTGAACTTGATTCGCAATTTAAGCTGTAACTTTTAAACCAAATGCGATAATTTAATAATTACAGTTGCAAATTAAAGTATTTTTAATGCGCTAATAAAAATTTAAAACAATAAAAAATAAATATGTGTTAATACTTGCATGAAATTTATTTAAAGTCGGCTTTTTGTGTTTCACCAAATTTTAAATTTTTTTAAATTTTTCATAAAAAGTCAGGAAAGTTGTAATTTTGAACTATTAATTTTTTTTATTGGCATCTTATCATTAATAAGTAAAATACCACCATTTTTAAAAAAAAATCACAATTTTTACTGTATCTGTGAAATTAAAAAACACAATATTGTGAAACAAATAGCAAATTAAAGTATACGTAAAGTGCTATTATAAACGTTAAAACAAAAATTATATGCTCTCATATAAATACTAAATTTATTAAAAACCTAATTTTTTTGCAAAAATTCTTGAATATTTAAATTTACCTTTGTTTAACTTATGCCTTGCAAATTGAAAAAGAAAAAAATTTTTTTTTTTAATATCCGCTGCGTTATTCATAATAAATAAAGTTAACTTCATGCACGTTTTTTTTTTTTTGTTAGATATTATATTACACACAAAGACATCTGAGTTAAATTTGAATTCAAATGATTACTGAATTGTGATTTAGAGCTAATTGCCTATCTAATAAAGTATTAAAAATTAAAATCGGTTGAAAATCACCAAGTTAATTCAACTTCCCCAGGCAACTAACGTGTGTCAGACCACTTAATCAAGGAATTCGAGCCCCATTTTTGAAATTTATTGAAATTATCTACTGTAACAAAATTTTTTATTTTTCAAGTTCCAATGTAGTAAGAAGATAAATATTTTTCATATTGCGTTTTGCTAACTTGTTTAAAATAAATGAATGTATGTGTGGAACAAGGTGCTAAAATCCAATTTTTGGAAATCGCTTTTTTTTGCAAAATCGTGCCTTCCTACAATATTTTTAGTACCAAAAGGTACATAAAAATAAAAAGTATTCATTCGGCCTTTATATATGTATATATATTCGATTAGAGTTTTATTCTAGTTCGAGGCCCAAAAATATTTCTATTTATGATATTGTCATAATAGAGTATTTTTAATTTATTGCTTTAAAAAAGTTACTATCTCATAGTATGTCTGTACTGATCAGTTTCATCCCCACTAAAGGAATCTTCAGCAGACTTTAGAGAATCATCGTTGGTCAATCAAACATCAAACCAGACATAATATTTGATATATTTCCCAAGTTATATGAGAAGTACTATTATGAAGGTCCGAAATCTGTTTTCCAACAAAAATAACTCTTTTAAAGCAAAAATTGTATATATTAAATCACCGTCGGTAACTATTAATATATGTGTTGTTGTTATTTTACAATAACAACAGTGCCTAACCAAACAATAGTGTTGGTAGGATAAGTCGTACTAAACTTTGTGTTAAATGTTGTTTTTTTATTTTTAGTACCAAAAGGTACATAAAAATAAAAAGTATTCATTCGGCCTTTATATATGTATATATATTCGATTAGAGTTTTATTCTAGTTCGAGGCCCAAAAATATTTCTATTTATGATATTGTCATAATAGAGTATTTTTAATTTATTGCTTTAAAAAAGTTACTATCTCATAGTATGTCTGTACTGATCAGTTTCATCCCCACTAAAGGAATCTTCAGCAGACTTTAGAGAATCATCGTTGGTCAATCAAACATCAAACCAGACATAATATTTGATATATTTCCCAAGTTATATGAGAAGTACTATTATGAAGGTCCGAAATCTGTTTTCCAACAAAAATAACTCTTTTAAAGCAAAAATTGTATATATTAAATCACCGTCGGTAACTATTAATATATGTGTTGCTGTTATTTTACAATAACAACAGTGCCTAATAGCACATTCAGACTGACCTTGAAACCTCGTTGAAAATACGTATTTTCATTTTGAAAACTTAACCGTTCACACCCGACAAATTTGACACTTATCACCTTTTCGAAATTTACCGAACAAAATTCGCGATTATATCGGCTTTAAAAACACACAATTAATTAATTTACGCTATATTTTAAAATAATTTATCGAAATATTTTGTTAATAGTTGTTTTTTATGTAAATATTTAAATATTTTTATTTTTTGTATTTTTGACACTTTCTTTAATTTATTTTCTTCTATTATAACAGTTGTAAAAAAGAGTTGAACTATGGAATTTAAAAGGTTTCAATTGTACATTCGTTGAAACCTCAATACAAAAAGGTTTCAATTTGTGTGGAAAAATACGTATTTTCAAATGAGGTTTGACTCGAAACCTCGTTAAACGGGGTTTCGACGCCAATGTGAATGCACTATAACCAAACAATAGTGTTGGTAGGATAAGTCGTACTAAACTTTGTGTTAAATGTTGTTTTTTTATTTTTAGTACCAAAAGGTACATAAAAATAAAAAGTATTCATTCGGCCTTTATATATGTATATATATTCGATTAGAGGTTTATTCTAGTTCGAGGCCCAAAAATATTTCTATTTATGATATTGTCATAATAGAGTATTTTTAATTTATTGCTTTAAAAAAGTTACTATCTCATAGTATGTCTGTACTGATCAGTTTCATCCCCACTAAAGGAATCTTCAGCAGACTTTAGAGAATCATCGTTGGTCAATCAAACATCAAACCAGACATAATATTTGATATATTTCCCAAGTTATATGAGAAGTACTATTATGAAGGTCCGAAATCTGTTTTCCAACAAAAATAACTCTTTTAAAGCAAAAATTGTATATATTAAATCACCGTCGGTAACTATTAATATATGTGTTGATGTTATTTTACAATAACAACAGTGCCTAACCAAACAATAGTGTTGGTAGGATAAGTCGTACTAAACTTTGTGTTAAATGTTGTTTTTTTATTTTTAGTACCAAAAGGTACATAAAAATAAAAAGTATTCATTCGGCCTTTATATATGTATATATATTCGATTAGAGTTTTATTCTAGTTCGAGGCCCAAAAATATTTCTATTTATGATATTGTCATAATAGAGTATTTTTAATTTATTGCTTTAAAAAAAAAAAAATTTTTTTTGATGTTTGATTGACCAACGATGATTCTCAAAAGTCTGCTGAAGATTCCTTTAGTGGGGATGAAACTGATCAGTACAGACATACTATGAGATAGTAACTTTTTTAAAGCAATAAATTAAAAATACTCTATTATGACAATATCATAAATAGAAATATTTTTGGGCCTCGAACTAGAATAAAACTCTAATCGAATATATATATATACATATATAAAGGCCGAATGAATACTTTTTATTTTTATGTACCTTTTGGTACTAAAAATAAAAAAACAACATTTAACACAAAGTTTAGTACGACTTATCCTACCAACACTATTGTTTGGTTAGGCACTGTTGTTATTGTAAAATTACAGCAACACATATATTAATAGTTACCGACGGTGATTTAATATATACAATTTTTGCTTTAAAAGAGTTATTTTTGTTGGAAAACAGATTTCGGACCTTCATAATAGTACTTCTCATATAACTTGGGAAATATATCAAATATTATGTCTGGTTTGATGTTTGATTGACCAACGATGATTCTAAAGTCTGCTGAAGATTCCTTTAGTGGGGATGAAACTGATCAGTACAGACATACTATGAGATAGTAACTTTTTTAAAGCAATAAATTAAAAATACTCTATTATGACAATATCATAAATAGAAATATTTTTGGGCCTCGAACTAGAATAAAACTCTAATCGAATATATATACATATATAAAGGCCGAATGAATACTTTTTATTTTTATGTACCTTTTGGTACTAAAAATAAAAAAACAACATTTAACACAAAGTTTAGTACGACTTATCCTACCAACACTATTGTTTGGTTAGGCACTGTTGTTATTGTAAAATAACAGCAACACATATATTAATAGTTACCGACGGTGATTTAATATATACAATTTTTGCTTTAAAAGAGTTATTTTTGTTGGAAAACAGATTTCGGACCTTCATAATAGTACTTCTCATATAACTTGGGAAATATATCAAATATTATGTCTGGTTTGATGTTTGATTGACCAACGATGATTCTCTAAAGTCTGCTGAAGATTCCTTTAGTGGGGATGAAACTGATCAGTACAGACATACTATGAGATAGTAACTTTTTTAAAGCAATAAATTAAAAATACTCTATTATGACAATATCATAAATAGAAATATTTTTGGGCCTCGAACTAGAATAAAACTCTAATCGAATATATATACATATATAAAGGCCGAATGAATACTTTTTATTTTTATGTACCTTTTGGTACTAAAAATAAAAAAACAACATTTAACACAAAGTTTAGTACGACTTATCCTACCAACACTATTGTTTGGTTAGGCACTGTTGTTATTGTAAAATAACAGCAACACATATATTAATAGTTACCGACGGTGATTTAATTATACAATTTTTGCTTTAAAAGAGTTATTTTTGTTGGAAAACAGATTTCGGACCTTCATAATAGTACTTCTCATATAACTTGGGAAATATATCAAATATTATGTCTGGTTTGATGTTTGATTGACCAACGATGATTCTCTAAAGTCTGCTGAAGATTCCTTTAGTGGGGATGAAACTGATCAGTACAGACATACTATGAGATAGTAACTTTTTTAAAGCAATAAATTAAAAATACTCTATTATGACAATATCATAAATAGAAATATTTTTGGGCCTCGAACTAGAATAAAACTCTAATCGAATATATATACATATATAAAGGCCGAATGAATACTTTTTATTTTTATGTACCTTTTGGTACTAAAAATAAAAAAACAACATTTAACACAAAGTTTAGTACGACTTATCCTACCAACACTATTGTTTGGTTAGGCACTGTTGTTATTGTAAAATAACAGCAACACATCGTCGGTGCGCCGACCAAAACACCTATGTGTTTTTTATGAATTGTTCAGGAGAGCAAAAAAACCGTTTTGTTTTGCCAATTCGCAACATTTTTTTAAAGTAATTTTTTTTTATTTTTCCTAAACCCATTTAAAAATATTACGCGTTGAAAAACATAAAAAATCTTTTTTTGTTCTGAAGTGGTACAAGATTTTAACAAAAAACTACACATAGGTGATTTTGTTTCGGACTTTTTACATGTTTATAAAAAAAATATAATACACATAGGTGTTTTTGTTCTTAAATTTATTTTAAATAAATTTTTATTTGTTGTTCAAAAGTAAAAATTTTGCAAGTTATATACTTGTAGCGAAATATTGATGGTATTCACGTCAGAATTTTTATCCTTGCAATGTGCGAAATGCAACATTTACTACAAAAAACACACGTAAAATTATTTTGGTGTTTTTTTTTTCATCCCATGTGTTTGCTGTAAAAAGTTTTTCATTTCGAACTTTACAAGGCTAAAAACTTCTGACGTGAATTTTATTATCACAAAGAGGCGGAAAAACTTTACCAATGCAGAAAGTGATTATCAGGAAAACCAAAATAATAATAAGTAATAAGTCAAAAAAGTATTAAATATAATTCTGATGCAAAAAATGGCAAAATGTATCGTCAGTGAAATGTAATGGCGAATCTTTTCGTAAAACATATTAACCCTCTATCTCCCATTTTTAGAGGTCATTTTTGTCCTTTTTTTAAATACCCTCATACAACACCACCTACAACACAAAAACGTACATTAACGGGTTAAAATCTTCTACAAAGATTTTCTGCATCAAATTTTACTATGGGTTGTCAAAGTCCAAAAGTTCCTGCAAAGTGCAAAATGGTTAAAAAAGTAAAATTGTAAATTATCAAATACTGTTAATTTTTTTTTTGCAAAAGTCGAGTGAAATAAGTCGAAAAAAAATATAAATCTGCTTCTGAGCTAAATAAAGTTAAGAGATAATTCAGTGAAAATTGATGGCGGTTCTTTTCATAGAACATTTTAACCCTTTATCCTCATTTTGGTGCTTTTTTTAAATATCATCATAGACCACTACTAAGGCATACGTTTAAAGGGTTAAACAATTTTACAAACATTTTCTGCATCAAATTTTACTTTCGCACGAACTTTTGGCCTTTGAGAACCCCTAGTAAAATTTTCTGCAGAACTTTTTTGTAGAAAATTTTGACCTTGTTAACGCACGTTTAAGTGAAGTTCTATGAGGGTATTTGGCAAAAGGACCAAGATTACCCCCAAAAATGGAAGATAATGTGTTCCAAGAAAAGAATCGCCATCAAATTTCACTGAAGACATCATAATTTAGCTAAGAAGAAGATTAATATTTTTTTTTTTGACTTATTTTACACGTCTTTGGTGAAAAACAATTTAACAGTTTGTGATAATTTACAATTAAATTTATTTAAGCATTTTGCACTTTTCGCACAAAATTTTGACCTGTGACAACCCCTAGTAAAATTTGATGTAAAACTATTTTTTTTTTGTAGAACATTTTAACCCTAACCGCACGTTTTATAGGTGTTCTACGAGGATATTTAAAAAAAGTACCAAAACGACACGTAAAAATGGGACACACAGGGTTAATGTATGTATGTTCTAAGAAAAGAACCGTCTTGAAATTGCACTAAAGACATCTTTTGATATTATTTAACTCAGAATTATACTTTATACTTTTTTTAGCTTACTCGAAACGCATTTAAAAAAAATTTAAAAATTATTTTTTTTTAAATCGTGTTGCACAGTGTTACGCAATAAAGTTTCGGAATATTACAAAAAAAATGTTCAGAAAACTTTTAAAATGTCAATTTATAAAAAAACCAAAGGCAGACGCAATGTTTTTACGTTTAAATCAAAAACAGTTATGTGTACTAATAACACATAAGTGTTTTTGCCGGAGAATTTCTATTATAGGTAACACATAGGAGTTTAAGCTAACTTTAAAACCATTTGAGATAACGGGAAACGCTTTGGGGGATAAATGCATTACCTGATAGGCTTCCTAATGGGCCAATAAAAAAAAAATCAAAAAAATACACATAGGTGTTCTGGTCGGCGCACCGACGACATATATTAATAGTTACCGACGGTGATTTAATATATACAATTTTTGCTTTAAAAGAGTTATTTTTGTTGGAAAACAGATTTCGGACCTTCATAATAGTACTTCTCATATAACTTGGGAAATATATCAAATATTATGTCTGGTTTGATGTTTGATTGACCAACGATGATTCTCTAAAGTCTGCTGAAGATTCCTTTAGTGGGGATGAAACTGATCAGTACAGACATACTATGAGATAGTAACTTTTTTAAAGCAATAAATTAAAAATACTCTATTATGACAATATCATAAATAGAAATATTTTTGGGCCTCGAACTAGAATAAAACTCTAATCGAATATATATACATATATAAAGGCTGAATGAATACTTTTTATTTTTATGTACCTTTTGGTACTAAAAAAAAAAAAAACATTTAACACAAAGTTTAGTACGACTTATCCTACCAACACTATTGTTTGGTTAGGCACTGTTGTTATTGTAAAATAACAGCAACACATATATTAATAGTTACCGACGGTGATTTAATATATACAATTTTTGCTTTAAAAGAGTTATTTTTGTTGGAAAACAGATTTCGGACCTTCATAATAGTACTTCTCATATAACTTGGGATATATATCAAATATTATGTCTGGTTTGATGTTTGATTGACCAACGATGATTCTCTAAAGTCTGCTGAAGATTCCTTTAGTGGGGATGAAACTGATCAGTACAGACATACTATGAGATAGTAACTTTTTTAAAGCAATAAATTAAAAATACTCTATTATGACAATATCATAAATAGAAATATTTTTGGGCCTCGAACTAGAATAAAACTCTAATCGAATATATATACATATATAAAGGCCGAATGAATACTTTTTATTTTTATGTACCTTTTGGTACTAAAAATAAAAAAACAACATTTAACACAAAGTTTAGTACGACTTATCCTACCAACACTATTGTTTGGTTAGGCACTGTTGTTATTGTAAAATAACAGCAACACATATATTAATAGTTACCGACGGTGATTTAATATATACAATTTTTGCTTTAAAAGAGTTATTTTTGTTGGAAAACAGATTTCGGACCTTCATAATAGTACTTCTCATATAACTTGGGAAATATATCAAATATTATGTCTGGTTTGATGTTTGATTGACCAACGATGATTCTCTAAAGTCTGCTGAAGATTCCTTTAGTGGGGATGAAACTGATCAGTACAGACATACTATGAGATAGTAACTTTTTTAAAGCAATAAATTAAAAATACTCTATTATGACAATATCATAAATAGAAATATTTTTGGGCCTCGAACTAGAATAAAACTCTAATCGAATATATATACATATATAAAGGCCGAATGAATACTTTTTATTTTTATGTACCTTTTGGTACTAAAAATAAAAAAACAACATTTAACACAAAGTTTAGTACGACTTATCCTACCAACACTATTGTTTGGTTAGGCACTGTTGTTATTGTAAAATAACAGCAACACATATATTAATAGTTACCGACGGTGATTTAATATATACAATTTTTGCTTTAAAAGAGTTATTTTTGTTGGAAAACAGATTTCGGACCTTCATAATAGTACTTCTCATATAACTTGGGAAATATATCAAATATTATGTCTGGTTTGATGTTTGATTGACCAACGATGATTCTCTAAAGTCTGCTGAAGATTCCTTTAGTGGGGATGAAACTGATCAGTACAGACATACTATGAGATAGTAACTTTTTTAAAGCAATAAATTAAAAATACTCTATTATGACAATATCATAAATAGAAATATTTTTGGGCCTCGAACTAGAATAAAACTCTAATCGAATATATATACATATATAAAGGCCGAATGAATACTTTTTATTTTTATGTACCTTTTGGTACTAAAAATAAAAAAACAACATTTAACACAAAGTTTAGTACGACTTATCCTACCAACACTATTGTTTGGTTAGGCACTGTTGTTATTGTAAAATAACAGCAACACATATATTAATAGTTACCGACGGTGATTTAATATATACAATTTTTGCTTTAAAAGAGTTATTTTTGTTGGAAAACAGATTTCGGACCTTCATAATAGTACTTCTCATATAACTTGGGAAATATATCAAATATTATGTCTGGTTTGATGTTTGATTGACCAACGATGATTCTCTAAAGTCTGCTGAAGATTCCTTTAGTGGGGATGAAACTGATCAGTACAGACATACTATGAGATAGTAACTTTTTTAAAGCAATAAATTAAAAATACTCTATTATGACAATATCATAAATAGAAATATTTTTGGGCCTCGAACTAGAATAAAACTCTAATCGAATATATATACATATATAAAGGCCGAATGAATACTTTTTATTTTTATGTACCTTTTGGTACTAAAAATAAAAAAACAACATTTAACACAAAGTTTAGTACGACTTATCCTACCAACACTATTGTTTGGTTAGGCACTGTTGTTATTGTAAAATAACAGCAACACATATATTAATAGTTACCGACGGTGATTTAATATATACAATTTTTGCTTTAAAAGAGTTATTTTTGTTGGAAAACAGATTTCGGACCTTCATAATAGTACTTCTCATATAACTTGGGAAATATATCAAATATTATGTCTGGTTTGATGTTTGATTGACCAACGATGATTCTCTAAAGTCTGCTGAAGATTCCTTTAGTGGGGATGAAACTGATCAGTACAGACATACTATGAGATAGTAACTTTTTTAAAGCAATAAATTAAAAATACTCTATTATGACAATATCAGAAATAGAAATATTTTTGGGCCTCGAACTAGAATAAAACTCTAATCGAATATATATACATATATAAAGGCCGAATGAATACTTTTTATTTTTATGTACCTTTTGGTACTAAAAATAAAAAAACAACGTTCAATTTTAACTTTTTTTGGGAATATTTTATAGTTTTTGCCGGATACTAACATGTGTTTTGCAGTTAAACTAAAGGTTATGTATTTAAATTCTTACATGTGAGATGGTTAACGTGTGGAAAACATCCTAGGCTTTAACATGTGCCCATTGGTTTGGCAAAAAAAGCTATATTATCTGATCTATCGATAGTTAAAGTGTAAACTGGAAAAAGGTGCTATATCCATATAAAACATAATATTGTTTTACGTAATACTAAGGGTGGATTTTGATAATCTATCAAAATTTTAAGTTCAAACTTTAAAATTTAATGGTTAGTAACTTTTATAATAAATTGTGCAAATTTTTAAACCCATTATGGGGAAATTTGTTTAAAATAAACCGTATAACAGTTATTTTTTTTTTTGTTTAATTAACTGCTTTTTATTATTTTTATATAAAAATGATTACTGCTGGACCCCGTCTAAATTTTGCCGAATTCATCACGCTAAATTTAAATTTTTAAAAAATAACACAAATAACTTAAAACTACTTGGCAAATGTATTGAAATTCCTAGTAGAAATTGTAACATAGCACCTTATTCCACTAGAACAAAATTTCACATGCATTTTTTTGCTACTTCCGCTTATTTGTTTTTAATGAAATTTTATACATAGATGCATATGGTCCATCTTCGTCGAGCTGCAAAAAGAAATTTCAAAAAATTAATTTTTTTCGCGACTAATTTAGTTTTTTGCTTCTCCTGAACAATTTGGTTTTTGGATTATAGCACCTTGTTCCACACCCACATTCAAATGCTAAAGTGGTCTGAATTTTTCAACACTATTTTCCAAAGTTGGCAATCGATACCCACCCAGAATAACGGTATTTGGCTATTGTTCCACAACCAATAAAGATATGGACGTTTTTCAAATCGATTATGAAAGAAGATAAAATTTCTAGTATTTTTGATGTGTTACTACGTGTTTGTACCGGTTCATTTTCGTTATATAGGCCAATACATTTAAAATACCGTTTCAAACGGTATTATAAAGGTATTGGCCTATATTTCGAAAAGCAACTGGTACAAAAACGAAGTAACACATCAAAAATACTAGAAATTTCATCGACTTTCATAATCGCTTTTAAAAATGTTCATATCTTTATTAGTTGCGGTACAATAGTCAAATACCGTTCTTCTGGGTGGGTATCGATTGCCAACCTTGCTATTTTCAAATCCCAATCTTAAATGTTTATTTTTTTGTTAAAGAAATTTTAAAAAATCAACTATTGGAGTTTAAGGATTTGTTAAGTACATATAAAGGAATAAAAACCCCAGAAAGTTTTTTGTTTTGTTTTTTTTTTTTTACAAACTTCATATGTTTAGGACCGAGTTATATCAACACGAGATAGAACACTTCAATTCGCCAAATTAGGGCGAAATTGATATATAAAAAATTGCCCCTGTTAAGGGTCAAAGGTCAAATTTTATAAAATTTTGAATTTTTAAATATTAAGAGATTTGCTGGGCGGATTTTGCTGAATCTAGTTGATGTTATTTTAAGTGGTCTAAACTAACCCAGCAAAACTTAGATTACAAAATAATGTATAAAATAAGGTATAGGATTGCTTATTTTATACATTGCAGCATTGATGATTTTAACAGGGGATGAGACTAAAAGTAATGCATCCACATTATGACAAGGAATGCCAGTAAGGTATAAAATAATTGATCAAATTTATAGCAAAGCATACGAGTAAGGTATAAAATATAGCATACCAGAACATAATATGTATATAAGGTAAAGCACCCACAAAATGTATGGGATGTGCAAAAGTGTATTTTTATCGCTCCCCGCTTATTTTCGGTTGAGTTGGGAGTAAAAAATAATATCTATCCAGAAATTAGACTTCTAGGTTGCAAACAGACCAAGCGGTTTGAACTTTTGACCTCAAAAATGGGCTTAAAAACCTTTATAGACCAATTTGACTGTGACTCTTAAAATAAAAGTTTTTCGCAATTAACTTTCATAACAATTTTTATGTAGAATCAAAATGCTAAGATTTTTCTCTCATACTGTTTTGACCTAAATATGTCCGATCGCGGTGTTTTAAGCGGTTAAAGTCAAAATTTGGGTCAGAACTTTTTTTTTAAAAATTCTCGTAAATTTTATATTGGGGAAATGTGAGCTCTTTGCACAATTCACTAGGGTATTGAATGTACTTTTCCAAAAATTTTTTTTGCAAAAATATATCGACCCTTCCATGAAAAAATCCCAAAGTTCTTCTCTGAATCTCATTTTTT
Source organism: Pegoplata infirma (assembly GCA_963921195.1). Taxonomy (NCBI): domain Eukaryota; kingdom Metazoa; phylum Arthropoda; class Insecta; order Diptera; family Anthomyiidae; genus Pegoplata; species Pegoplata infirma. The sequence continues at coordinate 795,322 of CAWUER010000514.1, forward strand.
TACCATTCAACCTCAATATAGGCGAATACTCACTTTGTAATTCCGTGAGTTTCGCACCGAAACATCTGTCTAGGATTTCCCTAAATATATATGGGGTATTCAGTGCCAAATTGGACACTTTGAAAATTTTTATTTTAGATTTTTTAATTATTTTTAAATTTTTTTTAAAACCCATTAAAACCCCCATCCAAGTTAGTTTTCAAAATTTTTAAATTACCCGTTCCAAAGATATTGAATTTTCAAAAAAAAAACAACTATCGTTTTCCGTTTTTCTATCAAAACAAATTCAAAAATGGTCAACATTTTTTTTTAATTTTTGTTTTTTTATTAAAAATTTCTTAGTGTTCTAATATGCGATTTTTAAATGATTGCACTCTTTGTTTTTTTTCAATCTTTTCTTAAAATTTTTTATTTGATTTTTTTTTTTTAATTTTTTGTGGTAAACTTAACATTTTCTTAAAATTATAAGCTTAAGTAGATCGTGGGATTATGGTAATATATAAAAAAGGATTAAAAATAAAAAGGTAATTAATATATTCAGCGGTTTTTGAATTTTTTTGTTGTCTTCCAATCTTTATTAAAACACTTTGAAGAAAAAAAGATAAAATTTTAACAAATTATTTCGAATTTGGACCATTTTTAAAGAAGTGATAAGTAAAAAACAGAAAAAAATCGTGTTTTTTTTTTAATTCCATATTTTTTGAACGGATTATCAAAAAAGATATCAAAATTTACTTGGAATGGGTTTTTGAAGGGTACTACAAAATTGAAAAAATATAAAATTAAAAATTTTCCAAGTGTCCGATTTGGCATGGAATACCCCATATATACTATGTGGAATCCTAGACTTATCTTTCGTTGCGTAAAACACGCACTTACAAAGTGAATATACCCAAATTTCGACTTTAATCGCTAAAAACACCGCTATCGGACATATTTAGATCAAAACTTTATGAGAGAAAAATCTTTGCATTTTGAATCTACAAAAAAATTGTTATGAAAGTAATTTGCGAAAAACTTTTATTTTAAGAGATACAGCCAAATTAATCTATAAAGGTTTTTTAGCCCATTTTTGAGGTCAAAAGTTTAAACCGCTTCACAGTGATTCGTTTCATTGGCAAAAATCAAAAAAAAAAAAGGTTGTCTTCAATGTTGATGATTTTTTTTTATTTTTTTTACAGTTTAATAGTAAACTAAAAGAAATATGTACTTTTCATATTTTTAAGAAGTCATATGTTGCCACAAGAGGGCGCTAAAGTATGGAAATTCAACGCTATTGTGTTAAAACCTAAAAATTGATTTTTATAGGTTTACTAAAAAAATTATGAAAAATCGAATTTTAAAGAAATCAACGAACTTTTTTTTACAAAAGTTACTTAAATATATTTGCTAAAAGTTGTATTTGCAATTTTTTAGAATTAATCTTAAAATACATTTTTGTATTGCTCTGAAATCTATATTTTTTCTACCGAATCCCCAAAAATTGACAAATTTTGATGGAATGCATAAAAAAAGTTCGTGAGTCAAAAAATTATTTTTTTCGCTTTTTCGATAGCTCGGACTATGGTTTATAAGGCAAAACAATAAAAATAACTAAGTTTTTGTCTGAAGTTGGAAAAAAGTTAGGTTTTTTTTTTGTGTCTTTATTTAATTTTTTTCAAAAGCTATATTGGGTAATTCCAAAAATTTTCGCCCCACTGTTCGGAAACATGCCTTTGGACGCCACTGAGAATTTGGCTCATAGATATCCACGTTTATATGAGATATGTTGCATTTTTGGATTTTCAAAATTTGCTGTAGTTTTCAAATTATCGCGGGTCAAAGTTCGACTTTTTTAGCAAAAGTCAGAAAAATACATGACGTTTAACGTGCTCTAACTTTTTAACTAGTAATCCGATTATCACAAGTAATGGCTCATATGAAAGCTTAATTCTTCTTCTTTTAGGAAATATTTTCAAAAGCATACGGTTTTTTCAGAAGTGTTGCAAAAATTCAAAAACATTTTTTTTTTGCGAATATTTAAAAAAACACATCTTCGATTTTTTTAAAAAAAAAGTTTGGTGATAAACAATACTGTTTTGTACAACATATCCAAAATTCAGAGTGGGATCCCAATGGGATCAAAAAATATTCTGGTTTTAGTACGAAGTTCTTAAATTTTACCTTAGAAAATTAAAATTTTATGTTTCTTCAATATAAAAATTTAAATTTTCAAAGAAAATTATACTATTAAAATTTTGAACAACATTCAAAACATTAGAAATTTAAATTTTCTAAGGGAAAAATATGAGAACCTCGAACTTAAAACAGAATAGTTTTTGATCCCATGGAGATCCCACTCTGAATTTTGAATATGTTATACAAAACATTGTTATTTTTCACCAGAATTTTAAAAAAAAAAATCGAAGATGTGTTTTTTTAAATATTCGAAAAGAAAAAATGTTTTTGCATTTTTGCATCATTTCTGTAAAAAAAAAACTGTGTTATTTTAAAAATATTTTCTAAAAGAAGAACCCCAGTTTTCACATGAGCCTAAATTTGTGAAAATCGGGTCATTGGTTAAGAAGTTACAGCTCTTTAAACGTGATGTATTTTTCTTACTTTTGCTTAAAAAGTCAATCTTTGACCCGCCATAATTCGTTAAATACACCAAATGTAAAAAAACGATATATGGTACATATATCATATTTATAAGGGCTATCTATGTGCCAAGGTTCAAATTAATCTGAGACACCATTTCCAAAAATGACTAAAATTTGAGCTAAATTTTCTGGAATGGCCCTATTATTAATGGAAAAAATATTAAAAAAAAATCCAATATTAAGTATTTTTTCTTTACAATTTGATATATTATAAAGTATTCTGTAAAATTATAATAAAAAATCAGAAAAAAATTATGCAGTACGTGGGCCGTTTTGCTTTAAAAGTTATCTATGACTTTTACTAAAATCCCCAAAATCACCAAATTTTAATGGCCCTCATAAAAAAAGTTCGTGAATAAAATTTTTTTGTTTTTTATTTTTTTTGTAGCTTTAACTATGTTTTATAAGATCAAAAAATAAAAATAACTAAGTTTTTTTTTTAAGTTGAAAAAAAAATTATTTAAAAAAAATCTAAAATTGGATTATTTTTTTTTTATTTATTTTATTTACTGTAAACAAATTTAAAAAATACATCAACATTTTCGTGTTTTTTTATAAAAAGGGATTTATTGTATTGTATACTATAAATTTATAGTAAATAATTCGATAAAATAAGTATACAGTGGGCCATTTTGGTTTAAAACCAGTATTTGATTTTCGTTGGTATCCCAAATCAAAACCAAAATTTTTTTTGAGATACATAAAAAAAGTTCGTACTTAAAAATAACTTTTTATTGATTTTTTTAACATCCTGGACGGTTTTCTATACGATCAAATAATAAAAATAACTAAGTTTTTGAAAAAAACGAAAAAAAATAATTTAAGTACCCAAAAATTTTTTTTTAGTTTTTTGTTATTAACGGGTTATATACTTATAACAGGTTTATTAATCGAATTTTCATACAAAAATTTGTTTTATAAACTTCTTATAAGCCTCTTTTAACTTTTATGAATTTGAAGGTTAGAAATAAAGCAAGTATTAAACGAGTTTACTTAAAACTTATTTTGAATAAATTTATTTTCGTAATGCAACAGGAAATCAGTGTTGCGAATGTTTTGTTTTTGCAGTTATTAGGTATTTTTATATTTTTGACTATATTTAAAAAAAGGATACATTAACAGCTTTTTTGTTACCGCAAGTAACTCAACGAAATTTGGCACACTTATTAACGTTATTTGATCTAATCTATATTAAAAATTTGATAGCAATTGAAAGATTTTTAAAATAGTTACAGCGATTTCACGAAAAAGGATATATGGCAGCCAGTAGCGCTTTAACCCTTAGGGCACACTGGGCATGTGCCCAGGGCCCCGACCTCAAGGGGGCCCCAAAAGTAGAAAGTATAACATATTCGCTTACAAAAATTTTGTTTTTTTTTATACAAATTTATGCAATAACACTTAGGGCGAGTTTTTGAGTTGTAAAATTTAATGGTTTTAAGTTTAAACTGAGTTAAAACCTCACATTCTGTTTTTGAGATGTGGTTTATTTTAAGTTTAACTCACCAATGTTGAAGAGTTAAACTAAGGTACAAAAACGTCAAAAAACACCTCTGATTTTCAAATATACTGGTTAGTGTTGCCATGTTGTGGTATTTTATTGGAAAAAATGTGCGCTGATGGCAACTTTTCTAATTGGAAATGTGGTATTTGGTATGGCAATACTGTGTTAATCGACATTTGCTAAACTTGAACTGAAAAACAGAATGCTTGGTTAAACTTGGTTTTAATTTAATAAAGTTTAATAAAACTCCCGTTTGAACTAAGTTAAAGCGATATGTCAAAAACGCAGCCTTAGTCGGTTGAGTTAACAATAAGGCTGACAAGGGAAGTCTCCCTGGTGTCACCTTCCGATCTTCATGAAATTTGGATATGTTGTTAAGAACGAAAATTAATTCGACACGTATTTTTTTTAGCGGCCCAAACTCATTTTTAGGGGGGTCAATTTGTATGGGGAAAATTTACCTTTTTCAGTTTTTTACGATTTACGCCTATTTAAACAAAATTAATATAGGCATGTATGGTATCAGATTAAAGGTATTAAAAATACCTATCTCATGGTGCTAACAGCGGGCCAAAGAAGTTAATATTTATTAACAAAAATGTCCAAAAATTTTGGTATTTTACTCAATATGACAAAAAGTTGTGGATATTTGGACACGTTCTTAGCACACGTAGATAGGTTTTCCAAAGACCTTTCATTTGGTATGTTACATGACTAGGTTTCTTTGCATAATATAGGAGATAAACGAAAAAAAAAACTGAAAAATGACCTTGTATTCCCCCCTCCTCTTCACCCCCTAAATATGAATTTAGGCCGCTAAAAAAATACGTGTCCCTTTATTTTTTCTGATCTACAAAATAAAACCAATTCCATAAAGATCCGCGGGTGACACTAGGGAGACTTCCCTTTTGAGTATAATTTTAAATTTTATTTTTTATTTCTTTATTTTTTTTTGTGAAGGTTCCATTTCTTAAAACAGTTAATAACATGAATTGAATATGTACCAATTAACTGTAATAAATATAAATTTAAAAGCTTTTTCTTGTCACTCGATTTAAATTTTTTTTTTCCAGTGGGGCCCCCAATTACTTGTGTGCCCAGGGCCCCCGGCATACCTTAACCCGGCCCTGATGGCAGCCACGCGAGTCCTTGCTCAGATTAAAATACAAATGTTGTACGTCGATGGTTATCTAAATTTCTAAGACAATAACTAAGTTAAGTAAGTTTTGTGGCTAAAACTCCACTTTTAAATTTCAGGATATACGACAGGAACAAATGTCCGTCGACCGATTTGCTCAAATTTTTTTTTTTTTTTTTTCTATTAATTAATTTTGTGCTTGCATACCAAATTTGGAAAATCGTTGACAACTCTTTCTATTTTATTTTTGTGATTAAACTATATTAACACTTTATTGCAGTTTTTAAAAAGGATATATAAATAACTTTTGTTTTACAGAACCGATTTCAGCGAAATTTGGCACACACATTGACATCACTTATTCAAATTTTTCAAGGGTATCGAGTAATTTTTGAGCGATTTACAATTTTTTTAAGAAAAAGGATATATGTCAGCCACACGAGTCCTTGCTTCAATCTAGAAAAAAATTTACACATAAAATACTATATCAAAATTGGTAACATTGACAAAGTTTGGGAATTTTGTGACCATTTTTGTAGTTTTAATCACATCTTTAAATTTCAGGATATATGGGGGGTAGGCGTGTCCTTGCTCCGATTTTTCCAAAAACTCGTTTTTTTCTTGATTAGATAATTAAATGCTTGTGTACCAAATTTCAGAAATCTGCGACCAATATTCTATTTTTGCCCACTCGATATATGGGAACGAATCACTGTGCGCTTCCCAGCAAAACTTTGGTAATGGGTAGTGATTATATAACACATTACCAGGTAATGTATATACCTTATTTGTAGCATTATTTTAGGATGTCTTACCAAACATTTGTTCCACAACGTATTATTTTCAAGTGAAAAATAATGTATTACTAATAATTTGCTACGTAATGCATGATTATTTGATAAAATGTATTTCATATTTATTATTTCTAAACATTAAATCATGGATGACTTATATTTGGTTACATTATGTATTATTTGAAAGTTTGAAATAATGCATTATTTATAATTGGAGGCATAATGCATTACAATAACATAAAAAATAATTATTTTATAAAAAATGCATAAGTTTAAACTAGAGATGGGCTCACGACAGGAAATTTCTAACGACACACACTCACGAGCATATTTTATCTACTTACACTCATTTACAATCACGTGAGTAAACTTAATACAAAATTACTTTTTCACTACTCGTAACACCTTATATATTGCGTTCTGATATGCTATATTATATACCTTACTCGTAACCTATAAAATATCATATATTTTACACCTTACTCGTATTCTTCGTTATAAATTTATGACTTATTTTACACCTTACTGGTATTCTTTGTGATAATGTGGATGCATTACTTTGAGTCTCATCGCCTGTTAAAATCATCAATGCTGCAATGTATAAAATAAGAGATCCTATTCCTTATTTTATACCTTATTTGGTAATCTAAGTTTTGCTGGGTTGGTCTGTTTGCAACCTAGAAGTTCAATTTCTGGATAGATATTATTTTTTACTCCCAACTCAACCGAAAATGAGCGGGGAGCGATAAAAAAACAATTATGCATATATGGGTGCTCTAATATAAGGTGTTACGAGTAGGGAAAAAGTAATTTTATATTAAATTTACTCACGTGATTGTAAGTGAGTGTAAGTGAGTGTAAGTAGATAAAATATGCTCGTGAGTGAGTGTGTGTCATTAAAAAATTCCTGTCGTGAGCCCATCTCTAATTTAAACTTATGCATTTTTTTGTAAAATATTTATTTCTTATGTTATTGTAATGCATTATGCATCCAATTATAAATAATGCATTATTTCAAACTTTGAAATAATACATAATGTAACCAAATATAAGTCATCCATTATTTAATGTTTAGAAATAATAAATATGAAATAAATTTTTTCCAATAATCATGCACTACGTAACAAATTATTAGTAAAGCATTATTATTCACTTTAAAATAATACGCTGTGGAACAAATGTTTGGTAAGACATCCTAAAATAATGCTACAAATAAGGTATATACATTACCAGGTAATGTGTTATATAATCACCACCCATTACCAAAGTTTTGCTGGGAAATGGCAAATAATTAAAATTTAGAAATTTAACCCTTAAGTGCTGTTGGGGCCTATAATTTTTTTCATTTAATTGAGATAATGTAAGTGTATTTTGTTTACAGGGTCGAATAGGCCCCACCAGCACTAAAGGGTTAATATTCTGAATTTAAATAAAAAGACATATGTTAAGACCTTTTAAAATGACATCAAGTAGTTTCATTTATTTCCACTTAGAAAATTTGTTAATGTTTAAAAATTCAAAATCTTCTAAAATTTTACCTTTGACCTTTAGTTGGGACAATTTTTAATTTCTCAATTTTGCCCTAAATTTGCAAATTGAATTATTCTATCTCGTGTTGATATAATTCGGTCCAAAACATATGAAGTTTGTAAAAAAAAGCAACAAAAAATAAATAAAAGCTAAAAAAGTGCAAAAATCACTACTTTCCCGAAATCCGCCGAAATTACATCACTGTAATAGCCAAATGAAAACATCAAAGCCTACAATTTTTGGGGTTTTTATTCCTTTATATGTGCTTAACAAACCCTTAAACTCCAATAGCCGATTTTTTTAAATTTCTTTAACAAAAAAATAAAAATTTAAAATTGGAGATTTGAAAACCGTGCTTAAAAATTCAGACCTTTTTAGCATAAAATTAAAACAAGTTAGCAAAACACAATATTATAAATACTCATCATCTTAGTACATTCGGTATGTTAAGTTCAAGGCTGATTTATTACGAAGAAAATAAGAGGTTTTTTCATAAAATCCGTCAAAAATTGCAGAAGTTACTTGCATTTGAACAAAAATGCATCAATTCATAACATAAATACAACTGTTTTGTATAAAACTGAATTAATGCATTTTTGTTCAAATGCATCTAACGTCTTCAATTTTTAACGAATTTTATTAAAACTACTCTTATTTTCTTCGTAATAAATCAGACTTGAACCTTATATACAGAAATAAAACTGAAAATTTTGTAACTTTGTAAAATTTACAAGGAAATTAGGTAGGTTCACTTTGCGGACTTTCCTTGTAAATCACAGGAAACTCCAACGATTGAATTCAATTCTGATGGCAAAATCGAATTCAGAAGGCCAAAATACATAAGGATTAGAGGCTCTAGTTTCTGGGTCAGAAACTTTTTTGTTTTTTTTTGTGATTCAGCGTTATTGAAGCCACCAGATTTTTTCATAAAATCTTAAATAAAAATAACGGCATTAAATGCGACGTTTTTTTTTTTAATTAAGCTTATGCTATACGCTTTATTATCACAATGTAAAAGCAGTAACAATGTCTAACATTTTTTTTACATTCCATCATGTATTAGAAATACTTCAATTTTGGAAAATTTTACAAAAAAAAAACAAAAATATTTTTACTAAAATTAAAAAAAAAACACAGAAATGTATTTGGAAATGCATGAAGTGATGGTTCCATAATAAGAAAATTACCTTTGAATGAGTAAATCCAAAAAAAAAATTCTAGAAATAAGTTGATTTTCAATTTTAAGTACCACATTCAAAGCCACCAAAAACTATTTGATTTTGACGACGGATTGCAAGAAAAGTAAATAACTTAGAACAATAGTTGTGACAGAAAGTTTTGTTTAATTTTATATACTTTAACCCAAAATTAATAGTTTTTCTAAATTTTTTTTTTCAGTTTTGAATTAAGCGCCACTTTTGATCCACCTTACAAATAGGTATAACTTTCATATTCCAGGCTATGCATTCCACAAAACAAACCACCCTGATGGTAAAGCTCATGGTGGTACTGGCATTCTAATTAGAAATAGAATAAAACACCATGCCCTAGAAGAATTCTCCAAAAATTATTTACAGGCTACAACAATTAAAGTTAGTTGTTAGCTTGGAGATTTGACATTGAGCTCAATCTATTGTCCGCCGCGGTTCCCAGTAACTAAGGCTCAGTTTGAAGAATTTTTTAAGACTCTAGGAGATTGTTTTCTGGTTTGTGGGGATTATAATGCCAAACATACCTACTGGGGCTCTCGCTTATGTAACCCCAGAGGAAGACAGTTATACAATGTATTAGCTGATCATAGGAATAGGTTGGATGTTTTGTCCCCTGGACAGCCAACATATTGACCCACTGATCCAAGGAAAATTCCAGACCTAATAGATTTTGCTATATCTCGGAATATTGGCAGAAATTCAATATCGACCGAAATATCGTATGACCTTTCCTCTGACCACTCTCCGGTAATTGTTACTTACTACGGCAACACTGGGCTGATGTCCCCTTTGGACTCATCACCAACTAGGACAAACTGGGTCCAGTATAGAAAATACGTAAGTAGTCATATACAAACCAATCCTGTACTACAGTGTGAGGAGGATATAGATGAGTGTGTCAATGACTTAACGTCTGTAATGTTTTCGGCTACTCAGCACTCTACTTCGAAAAGTCAAGTACGATCAAAACCCCGGTCCCATATTTCGAACGCAGATATTGAACGTCTTCTTCGCGAAAAGATAAAGTTGAGAAGAGAATGGCAATCTAGTAGATCGCCTGCTGCGAAGCAGAGACTGTCTAAAGCATGCAAAAATCTTAGCAAAGCCCTTCATATGGAGGAGGATCGCATTAATGAATCTTACGTGGAAAGTCTTACGAATACGAAATATACAAACTTCTCTTTATGGAAAGCAACAAAGAATATGAAACCACCGGTAGAGAGTGAACAACCAATAAGAAAGCCTGATGGTTCTTGGGCACGCAGTGATGAAGATAAAGCAACTGTTTTTGCTAGCTATCTTAGTAGTGTGTTTTTGCCAAATCCTCCATCGAATAGTTTTAATCTTTTGGAACCAGAACCATCAGAGTCACTTTTTGATAATATTTACATGGACGTCCAGGACATTCATACTGTAATAAATGACAACCTTTGTCCTAAAAAGGCCCCTGGTTTTGACCTGATTACTCCTGTAATGATTAAAAATCTACCGAGTATTGCGATATCTTTGCTCTCAAGTTTGTTTAATGCGATCTTGCGAATGGGATATTTTCCTCATGCGAATGATACCCAAGCCAGGTAAAAACCTCACATTACCATCCTCATATAGGCCTATTAGTTTACTGCCATGCCTTTCAAAGCTATTCGAGAAAATATTTCTTAGGAAAATAACTCCATTTTTGAACAGTAACAACATCATCCCTGTTCATCAGTTTGGTTTCCGTGAGCAACATGGAACTATCGAGCAGGTAAACCGTATTACTGGAGAAATAAGGAAAACTTTTGAGGACAAAAAATATTGTTCTGCTATATTCTTAGATGTAGCTAAAGCTTTCGATAAAGTGTGGCATGAGGGTCTCATTTACAAGATAAAAAGTCTGTTACCTCCTAGTACTCATAGAATTCTAGAGTCCTACCTCTCAAACCGTCTTTTTAGGGTAGGATATAAAGACTTTGTCACAAACGACTACGAGATTAAAGCAGGTGTCCCACAAGGAAGTGTTCTTGGCCCCACACTTTATCTAATTTTTACGTACGATTTACCAATATGCGATAATATGATAACATCGACATTTGCTGATGACACGGCTATATTGAGCAGTCATACAAATCCAGTAGTAGCGTCCCTGGAATTAAATAATCATCTCAGAAATGTGGAAACGTGGATGGGAAACTGGCGAATACGGGTAAATGAACTCAAGAGTAAACACGTTACATTTACACTCAGAACAGGCAATTGTCCAATAGTTACACTGAATAATGTAAACATCCCACAGTCTGAGTCTGTTTCATACCTTGGCATTCACCTAGACAGACGCCTTACTTGGCGTCGACACATTGAAGCTCAGAGGCTTCAAATGAAGCTTAAAGCCAGCAGTATGCACTGGCTTATAGGTGGCCATTCCAAGCTTAGCCTTGACTGTAAAGTCATCCTGTATAAAACTATATTAAAGCCAATATGGACTTATGGCATACAACTATGGGGAACTGCAAGCAACTCCAATATTGAACTTTTACAGAGGGCCCAATCAAAAATCCTTAGAACCATCACAGATGCGCCCTGGTATATTAGAAATTCAAATATACACAAGGACTTGGATATCCCTCTTGTAAAGGAGGAGTTCTCGAAAATTCGTGAGAAATATAATGTCAGACTCCTGAGTCACCCTAACCCACTAGCGAGGCAGTTGACTGAAAATCGTTTAACCACAAGGCTAAGAAGAGCCGATATGCCGCCCAGTTGAGAAGAGGCGCTTATAGGAATATGGCTCCGTGACAGGAGTAACTAGTTATTAAATTTAGTTATAAGATTTTATTACATATTGTTAGGCCCACAAGGGCAGATTCAATATTGAAAATAAAAGTTTAAAAAAAAAAAAAAAAACTTTTGATCCATTTCAAACCAATGTGCGACGCACTGATTTCACTGGCCAAAAGTACAAAAAAATTTAGTCACCGATTTTTAAAATTTTAAGGCATAATATATCCAAATTAAGGTAGCCAAAAAATTAGGTCAAACTATTGCCAATTGTGGGCGTGGCATGCTGTCAAATTCAACTGTTTTTTTTTTTAATTTCAGAAAAAGATGATTTTTTTTTGGTTTTTTATTAAAAATAAATGGTTACTACTCGCAAGTTATGATAGATAATGACATGCGGTTTTTTTTACAAGGTTGGTGGGGTTGTAGTCTTTTGTTGTTGTAAGTGGTCACAGCCCTACCGTTTAGTATTAGGGGTGTTCTGATATATTTCTTAAACTACTATATTTTTGTCAAATTTCAACTTCAGTAGAATAGAACTTTTAGGGAAAGCGAGGGAACAAGGAATGTATACACTCTGGGGAAAGGTGGAAGTGTCCTCTTTAACGCAATATATACTTCTGCACCCGCCACGATCCGCCGGTAGAAACATTTTTCATTTTAATGAAATAACTCAAATTTTTTTTTTTTTCAAAAAACGATAATTTATGGTGTTTACCGCATCGAAACATCGGTCTATGACCCCATAAAGTATATATATTACTGAAAGGGGATCGATTTTTAGTTATTTAAGCGCTTTCCGTCTGTCCGTCCGTCCGTCAGACTGTGGACGACACGATATAGTCCAAAGTAAAAGATCTAGACGCCTGAAGTTTCCTACAAATATGTCTTATGGTCTTGGGCTGATTAAGTTCGAAAATAGGGACATTCGGATCAGGGGGAAAAAAGATAATTTCTAACAGGTTTTTGTACTTTTGCTTAGCCAATGAAACATTTTAATGTCAGAAGAAGTTCAAAGTCCTGTAGTTGGATCCAGAGGACTAGAAAATGTAAAAATGTGTTTTGGTCCACCCATTTTTGTGGGCGTGGACAAAAAAATATTTAATAATATATAAAATAGTGCAAAAAGCATAATAAATGAATTAGTAAACATTTATTGCGGAAAAAAGATGGCCCCGCTAAGCCTCCCCCCTCCAACAAAAAAAGACTCCCCTGTTATTTTTTTAATATGTTGAACGGTATAAGAAGATTTGGCAAAGCCGAATTTAACCTCTCACTTGCTCTATATTTTCATTTTTCTTAGCAATGCACTAATGAAAGTAATAAAGAAAACACACAAATGTTATTGATTTGTACACTGGATTTTTGATTACCTTTTTCTTATATATTTTTAATTTACCTACAAATGCACTAATAATAAACAGAACTTCCCATTGTTAAAAAACTATTTCAATCTTTTGTAGTTGTTATTTTTAAAATGTTTTTTATCCACATAAATATGAATGTTTTAATAAATAAAGAAGATTCAAACATAAAAACCCATACTTTCCTATTAAAATAAAAAAAAAATCAGAACCATTCCGCTAATATTCAGCATATTTTGTTAAAGTAGCAAATTTGGCAGCAAAAAATAATAAAATTTTCGGAGGTATGTATTTTCAAAATTTACAGTTGCTATTACTAACCTTTTCTTAAGTGTAAATATTTTTTTAATGGATACAAATAGGCAAAATTTACTGATGAAAATTGTTAATTTTCAATAATAAAGCAAAATTTTGATTTTTTTTTTTGATTTTACTATTTTTTTTTTTGAATGTAAACATTAACGAAAATTCCCACTATTACAAAAAATGTTTATAATTATTATAAAAATCCACTCACGAAATTTTTTAATAAATAAAAACTCCATATTTTCACGCTGAAAGTTAAAAAAAAATCGGAAGTTTACTTTGACCTTGAATTCCTCAAAAAATATTGAATCGATTTTAATGGAATTAAGACTCAGTCAAGTTCAACTAATTATCTATCTGTCAAAAAAAAAAAAACTTAATTTTTTGATCTGTTCAAAAGTTACAGAATTTTGGCCAATGAAAAGTGATTTTTGGCTATTGTACGACGGTCTTCAGATTTTCTTAATATTTTGCAGAGAAATAATCTATGGGCCCATTTTTCACTTTTGAGTTCGCCAAAATTAAAAAAAAACTCGGGATTTCATTAGATTTTTTTAATTTTTGAAAAACCAAAAATTCAGTCAAAAGTGTCTCAATCTTTATAATTCTTAATTGATCTGACCCAGCAAAACTTTGGTAATGGGTGGTAATTATATAACACATTACCAGGTGCTTTATATCCCTTATTTGTAGCATTTTTTTGGGATGTCTTACCAAATACTTGTTCAACAACGTATTATTTGAAATTGAAAAATAATGTTTTATTAATAACTTGTTACGTATATATTTAAACTCGTATACACCGCGTATACTGTAGAAACTTACCAAACTTATTTTTTATAAATGGAGTTTGACATAAATTGTATAAATTTATCAGACTTACATATTATACGAGGTGTTTATACGGTTAGATGAATACCATTACAGTAATTTAATAGGTTTTTAATTTATATTTGTTAGTAATTATTCCATAAGGGGCGCTTGTTTACAAGCAGAGCTACCAACTGTTTTTTTTGCAAAATCGTTAAATTTGAATTCAGTGTTGCGATTATGTTACATTTCGGGTATTTGCTGGTGCTTTTTTTGTCTAGCCGTTTTTAAATACGCGTTTTTGAAAATAGCGTATTTATGGTGTTTTTTCCATATTTTTCGCTCTCAATCGTCGGCTCATTTTAATTTTGTGGTTATGGAGTTGTATTTTTGTAATGATGCATTAAAAATATGTATTTTTGACAGATTTAAATAATGAAAATTTAGATTTATTTCCGAAAATTATGTTCTTGGTTGTGATTTGATTCAAAATCTAATAAAGTTTTGTACAGGTCGTATAAAATTAGAATTTTTCGCAATTACATTTTTTGTTTCATTATCCAATTTAGTTTTTGTATTATTTTTTTTTTTTGCTTCATCTAGCCAATTTAGTTTTTGATTATAACATTTAAATATTGGGATTTCCCACGAAAGATATGAGTAAATTATTTTTTAGTAAAGTATGTGAAGAAGAAAACTACCTGTCTAATATCACTTCATACGATGAATTGGATTGGATTTTTTTGTAAATTTTCACCCTTTCCCACAATTTTTGCGTTTTTTTTTTCATATTGATAATGGCAACACTGTTTGTAATAGCGACCACATGCTTCGTCACAATTCAGCAGCAGGCAGCAGACAGCAGACAGCAAAAATTAATTGAACTCTATTTAATTATAATTTCACTAAAATGCCATAATTTTTATTTCTTAACATTAAAAAAGCATACCCCAAGCTGCAAATACAAAAAGTACAGATTTTATAAAATTATAATTTATAATTAGACACAGTACTTTATATTTTTTGCTGCCCGCTGCTGCAGTGTGTACGAACACCCCGTTTTCTCGCATTTAACTGCAGTGCTACCAACCGATTTTTCTGTTTGTTTAGTGCGAAAAAGAATTAAAAACGAAACAACGCGATACCCGGTCACAGAGTGTTTGTAAAAAAAAAATAGATTCTTAATTTATTTAATTAAATTGTGAGGTGTAATAAGTAATTAAATATATATGTTCTTTATTTATATAAAAATGAACATTAAATAAAATGACATTAATAATAAAACTACATCAGTTTTTTTGTTAAATCATTTTTCATTTCAATTCCTGTGTGAGAAAAAAACTCTTGAGAAGACTCCAGCCTTAAAAAATGAGTACTCGAAAGTTCTCCAAGAATATGTAGATTTGGGGCACATGGAACCGGTTATGCATTACGAGCCCAAATCTGAGAAACAACTCTCCTTTTATCTCCCTCATCATGCGGTCCTCCGACCCGAGAGTAAAACGACGAAGGTACGAGTTGTGTTCAACGCATCAAAAAAGACCGGCAGTGAACATTCCCTAAATGATGTTCTTCACCAAGGCCCAACTCTTCAGACTGATTTAATGCGAATAGTGCTGGGTTGGCGATACTACAAGTACGTGTTCACTGGCGACATTCAGAAGATGTATCGACAGATTTTGGTCCACGAAGCAGATCGTCCGTATCAACAAATTTTATTTCGCAACGAGAACAACAATTTAGTGGAATCTTTTCAACTAAAGATTGTGCGCCTTTCCTGGCGATTCGAACTCTCCAAGAGTTAAGTAAGGACTGTAAAATTCAATATCCAGCAGCATCAACCATTCTTCAGAATGAAATTTATGTGGATGATATTTTGTCCGGGGGGCACACTTTGGAAGAAGCTAAACTAAAGCAAGGGCAGCTTATAAATACTTTGAGCTCCGCAGGTTTCCCCATGAAAAAAATCACAGCAAACGAAGCGTTTCTACTTGAACATTTGCCCCGGGAGGATCTTCTGGATGAAGATTTTTTGAAGTTTGATGACTCCAGTTCCATCAAGACCTTGGGGATCCGTTGGAACGCTTTGGCAGATTATTTCTATTATGTTGTAGAACCGATCGAAATTATGCCATCCACTACAAAAAGAAAAATCTTGTCAGTGATTGCAAGATTATTTGACCCACTAGGTTGGTTAGGACCCATTGTCATAATAGCTAAGCTTCTAATGCAAGAATTATGGGAAGAAAAATCCGACTGGGATGAAGAGGTCCCTCCTCAAATTTTGGTAAAATGGAATTTGTTTATTAAAAATTTGCCATTTATTTCGAATGTGAGAATTCCACGATGGGTAGACTTTGCTCCGACCCACCATATACAAATCCACGGATTTTGCGACGCTTCGGAGAAAGCATATTGCGGTATGATTTATATTCGCACCGAAAGCCCTGAAGGCGAAATTAAAAGTCATTTGCTAGTGGCAAAGACAAAAGTAGCTCCTTTAAAACGGACTACCATACCCAAACTTGAATTATGTGGAGCCTTACTGCTCACTAAGCTAATACGAAGCTTAGTACAGGACTCCAAGTTCCCCTACGAACTGTTTTTGTGGACAGATTTATCAATTGTTGTTGGTTGGCTACAAAAAGATCCCAATATTTTAAAAACTTTTGTAGGAAATCGAGTCTCGCAAATCACCAGCGTCGTCAGCACCAATCATTGGAAACATGTAAAAACGGAAGACAACCCAGCGGATATGGGCACCCGTGGTTGGTCTCCACAAGAGCTTACTGGAAGTTCACTTTGGTGGCATGGGCCCTCATGGCTAAAAAAAACCAAAATCACTTTGGCCGAAACCTCGCACTTTTGATCCAACAGATTTAGAAACTAAAAAAAGTGCAGGCATTAGAAGCGATGCCAATTTTCATTTGAAGGAAAATCGGGCGGATTCCAAAACTAAGTCATCAGGCTCAGCCGAAAAAAATCAGCAGGAAGATGAATTACTCAGCCTGCCCCCTACAAGTAGGGGGCAGGCTGAGTAATTCAGGACTAAGTTTTGAAGAGCAGCACCCGATAATTGTCCCAGAAATGTCCCAGTTCGCGAAACTCCTTGTTAATTTCACGCATCGCATTCTACTTCATGCAGAACATCATATTATGCTACGAGCTATAAGACAGGGCTTCTACATCCCCAGATTAAAAAATCTCATACGAAAATGTATTCGCGAATGTACCACATGCACGATTTATAAACGTCAGTTTGAGCATCAAATCATGGCCGCACTCCCCCCTGAACGAGTAAACTTCTCCCTACCATTTACTTATACTGGAGTCGACTTCGCTAGTCCTTTTAGTATCAAATCTGAGAAACGCGAAAATTTTAAAGGGCTACGCTGCTGTATTTGTTTGTTTCTCGACACGTGCTGTCCATTTAGAAACATGTTCTGATCTCTCCACAGAGGCATTTCTCGCCTGTTTTCATCGATTTACTGGACGCCGAGGTCTCCCAAAGACGATGTTTTCCGACAACGGTCGAAACTTTCTCGGAGCCAGTTACGCACTGCTCCAAGACCACCATGTGTTCCTCAAGTCAGCAGAACAAGCTTTAATCGAAAAATATAGCTCATTTGGTTTTACCTGGTCTTTCATCCCACCATATGCACCCCACATGGGTGGCCTCTGGGAGGCTGCCGTGAAAAGCATTAAATCCCATCTCAAGAAGATTACCAATCACTTGTCGTTCACTTTTGAAGAATTTACGACGTTGCTTGTCAGAATCGAAGCAGTATTAAATTCGAGACCGCTGTCTCCGATAACCGAAAATCCCAACGAGATTCTCCCTCTGACTCCTGGTCATCTACTCCGCGGTGCTCCACTCACCGCTCCTCCCGAAGCTCCAGTTGATCCCCCTCTCAAGGATTTAACATTTATAAAACGCTGGGAGCGAGTCAAAGCGTTACAGCACATTTTTGCCAAACGATGGAAAACCGAGCTACAACGCCGCTACAAATGGAAAACAGAACGAGAAAACCTAAAACCAAACGATATTGTCATCATAAAAGATGATATGTTGCCACCTACTGAATGGCGCCTTGGTCGCTTCACTAACGTTGTATATGGTAAAGATAAAAAAGTTCGAGTTGCCGATGTATCTACCCAAACTGGTATGATCCGACGATCAGTAGTTAAACTGTGCCTACTGCCAACCTCGTCGCCAACCCCCGGCTCACCCGCCACTAAAACCACCCAATAAAACCACATACTAAACCACTTATACAAGTCATAAAATATACCACAAAAGTTTATCCCCTTGCACTCTTACTTGTACCACCATTGGTAGAGATTTAAATCGCACAATATATTTTTTGACACTGTAAATATTTCTTTTTTTTCTTTCTCTTTTTTTGCTCACAGATGGAAGGAAGACGGCCAATGGGTTGGTCCGTCGGACTTCGTCGCCTCTCTATCATCAACAGGGGATGGCCTTAATTGCTTGGCCCATAGCCACACTCGGTTCTGGTGCACCTCTCGTGGTCGGTGTAACGTGGTAAATGCCCATGGAAAAATCTGTAACGCCCGGCATCACTCCTTGATCCACCGAGAAGACCGGGATGCTCTATCGTCTAGCTTTGAAGCTGAAAGCGAAGATTTCCCCTTTGATTTAGTAGAACTTGAGCAAAATGTTGAGGTCAATCAAACTCCTCACAAGATCCCTCAACATCTAACCACACCACATTCCGAGGTCAATCAAGCTCCTCATGAGACCGCCCAACCTCCCAAAGAGAAAGAAGAAGAGATCAACCAAGCTCTACTTGAGAACCTTCCCCCTCCAACCCCGGTCCCACTGGACGCAAACCAATCGATCTAATTTCCGCATCATATGATTGGCGACGAAACACTCCACCGCTTGGAGAACCCGCCACTACCTCTATGGCAAAACATAAGCGCCGGCATCGTAACATCAAACAAAGGTCGGCACCATCCAGTAGTACCCCCGCTGGTACGCGTCAACTTAAATTATAAAGGACAAAAATGTTTACCACGTTCCTTTTGGACGCCAATGTACGCCACTCTTATATGCTGTTGGAAATAGCGCAAATGTTGCCGGAATTTGAGCCCCATTTTGGGCCCCAGCAGGAAAAGTATGGCAACCAATATGATCCAGCTGACAAAATTACAATTGTACTGCCTCTTCATGAACGTCTGCCTTTTCGCATACCAGATGCCGTTCGCGATCCCCAGTTGGAGGAACATTTCGGGGAGTATGAGCCCCTCGCTCACCCCAAATTCGCAACATGCCGTGAAATCGATGGTGTATTAGGATCGGATGTCGCAAAGCGCATTCTATTGCCCCCTATATCGGAAACTCCCTCCGGATTTACTACCGCCCAAAACTCAACCTTTGGATGGATCATTTTCGGTACTTGGAAAGGGTGTCTTTGCCACAGCGTCGCGGGCGGAGTATATTGAACCGAGTTCAACCAGGTTTTTGTATTATTATTTTTCTATATTTTCATAAATTTTCTATTCTTTTTTTATTTTTTTTGCTATTTTAGCGAGGTGTCACTGTGACACCTCAGTGTAAACTTTTTTTCTACTTTTTGTATTATTAACGAAACTTCTGTAGTTTGTCAAAAACTACATCTTGTTTTTTTTCTCCTTTTTTTGTTGTTCATTAGTTTTTAGTATACAGATTTTTTAGTTTTAAGTTAGATTAGATTCTGAAGTCGAAAGAGCAAGAAGCTCGTTAAATAAATTTGTTTATTTTAAGTTCCAATTGAACTCACTGTCTTTTATTTCCATTTTTGGAAAAAGTTATCATTGGCCAAAATTCTTAAAAAAAATATTTTTTTTTTGCACATTGTATTGCGTTGTTGACTTTTTTCAAATTAATTTATTTAAAAAAAACTGTCCTCTTTTTTGGGTCAAATGTCCTCGTTTTTTGAGGTTGACGTCCTCTTTTTCTCAAAATGCAAATGGCAACCCTAATCATATATGACATATATGGAAACATATATGTGACCATATATGCAGGAAACGATCCCATATATGTGGCCGTATATAAAATATGTGCCATATATGATATCATATATGGCAACATATATGTTATCATATATATTTGTTTGTTTGTGTCGCTTTCAGAAGACTCTACTGAACCGATTAAAATGAAACTTGGCATGTAGATAGAGAATTTTCTGGAATGAAAAATGGGCCAAGAGTCATCTTGATTGGATGCCCCGCCTTCTTTTACGCCCACTTTTTGTGAATTTCAGATTTTTCAATATATTTGGTTGTTTGTTACTATTTATTATTTATTAATAGATATATTTCAGTGTATTTACATATTCATTTTTTGATTATTATAATATTTAATATCTATATTTGGCATAACATATTTGTTGTGAGCCAGATTGCTAGAATTTTTAATACAATTCATTTTGTTGATTTTAAAATTTATGTACAAGTTTATGTGATTATAATTGAAAAATATTACGATTTATAAAATTATTTGAAAAAAGATTGGAAAAATATTACAAATTAAATTCATTGACAATTAATTTTCTATAATTTGAACAAATTTCCAAGTATTTATACAGGTTGTAAAAGTTGGAATCATTTAAAATATCTATTACTTCTGTTAGCTCAAGTTGAGATTTTCCAAAAAAATTAAGTCTAAATCTGTTATATATTGGACAGACTCCTAAAAAGTGGTAAGTATTTTCCTCTACCCCATGATTGCATATTGTGCATACGGATGCAGAGTTGTTTGTGAAGGACCTTGCGTTTATGTTAAGCAAACCTCCTCTCGCTCTGACTATTAAGCTAGTGGTACGAGATGAGTATTTTTTAGCAAGAAGAGGTAATACGGTGTGATTTAGTCGACAGTAAAGGTCGTGGTGCTGAGAGTTTGTTGCCCGTAGTAAATTATCTTCACGTTCCTTAACAACGAGTAGACTTATTATTGCTTTCCAGTTAGTGCAAAGTGGGAGGTTTGAATTCGCTGGAATAAATTGAAGAACTTGTTGTAAACTAGACCACTCCTTTGCCCAGAATTCATTTTTGGCTATTATTGTTTCTGCTAAAATACGTGGTAATCTAGTGCGACCCATGTTTAAAACTTTGTTTATATATGAAAAGTGTAGTCTCAGAGTGGCTACGAACAGGGAGTCTAAGCCCGTTTCAAGGTATAACATGTAGTTTGGTGTAGCTGCTGGTAGATATAACATCTTTTTAATAAAAAATCTAAATAACTTCTTTACTACATCATATCTTTGATAACCCCATACTTGAGCGGCGTATAACATAATCGATCTTGAAGCGGCATGAAATATTTTTAGTTTGTTATCTTTAGAAATTTTTGGATGATTTATATATTTAGACCAAGTGGAATTTATAGCAAGTTTTGAGGCGGCCAATTTACTATTAAGATGTTTGTTAAAGGACAGGTTATACGTTATTTCAACGCCCAGATATTTGTAGCTGTTTACGATCTCGATGTTCTCATCACCAAAGTGCCAGTTAAGATTTGATGATATTCTAGTACCAGAGCGAAATATCACAATTTTTGTTTGTTACTATATTTGGATGTTTGTTACAGATTAGCAAGAAATTTGGCATACTATAGGGTGTTTTTTGAAAGGAAATATAGGCCATCCCGCATATTGATTGGAAGCCACACCTCCTTTTACGCCCACTTTTTGTAAATATAATAGCCTCACAAAGGGGCGAAGCATCCCTTGGTTTTTCTTTCTGTCTGCTCCACAATCACGGATAAACGGCTGAACCGATTCACATACAATTTTCACCACAGACAGTACTTACCGAGGCGGGAAAGAGAGACTGATTGGCCAAGTGGGCGTAAAATGCCACGCCCCTTTGTATTATATTAAACGTTACTTCTGCCTTTTCAGCAATTACGCTTAAACGGCTGAACCGATTTTAAAGAAATTTTCACCGCATATAGTACTAATTCAAGCGGGAAATATAGTTCATAATAGGACGGCGATCAGACATAGGGGTGGAAATGCCACTCCCCTTTGTATTACATTGAAAGTTATTTCTACCTGTTCCGTAATCACGCTTAAAAGTCTGAACCAATTTTAATGACAATTTCACCACACATAATACTAACCCAGGTGGGCACTATAGGTTATAATAGGAAAGCGCTCTGACGGATGGGCGTAAAAGTCCACTCCCCTTTGTATTACATTGAAAGTTATTTCTACCTGTTCCGTAATCACTCTTAAACGTCTGAACCGATTTTATTGAATTTTTTAACACAGATAGTACTAACCGAAGCGGGAACAATATGCCATATCAGCACGTGATTGGGCAAAGGCAAAGGGAAGTAAAATCTCATGCTCTTTTGTATTACATTGAAATTTATTGCTGCCTGTTCCATAATTATGCCTAAAAGGCTTAACCGATTTTAATGGCATTTTCACCACATATAGTATTTCCGAAGCGGGAACTATAAACCATAATACAGCGCAGTTCAACCACGGGGCGTCTGTTGCCACGCCCCTTTGCATCACACTGAAAGTTTTTTCTGTCTGTTCCGTAATTACGCTTAAGCGCCTAAACTGCTTTTAACAAAGCTTTCACCACATATAGTACTAACCGAGGCGAGAACAATATGCCATGTTCTCTTCTCTTCTTATTTTTTTTTTTTTTTTTCGAACGGTCCCACCTCACACTTACCAACCCCAACCGACCGAGAGGGCTCGTTCCCATGACGAAGGAACACGTACACACCATGGTCCGAACCATAGCGGATAAGGCTGGATAAGTAAGGATAGTAATAAACCAACTACAGACTCTTAGTCATCAGTCGGTTTATTATAAAGACACTAAATACATTTATATACAATTACTACAACTACATAATTTCTACAAATAATTAAGAATTGATAGTCCCGAGTTAACTACAAACGTTTAAAGAAATTAAAACAATCATCGTCACGTAATCTATTCAAATATGTCAAAATAGTCGATTTCACAAGAGCATAATTCTCCGAAAAGTCAACAAACCTGTACAACGTATTAAAATCAGTGCACATCCTACGAATAGGATCTGCACAAGCATAATTCGTGCGACAAAAATCAGTATATAGAGAGCTGTAATATCTAGTAGGCCGAAAAGGGACATTGAAAAACAACTTCCCGACAAGAAATTCAGAATCAACTTCTCCCTTAATAACCTTTAAAATAAACACAGTATTCAACATAATACGTCTACTCTTCAGAGTAGGAAGTTTTATCAACGCCAATCTTCCATTATATGATGGAAGATTGCTATAGTCCGGACCCCAGTTAAGGTTCCTAAGACAAAAAAGTAAAAATTGTTTCTGTACCGATTCAATCATATCACTATGAACGACATAATATGGATCCCAAACAATACAACCAAATTCCAAAATTGGTCTTACCAATGCACGGAGGGCCAGCATTATCCAATTCCGGCCAAAAGTCTTTATCGTCGTTGGATCCGTCTGAAAATGTGATTCTAGAGGAATTCGAGGTCGCTGATTTCAAAATTTAGCTAAAAACCAAAAAAATCAAAATGGCGAATCCAATATGGCGGACAATTTTTTTTTAAAAATTGTCCGATTGAACTCAAATTTTATTTTATGCGGGTCTTGGAGCTACTGAATAAGAATTGCCACTCCAAATTTGGAAAATCAAAATGGCGGACTAAATATGCTTCTTAAAGTTTAAAGAATGATCCAACTCCGCCCAAAAGTCTTTATCGTTGTTGGATCCGGCTGAAAATGTGCTTTTAGAGTATTTCGGTGTCGTTTTTTGTCAAAATTTAACTAAAAACGAAAAAAATCAAAATGGCGCATCAAATATGGCGTACACATTTTTTTAATAATTGTCCGATTTAACTCAAATTTTGTTTTAAAGGGGTCTTGGAGTTACTGAATCTGAATTACTGGCGTGAATTTTGAAAAACTAAATATGCTTAGTAAAGTTTGTTACAAGTAATTAAAACACAGTTATATTCCTTTTCTTTGTTGAAGCTAGCTGAAAGTGTGGCCTAGTAAATTTCCGGGTCTGTTATCTCGAAATCGAACTGATAAAATTCAATATGGCGGAAACAATATGGCGGCTGGATTTTTTAACTTTGTCTGATCTAACTAAAAAAATTTTTTTTAGAGTATTAAGAGTGTCTGAAGTTAAATCTATGCACATAATTTTTATATATATATTTTTTTATTTTTGATATAAATATGGAAATTGTGTAAATGACTTACTTAGTTTCAGAAAAGCTTTCGGAAATGGTGGCGACAAATTATTCACTTTGTTTCTTTATTTTGGAAATTCAATAAAAAATCTTTGAATTTAATTGGAAATGGTGTAAGTGATATTTTCCATAATTCTACAAAAAAACTAGAAATGAAAATATTTTTGTTTTCTACACTTAAGGCACTCTCTGACGATAAAAAAAAACTATTCAAACCGTAAAACATTATTTTGGGTTAAATTATTTTTTTAAAAACAAATCTCGGACCACTGCATATATAGCTGTAATTTCGCCATTTATCATTTCGAGCAAGTTTGGGCAACTTTTTTCGAAAGATATGGATCCATTCTATATCAAAAAAAATAAAGACCGATTGTATCGAACTGAGGATCGCTGAGGATTTTTTCGGCGCGAGGTATATAGCTAAAAAATTATAACTTTTTTCACAAAAAACGCGAATTGCTGCCCTGCAGATGAGTTATATTTGTCCATGTTATTTCCGTTAAAAAGGCTTACATATAAGGTTGAACCACTTTAACAAAAAGTTAAACATTAGCAATGGAAGTTAGGAAAAAAAATTAAAAAAGTATCTCAACTTTTAAAAGTTTTTTACCAACTTTTTTAACTTTGAAGACCTGTCAAAGGAAAGGGTGTAATTGGATCAAAAAGATAAGTTCAGAAAACCTGCTTCTACATATGCCCAACAAACTGGTAAACATTTTTTTTAGAATTTACAAATAAGGACTTTTGGCCGGAAATCGATCTGTCTGGCCCTCTGTGCAATGAGGTAAATAATAGTTTCGTTATATAGGGGTCAGAAAATTCCTTCGCCCAGCGTTTCACAAATCCAAGAACGCCATAGGCCTTATTCACCATAGTCTCCACATGCGCATTAAAAGTCAACTTTCCATCCAAAAGAATTCCGAGATCCAAAATAGAATCAACCGATTCTAAAATTGAACCATTTAATAGGTACTGAGAAGTCAAAAACTTCGACCTAGCAAAAGTAATGTGCTTACACTTTTTCAAGTTCAGCTCCATGAGATTACAATTGCACCAATTATAAAATCTATTCAAGTCATGCTGCAGCAATAACTGTCCAACAGGAGAACTGTAAGACAAAAAAAGCTTTACATCATCAGCAAACATCAAAATATTAGAATGAATAATAGAAGATGGCAGATCATTCATAAACAACAAGAAGAGGACAGGACCAAGGTGACTGCCTTGAGGGACACCAGAAGTAACACTTATACATCTTGAATGTTAGCACGTGATTAGGCAAAAGCGTTGTAAAATGCTGCGGCCCTTTGCTTTATTTAAAAATTATTTTTGCCAGTTTCCAAATCAGGCAAAAACGGCTGAGCCGATTTTTACTAACTGACTAACCGACGCGGTTCCATATCAGGGTGCGATCGAACTATGGGACGTAAATTGCGGGAACAATGGCCCATATCAGCGCGCGATCGTAAAGAGGTGTTGTAAAATGATGCGAAATTGAATTTTCACCAGATGTAGTGCTAACCGAGGATGGAGCCATAAGGCATTAAAAACTGTTATTAATTATATAATATTTTTTTTTCAACCCGGGCAACGCCGTGTGCAAAACAGCTAGTGTTATCATTAGGGTTGCCAGACGTCCCGCATTTAGCGGGATTGGCCCGCTTTTCATAACCGATTCCCGCGTCCCGCGCGGGATTCCATATTCCCGCTTTTTTTGCAATTTTTTTTACCAACAGCTGTTTTTTACTTTAAAAGACTAACAATAAGTTTTTAAAAGGCTTATTTGTAAGCTTTTGTAAAATTTGTTTTACCTTGCCGCCCAAATGATATGGATTAGAACCTTTTTAAGGAAAAAAATAACAAAAAAGTTTACAATCTTAGTGTTTGTTTAAACAAAAAAAAAGTTGCACAATATAGAGTACATTCCGGGAAAATATTTATAAAATTTCCATGGAGTGATTCTGGTCTAACGTTGTATATTAAAAATGGAAATGTGTGTACTACACTAAAAACAAAACACGTAAAATCACAAGAAAAACTTGTAACTTTTTTGTTTGCTACCTCCTATTTGAAAAAAATTCCCAGTAATTTTACAAGATTTTTACCAATAATTTTGTAATTTTACAAGGTTTTTACCAATAAAATTGTAAATTTACACATTTTTTTGACACGATAAAATTTACAAAGAGGTTTCGTAATTTTACTAGATTTTTTTGCTACCTCCTATTTTACGAGAATTCCTAGTAAGCTTTTACCAATAATTTTGTAGTTTTACAAGCTTTTTACTAATAAAATTGTAAATTTACAGTTTCTTGGCGCATTAAAGTTACAAGGAATTCTCGTGAATTTACTAGATTTTATTTGTAAAATTACAAAAAAAAATTGTAAAATTACAAAAAAAAATAATTTCGATTTGTTAAAAAACAAGGAAAACTGTCAAATATTGGTAAAATGAGATTACTTACGAGACTTTTCCTAATAATTTGACAAAGTTTTTTTTTTGTGTGTAAAATTTACTTTAGCTTAATTTGTCTCTAAAGCAGCGCGAAAGAGATCTAATTTTTTTGAAAAAAACAAACACATTTTTTCTATTTCAAAATGCACTAGAGGCTGGTAGTCTCTATTTAAAACAATAAAACTCGACAACATGCTGCTAAATTTTTCAATATTAAAATATTTTTGTCCCGCGAAAGTTTTTAAAATCCCGCCATTTTTGTAATATTCGGGAGTTTGTCCCGCATTTTCGAAATAAAATTCTGGCAACCCTAGTTATCATAAAATGTTAAATTTTAGTGCATGTGTATGAAAATATCAACCGGAATTACAAAAGAAAAGTTTTTTACGATTGAAATTGTATTTTATTACCATATTTATACCTTAATACAGATTCGTATCAATAATTTAACAAATATTGTTTCCTAGTTACAAAATATTCTGATTAAAAAAGTTACTTTTACATAAAGAAAATGGAAATGGTAAGTTTTTATCTGAATTTTAAATGAGTTTAGAATTTTAAAATCATATTTATTTTTTTCTAGTTCATCGTCATAACAAGTATAGGCGTGGACATTTTATTCCAAAACAAAATCTTATTCAAAATGAGTACATATGTCGCAAATACAATAATATAGATTGCTTTGATGTTGAAGAAAATTGAACTACGCACCATTATGTTTTCACTGCGATTGCAATGTTGCAAACTATTTTGAAACCCCTTAATGTCGCCATAAAAAATTGGAAATGATAGATCGTATAAGCAGTTCTGAGGCCGAGTTACGTTAAGATCACACAACTTGGAGAAGAGGACATATGCACACCCAGAAATGATATCACTACGATTCCAACACTATAAATTATTTTGAAATTGTATGTATGTATGTTTTTTTTTTTTTTTATAGAGTTGAGTTGAGGGTGGGTTGTACAAGCCTAAAAATAAGTAAATATTCTAGGCAAGTCCATGGCGCTCAGACTTAAAATAGTGACATTGTGTAGAGGCAAAAATCATCAAAAGACTTGGCACACACTGAAAATTGCCAGAGTGCGAGACTTTAACACGCTAAACACCCTCTCACAGATCCACAATACCCGCGGTACCACCGCTAAGTATTTCCTCACGGAGGGGGGAAGGGATAAACCACCACTACTCTAACCTAGACTCTTCTTCGAGTCTCCTCTTGCCTACGAAGTTCTAAAAGAACCAATTTAACATAGTTACATACATGTTCCCAGTTACGCTCTGATGTTAACATTGTCTCTACTATATTCCCAGGAAAAATTCTACTCCTGACAACCTCTTTGAGGTTCTCCCTCTCAACTGTAAAACGTGGACAGTCGAAGAAAACATGTTCGGCATTTTCGTCCACGTTATCACTACAATACGGACAAAACGGATCACTGTCATGTCCAAAACGGTACAAGTAGGCCTTAAAACAGCCATGTCCACTCAGAAACTGGGTGAGATAATAATTTATATCACCATGTTTCCTTTGCAACCAGACGCTCACATTAGGAATTAATGTGTGCGTCCACCTACCCTTCGTTGATGATGACCAACGAGATTGCCATTTATCAACAGCTAAACCCCTCGCCGTAATACGATTTGCAGTATTATCAGATTTAGTGGTTAGATATTTATTTTGGTAAATCAAATCAATTTTATTTGGTTTTTTAGAAAAATAGTTTTTATTTATTTCAAAGCTCAAATTTGAATGAAAAATATTTAACAGGAAACAAACAAATATGGAAAAGGAAATTTGTTTTGAAAATATATTGTTTGAACAACAAGTATATAACAAGTACAAAGGTAGAAGAAATGTGTAGTGGTTAAGACACTACACAACTTCCCCTCTCAGAAAATTTTAAATAAAAAATTATGTTATTTCAAATGTTATGTTATTGGTATTATTATTATTTAATAGATTGTCTTCTTTGTTAATAAAAGCTGGTTTAATCAAATCAATGGCAACCGATCGGATTGATTGGCCATATTGCACAATAAACGTTTTATCTCGTTTCTCTAAAACTTTAAACGGGCCTTCGAATGGAGGCGATAGCTTTGAAGGCTGTAATATTTTAATAAATACGTAATCAAAATCCATTAGAGATTTCGGCATATAAAAATTGTTCTTATTATGATAAATCACTTTACTTCTTACCTCAGAGAAATATTCTCTTAATTTTGAAAGCATGAGATTTGAAGAAACATTATCAGAAGATTCTACGATTAGCTCACCTGGAACTCTTAAGCATTGGCTAAAAACAAGTTCGGCAGGTGAACTCTTCAAATCTTCTTTAACTGACGTACGTAAACCTAACAATTTTTCGACATTATTACTCGTTAAAATTGAGGTTTTGAGCTGCCGATGAAACCTTTCGACCATTCCATTGGCTTGTGGATGATGAGCCGAAGTATGTATTTTGTGTGATCCAAGTAAAGTCGTTATTTCACTAAAGATTTTAGAGGCAAATTGTGCACCTCTATCAACAGTTATCCTCAAAGGGATACCAAATCTAGTTACATAATTGTAAACAAATGACTTTGCAATAGATAAAGCAGATATGTCAGTTAGCAGATAGGCCTCTGGCCATCGAGAATACCTATCAACTATTGTGAGAATGTACTTGTAATTGTTTGATACAGGTAGGGGTCCTACGATGTCCATGTGTATGTGCTCGAATCGACTTTTAGGAACTTCAATTGGTTGAACAACAGATTTAGTATATACATTTATCTTTGATCTCTGACTAGTAATACATTCTCTTGTCCAGTTAATAATTTCTTTTTTCATAAAAGGCCAAAAGTATTTTCTAACAACTAATTTCTTGGTTGCTCTTATTCCTGGGTGTGATAAAGAATGTATCTTTTCAAATACTATTTTTCTTAGCGTAACTGGTACGTAAGGACGACAAGTGTGACCAGAAACATCACACCACAATTTTAAGTCCTTTTGAGGAATCTCTATCTATTTAAGATTATACTTATGATTTGAGTTCAAAATTAAATCTTTTAACACGACATATTTTTGTTGTTCCATATAAAATTGTTCGAGATTAATGTCTTTAAAGTTTAAAGAACAAATTTCTGGTAAACTTGATAATGAATCAGCGACTATGTTATCTTTTCCAGAAACATGTCGAATAGCACTGGAAAATTCCGCAATATACTCCAAATGCCTTGTCTGACGAGGTGATCTTTCGGTTTTAGAATTAAGAGCGTTTACCAACGGTTTGTGATCAGTAAAAATAATGAATTCTCGACCCTCAAGAAAGTGTCGGAAATGTTTTACTGTCAAATATAACCCTAATAATTCACGATCAAATGTAGAATACTTTACTTCGGTGGGACTTAACTTTTTTGAGAAAAAAGCTAAAGGTTCCCACTGACCTCTACAATATTGTTGGAGAACAGCCCCAACTGCAACAAGTGAAGCATCAACAGCAATATTTTGTTTTTACTACCTGAAATGCATCTAAAGTGCTATCGGTCCAATTGATTTCCTTAATTTTATGCTTATTTGCTTCGGTAATAATGTTGTGTAGGGGAATGAGATACTCAGCCAATTGAGGAACGTATCGATGATAGTAATTGATTATACCCAAAAATTGATGCAGCTTTTTTATTGTCTTAGGTATATCATATTCCAAAATTACTTCTATTTTTGATTTAGATGGACTCATGCCAAATTCTGAAATGTTATAACCCAAAAATTCAAGTTCTGATACTCCAAAAGTGCATTTGGATGGTTTAATGTTCAGACCATATTTATCCAATCTTTCGAAAACTTGTCGTAAGTGATCGATGTGATCTTTTTCATTTTTGCTAGCGATAAGTATATCGTCAACATAAGCGAAGACGAAATCCAAACCATCAAACACTTCGTTGATAAATTTTTGGAATGTTTGTGCAGTGCACAATGTGCACTATTACGAAGACCAAATGGCATGCGAACAAATTCAAACATGCCAAAGGGAGTGGTTATGGCAGTTTTATGAATATCTTCCTCTGCCATGGGTATTTGGTGATAAGCACGAACAAGATATATTTTGGAAAATATTTTTCTATCTACTAGATCGATGTTAATATCATGAATATGAGGGAGAGGATAACGATCTGGGACAGTTACGCAATTTAAAAGTCTATAGTCCCCACAAGGTCTCCAATCATTTGGATCTTTTTAGCAACCATGTGTAGTGGAGAACTAACAGAGGAATGAGAAGGGCGACAAATACCCATTTTAACTAAATTATCAAATTCTTTTTTGGCAATTTTGAATTTAATAGGGTCAAGTCTACGAGGTTTGCTAAACGGAAGTGAGCCTTTGGTCTCAAGTTTGTGAATAGTGTTGTGTACTACGACCTTTTTATAGTCCGGTTCGCATGTTATTGCCGGAAATTCTGCTAAAAGTGTAGACCACTAACAATTGATATTAGAAAGCTTTAAAGAAAATATGTTAGAGAATCCGTAATGTACAGTGGATATAATATTATTTGCAGAATCGATGAGTTGTCTGTTTTTAACATCAACTAAGATACCAAATTTTTCTAAAAAATTTGCTCCGATAATGGGAGTGTCAATATTTGCCAGGATAAAAGGAAAAGTAAAGTCATGTTCAAAACCAAAATCAATGTTGATATTTTGAAAGCCAAAGGTACGAATAGAGGTTCCATTTGCTGCCGAAAGGAATATATTACGTTTTTTCTTTTCCCCTTTAAATTTCCCAATTGGAAAAATCGAAACTTCTGCCCCTGTGTCTACTAAAAATTTTAATTTGGTATTTTTATCAAGTACAAATAGACGACGTGAATTTTTAAAAAAAATCGTCATTATGTGTCGTCGACATAATGGGATATTCTAGTTTAAAGACTCAGATTGAAAGTTTCTAAAGAATTTACAGGTTTCTGAGCATTTAAGTGCATTTTTGCCAAATCGTGAGTGATACCAACAAATATTTTCAGATGTTGTCCTCTGTTGATGAAAAGTTCTGTTAGGTCTTTTGGTAAAATTCTGTTTTTGTGAAAAAGTATTTTTGTTCCTATAAGGATTGCTCAAGTTTGAGCTTTTTAGTTCCGCAATGTTGAGAGATAAATTATTTATATTTTCGTTGAGGATTGAAGTCATTTGAGTAAAATTTTGTATAATATCGTTTGATAAGGGTTCAGTGGAATTAACAACTGAGAGTGTTGGATTACACATTGTATAAATTTTATCAGCTAATGCACCTTGTTTATCTATAGAACGTAAACCCGACGAAGTTAAGTGAAGTCGTAAATTCTGAGGTAATTTTCTTATCCAAAATTTAAAAATAAGCTCACGAGTTACAAAATTAAGTGGCCCAGTTAAAATTGTTAATTCTCGAAAAAGCTCCAAGGGTTTCCTATCTCCTAAGTTTGAATCTGATATTATCTCTTCAAATCTGCTTTCTTCGCTGAGTGAAAATCTTTCAGAGAGTAATTTTTAAATGCCGTCATACTTTTCCGATTCTGGAGGATTTTGTACACCAAAAAAATTACATAGTAGCATAGTTAACAAAATCCATAGTTATCTATATATATAATTTCCCTATTTGTGTGTTCCTCTTTTTTTGTCTATCCAGAGCTTTTTGAAGCCCACTGATGAGCTACAAAGCTGAAAATTGGCATGCATATAGTAAAACACCTGGGACAGTTCTTACGTAGCCGGATTTTCGATTTTTTGCCTGTGGGCGGAGAAATAAGCGGGAAAGTGGGCGTGGCAAAATTCAATTTTTTTACTTTTTTGTTTTATTTAAAGCCCCCAAATGACTTAGGAAGCTGAAAATTTCCTAGAATATAGTCCTAACGCTGCCGCATATCCCCAAGTAGTCGGATTTAAAATTTTCGCAATGTGGGCGGAGAATTGAGGGGAAAAGTGGAGTGGCAAAATTTTGATTTTTTTAACATTTTTACTTCTTTTGAAGCCCCCAAATGACTTAGGAAGCTGAAAATTTCCTAGAATATAGTCCTAACGATGGCGCATATCCCCAAGTAGTCGGATTTAAAATTTTCGCAATGTAGGCAGAGAATTGAGGGAAAAGTGGCGTGGCAAAATTGGGATTTTTTAAAATTTTTACTCCTTTTGAAGCCCCCAAATGACTTAGGAAGCGGAAAATTGCATAGCATTTAGTTCTAACAATGAATCATATCCTGAAGTAATCGGATTTAAATTTTTTAGACTGTGGAAGGAGAATTAAGAGAAAAATGGGGCGTGGCAAAATTGTTTTTTTAAATATTTAATTTGAAGACCCCCAAAGACCTATGAAGATGAAAATTGGCATTTTTGCTTATTTTAAAGTCCTCTAATGACTTAGGAAGCTGAAAATTTCCTATCATATAGTCCTATCGATGAGGCATATCTTGAAGTAGTGGACTGTGGGCGGAGATTTGGACTGTGGGCGGAGATTTGAAAGGAAAATGGGGAGTGACAAAATTGGGATTTTTAACATTTTAACTTCTTTTGAAGCCCCAAAAGGAAGCGGAAAATGCACAGAATTGGCATGTATATAGAAGGTTTCATGTGGAAGATCAACACGAGCCTGGATTTTTGATATCCAGTATATGTGGAGAATAAGAAAGGCAAAGGGCGTGGTAAATTTATTACATCTATTTTCTGAATATATATTTTATTTTTTTGTGTTTCTCTTATTTTTTGTTTATCCAGCGCCTTTTGAATCTCATTGATGGACTTAAAAGCTTAAAATTGGCATGTATATAGTAAAACACCAGGGACAGATTCCTACGAAGCCGGCTTTTTTGCCTGTGGGCGGCGAATTACGAGAAAAAGGGGAATTGGCAAAATTATTTTTTTTAACATTTTAGAGTATTATAAAAATTAAATATTTGAGCTCGATCCCTGGATTGTTCTTTAATTAGAATTCTTCTTTATTAATTTCCAATATTTCGCTACTCTTCGAGTAGCATCCTCAGTATCTTTAATTTAGTATCTTTAATTTAAATATAAAAACTGAGGATCCCTGAGGATGCTACTCGAAGAATAGCGAAATATTGGAAATTAATAAAGAAGAATTCTAATTAAAGAACAATCCAGGCCTCGAGCTCAAATATTTTATTTTTATAATTTATTGGAAAGGTCGAATAAAAAACAACTTTAACAAAACAACGGAAGCTGAAAATCCTTAACATGTAGTCCTAACTATGAAGTATATTCTAAAGTAGTCCGATTTAACATTTTTGGAATGTAGACGGAGAGTTGAGAGGAAAAAGGGGCAAGGCAATATTGTGTTTTATTTTTTTTTTTATTTGACTAACTTTAAAGCCCTAATGACCTACGCAGCCGAAAATTGGCAAGCATATTGTCCTGACACTGAAGCATATCCTTAAGTAGTCAGACTTAAAATTTTTGGACTGTGGACGGAGAATTGAGAGGGAAAAGGGGCGTGGATAAAAATAAAAAAACAGTTTAATTGTGCTAGCCGAATTAAGAGCCAACTGCATGCTTTAATTACAACAACTGAAATTTTCGGTTGCGATTACCGAAATTTATTTGGACCAACAGAAGTTAAATTTTCAAAACAAATTTTGGTTATCGCAACCGAAAATTTCGTTTGTTGTTATCAGGGTTGGCAACCGAAACGAATAACGGTATTGGTAACGGTATTGGTATTACATATTTTTTATATCGGTAACGGTAAAGGTAACGGTATTTTAGATTATTTCGGTAACGATAAACCGTTACCGAAACATCGATACCGGTACGCACCGGTATTTTGAATAAAATTTACAAAAATGTTAAAATGTCACAAATTAAAAAAAAAAAAAATCAAAAGAAACTGTTAAATTTAGTGCATTTACAACACATAATTAAATACTTCTATTTAATACTATTAACTCAGAATTTAATTAAAATATTTACTCAATATTGTAATTTAACAAATAAATTACTAATGTTTTCCTGAAAAATCTGGATTTGAGAAATCTGCTGATTTTAGCTGACGCGGCTTGCTAAATTTCTTTCTGATACATCTGCTGATTTCAGATAAACATCCTGAGCATCTAAGTTGTATTTTTTGAATTATATAAGAAGGGGAAAAAATGTTTTAAAGTCAGCAAACAGAGTCAGTAAAAATACAGAACTTAGTTAAAGTATCCATTTTAGCAGAAAAATCTGCTAAAAGTTTTCTAATTTAAACTGAAAGTTGTTTTACGGATTTTTGCGAATGTGATCATTGGTTTGTCTGATTTCCACATATTTATTGTCCAAATTTAGTTAATTACGAATGTGATCATTGGGTCAACCAATTTCCTCATCGGTTTTGTCCAAATAACAATACGATTTTCAATGAACAAAAATTTGTTTTTTTATTCACGTACATTAAAAATATTTAACTTTTTTTTTTATCTGCAAAAAAAGTGAAAATAAGTAATATTAAGACAACCGAAACAAAACCGATATAATACCGGTTAAAATCCGAATAAAGGTAATGGTTTTTTATCGGTAACGGTATTTAAAATATTTTATTTCGGTATTGGTATCGGTAACGGTAGTCAATATTAAAGGGTTTTTAATAGGTAACGGTATTGAAAGGGTAACGGTAGCCAACACTGGTTGTTATTAACTATGCAGTTGGCTCTAAATTCGGCTGGCACAACTAAACTGTTCTCTCTGTGTAGAGACGGAGAACTAAGAGAAGAAATGGGCGTGGAAAAATTATGTTTTTACATCTTACCTAATTTTGAAGACACCTTATGACCTTGAAAGATGAAAATTGGGATGCAATACGGACTATGGCAAAGATCAACTCTGACCTGGATATCCAGTGAAAGGGCGGAAATACAAAAAAAATCTGAAACGTAGCCGGATTTTCGGCCTTTAAGTCAGGGGGAGTGGCGGAAGACGGCGAAATTTAGTTTTTAAACATTTAAACTATTTCTGAAACCCCTAATGACTAAGGAAGCTGAAAATTGTAAAGCATAAAGTATTGACAATGGATCATATCCTTATGAAGTCAGATTTAATATTTAAACAGTGTACGGAGAATTATAAGGAAAAATTTAAGTGGAAAAATTGTGTTTTTAACATTTTAGCTAATTTTAAAACCCTTCATATAAAAAGAAAGATAAAAATTGCCATGTATATAGGAGTGACCATGGGACAGATCCACACGATGGA
Organism: Pegoplata infirma; assembly: GCA_963921195.1. Classification (NCBI taxonomy): domain Eukaryota; kingdom Metazoa; phylum Arthropoda; class Insecta; order Diptera; family Anthomyiidae; genus Pegoplata; species Pegoplata infirma. The sequence goes on from CAWUER010000514.1 coordinate 831,271, forward strand.
TTTTTGATATCCGGTTTATGGACGAAGAGACGAAATGGGCGTGCTAAATTTAGTTCTAAAATTTAATCAATAAAACCTTTTGTACTCATTAAATTTTTTTCCAGTTTGGGAAATATATTGATGTAACTCAATCTAGCAATATTTAATTTTTGAAGCACAAACATAATTTTTTATAAAGTTTGGTAAAATATTAGAACTATTGAGAAAAGTGATTTGGTGTTCCGCCTGGCAGGGACAGGCTATTCGACTAGTTTCAAATAATTTTTAAATCAACTATTTATAATCAATAACAGCTACGGACAAAGTTGATAACAACGATTTTTTTTATATTTGAAAAGGCAAAATATTAAAAAAATACAAGTGACAGAAGCAAAAATAAACAAATTAAAAATAAATACATATTTTTTATTTTAAAAATTTAATGGTGTACATATAAATTTTAATCCAAAGTGCAACATATATTTTTTTTTGCAAAATAAACCTCCCTTCTTCATTAAACAAGGTGGCACAAAAGGTGAAAAAGGGAGGAAAACGAAAAATATAAACAGGGAAGGAAGGACGGGAGAAACTATCAGACGAGCAAGGAAAATGGATTTGGTAAGAAATATTTTCATAAAAAATTAATCTTAATGTACACCGAGCGTTTCTAAGGAAAAATATCTCAGAAAATGATTCATATTTTATAGAAAAATTGTCTCAGACTTTTTTTCTATAGAACAAATCTCTCAGAATCTTATATTTTTTTTACAGAAAAAATGTCTTGGAATATAAGATTTTTTCTATAGAAAACACATATCAAAATCTAATATGGTTTCTATAAAAAATGTCTCAGCATCTGAGAATTTTTCTATAGAAAAAATGTCTCAGAATCTAAGACTTTCTACAGAAAATATGTTTCAAAATCTGAGATTTTTTCTATAGAAAAAATGTCTCAAAATCTGAGACTTTTTCTATAGAAAAATGTCTCAAAATCTGAGACTTTTTCTATAGAAAAATTGTCTCAAAATCTGAGACTTTTTCTATAGAAAAAATGTCTCAGAATCTGAAACTTTTTCTATAGAAAAAATGTCACAGAATCGGAGACATTTTCTATAGAAAAAATCTTTCAGAATCTGAGAATTTTTCTGTAGACAAAATGTCTCAAAATCTGAGAATTTTTCTATAGAAAAAATGTCTCAAAATCTGAGAATTTTTCTATAGAAAAAATGTCTCAGAATTTGAGACTTTTTCTATAGAAAAAATGTCTCAGAATCTGAGACTTTTTCTATAGAAAAAATGTCTCAGAATCTGAGACTTTTTCTATAGAAAAAATGTCTGAGAATCTGAGACTTTTTCTATAGAAAAAATGTTTCAGAATCTGAAACTTTTTCTATAGAAAAAATGTCTCAGAATCTGAGACTTTTTCTATAGAAAAAATGTCTCAGAATTTGAGACTTTTTCTATAGAAAAAATGTCTTAGAATCTGAGACTTTTTCTATAGAAAAAATGTCTCAGAATCTGAAACTTTTTCTATAGAAAAAATGTCTCAAATTCTGAGGCATTTTTTCTATAGAAAAACTTTTCTATAGAAGAACTTTTCTATAGAAAAAAAGTCTCATAATCTGAGAATTTTTCTGTAGAAAAAATGTCTCAAAATCTGAGAATTTATCTATAGAAAAAATTTCCCAGAATCTAAGACTTTTTCTATAGCAAAATTGTCTCAGAATCTGAGACTTTTTCTATAGAAAAAATGTCTCAGAATCTGAAAATTTTTCTATAGAAAAAATGTCTCAGAATCTGAGAATTTTTCTATAGAAAAAATGTCTCAGAATCTGAGAATTTTTCTATAGAAAAAATGTTTTAGAATCTGAAAATGTCTCAAAATCTAAGAATTTTTCTATTTAAAAATGTTTCTGAATCGGAGAATTTTTCTATAGAAAAAATAGCTCAAAACTTAAAAATTTTTCTATACAAAATGTCTCAAATCCCTAGTAAAAAAAGAAAAAAGGTTCATGACTAATTATATCCCAAATATGGCGGACACAATTACTTTAATAATTATCTACAGGTATATTTTATGATCTAGGGGGATAACCTTATATATAATGTGATACGTGAATTGGGTCTATATAATTATATCAGTTGGAGAAAACTGATACGAATAAATATAATTTAAAACCATTATAACTGATCATATATTGCTCCTTATAACGTCATATAAGTTGGATAACATTATATATAATCATATGCACTTTATGTAATGTTATATGCAAAAATATGTTTTTTATGTAGAGCAATATCTAACCATATATATTTATGTCTTATAGTCTCAATTTATTTTATATTGTAGTAGTAGTAGTAGGTAATCTTTATTTTCAAAATAAAATTCATTAAAAATATGTTTACATTTTTTTGAATTTCTTAAAAAAAAAGATATATATACGACATTGACCTCAGTCGTCTGTCGGAAAAGTGATTTATTTCAAATATTACAATTTGTTTAAAAAGTTTTAATAATTAAATTCATCTATTAAAATTTTTCTGTACTTTAAAGCATTGATAATATATTGGACTAAATAAGTCCAACAAAAATATTCACCATTTAAAATGTCTATTATAAGTTCATTTGATAAAAACATATATCCAAAATAACGAAATCTGAACTCTTTTAAAATAGGGCAACGGCCTATAAAATGTTGAATGCTTTCGATTTCATTTAGGTTGCACAAAGAACATATTTTGGAGCCATTTTGTGAAAAGCGTGTTGCATTTAACTCGATCAAGTCACATCTTGCTTTAAAAATCCACATAATTTGTGTGAGATTATTGTTCTCAATCATATACTTTTGGCCTTTGGAAAAGTCCAAGTTTTTGTAGATTCTGTTGGTATCCATTGCACTCTGAATATATTTTTGTTTGTTCGATATTCTAAGTTTGTCTAGTAAATACGCACGTTTATCTTGCCACTCTCTGTATGTTATACTTTCATAGTCCCAACTAATTTGAAACGGTTCACCAAGTCTCTGCAGGTTTATACAATTTTTAGCGTTGTTGTTTCTGTTTTCAATATGTTGTTTAAAAATCATCAATAGATTTTCTACCACCATTTCTAAATATCATTACTTCTGACTTGCTTATGTTAACTTCTAGATTCCTATTAATGCAGTAGCTTTCTAATTTAGTTATCATGTTCTGCAGAGTATTTTCATTGTCTGAAATAATAACAATGTCATCTGCATATAATAACAATCTAATATTCATATCATCGACGTAAAGACCCCCCCTAGAACTTCATGCAGGTCGTTGATGTACAAGGCAAACAATAGCGGTGATAATAGGCAACCTTGTTTCACTCCAGATTTTGTCTCAAACTCATCTGACATTTGACTACCAGTCCAAACAACGGATGTGGTAGTTTTGTAAACCGATTCAAGGAAATTTATGATCTTTGTTGATATACCAATTTGATGTAGTTTATAAAATAATAAACTTCTAGCAACTTTGTCAAACGCAGCTTTAAAATCAACAAAGAATGCGTAAACCTTTCTTTTTTCTTGAAATTTTAAATGCACAATAGCCGACAGGTTATAAATATTGTCTATCGTTGAGCAGTTTTTTCTGAAACCAGATTGATATTCTGTTAGAATGTTGTGTTTTTCAGTCCACGCAAAAAGTCTTTCGTTTATTATACCCATAATTATCTTGGCAATACAATTTATAAACGATATGCCCCTGTAGTTACTAGGAACACTTACATCGCCTTTTTTAAATATAGGGAATATCACACTTGTGTGAAATGAGCCATCAACATAACCAGTATCTATAATTCGATTATACGCCACTGTCAACTCTTGCAAAAGTTCTGAAGGAGAGTTTTTGAAAAACTCATACGGAACTCTGTCAATACCGGGTGCTTTATTATATTTAGCTTTTAATAACACTGCGGAACACTAAAAAATAAACAAGAGATACGACCATCATTTCTATATATTTCGGACATGCTGATTTCAATGGCGTACTCCGTTTTTCGATGTATGGTACAGTTTTCTTGTAAAATGTCATTAAAGATTCGCTGATTTCGACCCAGTTTTTTAACAAAAAAATTTGCAATGTTAATGATTTTTAAATTTTATGGCATGGAAAACAAAGATATGACTTGTAGCAATATTTCTTATGCTAATTTGGTTTAAATCTTTTATTCTTAAGCCCTTAAATTCGCGAATTTCTTCATTTCTTGAGGTTTTCGCGAATTTGACCGCCAAATTGGTCTTTGATAAAAAACTTGCTTTTAGTGAATCAAAGGGGCATCCCTTACAATACGAATAGTGGACAAAAAACTGCTATGTTATATGGACCATCATCATGATAATCGCGAAAAACCGTTTTTTTGTATATGGCAGCATCACTTTACGAGATGATTTAAGGCTTCATCTTTTAGTATATAATGTGGTAACCTTACCTAACTAACTGACAAAAAATTTGGTCAAAAAAGTTTTCATTTGCGAAAGTTATCTTAACAAAAACTATTATTTCAGTGTTTGCCATACAATAATTATAGTTTTTGTTAAGATAACTTTTGCAAATGAAAACTTTTTTGGCCAAATTTTTGGTCAGTTAGTTGTTTAGGGTTACCACATTATATATTAAAAGATGGAGCCTTAAATCATCTCGTAAAGTGATGCTGCCATATACAAAAAAACGGGTTTTCACGATTTTCATCATGATGATCCATATAACATAGCAGTTTTTTGTCCACTATTCGTATTGTAAGGGATGCCCCTTTGATTCACTAAAAGCAAGTTTTTTATCAAAGACCAATTTGGCGGTTAATTTCGCGAAAACCTCAAAAAATGAAGAAATTCGCGAACTTAAGGGCTTAAGATGAAAAGATTTAAACCAAATTAGCATAAGAAATATTGCTACAAGTCATATCTTTGTTTTCCATGCCATAAAATTTAAAAATCATTAACATTGCAAATTTTTTTGTTAAAAAACTGGGTCGAAATCAGCGAATCTTTAATGACATTTTGCAAGAAAACTGTACCATACATCGAAAAACGGAGTACGCCATTGAAATCAGCATGTCTCAAATATATAGAAACGTTGGTCACCCCTCTTGTTTTCTAAAATAGTGGTCAGTTTTGTCACGCAGTGTAACGCTTTTTGTACCTCATCGATTGTTATAGCAGCATCTAAATCTGGATCATTTCGCAAGAATGGGGCATATGAGATGTCGTTTGACACCTGTGGAGGGTTAAGTAAATTTTCAAAATATATTTTAAAGTTATATGCCGATATTTCTGGATTTATGTGCATAGTTTCTTGTCGTATTTCCTTTACCATACTCCACCATTCTTTAATGTTACTAATGGTGTTTATTTTAATCTCCAGGTTTTCATAATATTGTATTTTTTTCTTTTCGCATATTTCCCTGTATTTTCGGTTCGCTTTTATATAATCTTCTCTTTGCTCATTTCCTGGCGTTCTATTATATACCCGAAGCTTTGTAAACGATTCTTCTCGAGCGTTAAAGCATGTTTTGTCGAACCATTTTTCTTTAAACGACATCGTTTTTGAGCTTCCACTCTGTGCCCGCGATGCGGATGAGTTTATAATTACTTCAGTAAGGTCTTCTAGTTTTATAACACGATTTTGTTGTTTTAAAATTTCTACTTTTTTAACTTTTTGTTGATAACCCACTTTATTTGCTTCAATCCACTTAATTTTCGGTAATAAATTCATTGACTGTTGCTCCTGTATGTCAACACCAATATTCAGATTGAGAAGAATGGGAAAGTGGTCTGACCATATGCATTCTTCTACAGAAAATCTATTTATAAATTTAAGCATATCTTGAGATAATGCACAAATATCGTTTACAGATTGACCTGTGCCACTTGCATAAGTAAAATTACCTATTTCATCCCCTTTTGTAATTCCATTTAGCACAAATAACCCATTTTCGTTACACAGCTCTACAAATTGTCTACCTTTTTTATCTACTTTTTTATCTCTTGACTTTCTTGAATTAAAACCGGCATTAAATGAATTCCAAGTAAGCTCATCTCTAGACTGTTGTATTTCCCCGATTCTAACATTTAAATCTCCAATTATTAGAGGATTCATCAAGTTTTCATATAAGAATAAATTTTTAACAACCTCAAATTCTCGCTGCCAGTCAGCACTTCTCAAGTACAAAGGTATAATTGTTAAGGCCATAGTTTTCGCTTGCAATTTTCGTTTATTCTGCAAAATTCATAACATATTCCTTTTTCAACAAGATTTTTTTTTACCGCATACATGCACCCACCGATACATCTTCCAAAATTACTAACTCCTTCTGCTGTTTTCCAATGTATTTTAAAGTTACCAAAATATTTCTTACAATTTTCGATTTTATTTTCACCTAAATGAGTCTCAAGCAATACAACGATATCATAGGTGTTTATATAATTAAAAAAAATCACAATTTGATAATTTGTTTTCTAAACCATGTATATTATAAGACAAAATGTTAATACTTGTTTTAATTTTATTAAAATTACTTTTATTATCAATGCTTTTAGTACTTACATTATTATAGTATTTTGCTTTTTTAAAGTTTGAATCTAACAGTTTTTTGGAATTATTTTCGATAAAATTTCATCGTATTCTACATTAATATTAAGATTTTCATCATTATATATTTCACGCAAAACTTCATCCCCAGTTTTTTCCCCACAAATAAGTATGTTGTTTTTATTCCAATAGAAGCAGTTCTCATCTATAAAAAGTTTGTCTCCTTTGACTCCAATTCGCTTGTTTTTATTTGCCAACAATATATCTTTGCGTAACTCTAACATAACTTTTTTTTCTGTTGACGATTAACACTAAGGTCTCTCTCAATATACACATTTGTTCCCTTCAACTTATTGGATTGCCTAAGTATCGTATCACCATTCCAGAAGATCGCATTTCAACTAAAACCGTCATTTTTCCTTCATTTTCAGCTATTTTCCTAACGCTATCGATCTTAGATGTTGAACGTATTTTTAGTTTTTTATCAAAAAGTGTTTTTACGACACCATATATTGATTTTTTACTTTCCAGACCTCTAATTACTAATTTTTTTTCCCAATTTCATCTTCTAGCTGACTGAGTCTTCTCTGATCTACCTCCCAATTTTCCTTTAATTTAATAACTTCTTCCTTTAATGCTTTATTTTCATTTGCTAGCTTGGCAACATCGGTTTTGACATCGTCAATATGTTTTTTAACGACTTCAAGGTCACTTTTTGTGAGTAAATGTTGAAGTTTTTCATCTAGAGTATTTGACATAACACTTTGCATTAGACTCATAAGCTCTTCAATGCACATTTTACCAACTGAATTGCTTGTGGATGCATTTTCGGGTGAAGTCTCTGTAAGTTTTCTTTTTGCATTTTGTGACATTGAGCCCACTGTGTTTGGCATAGTTTCAGGCCGTTACGGTAAAGCCGCATTCACAATGTTGGAGTACTCCAATCTGTGGAAAATTTTATATCTTTCCCTTTTGCACTTTCATATTTTTGAATTTGTCTATCCTTTTTCAATCCACTCCAGAGTCAAACATGTTCTACTCTGGAGTTCCAATCTGGAGTTTTACAGAGGTATGTTAACCGTTAACAGAGAAAAAATACACCCCTGTAAAAGTGCCATCACTAATAATGTCATTTAAAAAAAATAAAAAAAATAAAAAAATTTTATATTAAAACAATTTAAAATGAAATAAAATATTTTAAAACGTAAAAAAATATATAATTTCAAACGTAAACTAAATTTAGTGGGATAATTTTACCAAATTATGAGACAACCCAGCAGAAATAAATCGAGATTTTGGCGACACAGCATCTATTTATAGCATACCGAAGCGCATCCAAAGAGCGCTCTTAAGGATGCAGTAAAAGTAAGGGGAAAAAAGTTTAATTTTTTGTTAAGATTTTTTATATAAAACTTACAATTTAAAATTATTTTTTGATAAAATTTCACACTTGCTTTCATTTTTAATATTTTTAACACTTTTTGAATGAAAAAGTATGAGTTTTGGACGAAGACAGATGATTTGACTGCATCATTATTGCGCATTTATCAGCGCTACAAAGAGTGCTTCAATCATAACATATTTAACACATTTTTAATGATGATAAATAGGCTAACCAAAAAACAGCAAATGCTTTTTTGTTATTTCAAAGAATAAACCGATTTGGATCAAACACAGTCTGATAACGAAAAAACAAAAATATTGAAATAAATTTGTTTTAACTTTTTTTGCATATTTTTTTATTTATTGGTATGTTTTTATCTCATTTTTACATTTTATTCTATTTCTTACAACTTTCTTCTTGTAATTTATCTAGATTATTATTTTTTTTTAAATCAAAAACATTTCAAAAAAATGTTTTCAGATTTTAAAATATTTTTCAGTATTTTTAAAAACAATTTTTGACTACACAATTTCCACTTTAATTTCAAATAATACAAATTATATTACGAAAAACTTACAATCATATTTTAGAAACTTAAATTATATTTATAAAATTTCCAATTATATTTCAAAAATTTCCAATTATTTTTCAGAAATTTTTATTTATAACTCAAAAATTTACAATTATATTTCAAAAATTTTCCAATTATATTTCCTAAATTTCTATTTCAGAAACTTCCACTTATATTTCAGAAATTTCCATTTATATTACAAAAATTTCCAATTGTATTTAAGAAATTTACATTTGTATTTCCAAAATTTTCTAAATACTTATCAGAAAATTCCATTTGTATTTTAAAAATTTCCATTTTGATTTCAAATTTTCAAATTTTTTTTTGCTATTAGGAAAATTCCATTTAAATTTTAAAAAAATTCCATGTGTATTTTAGAAATTTCCAATTGTGTTTCAAAAATTTCTATTTCAAAATTTTTTAAACTCTTTGCAGAAAATTCGTTTATATTTCCAAATAAATAATTTAGAAAATTTAAAATACAAATGTAAATTTCTTAAATACAGTTGGAAATTTCTGAAACATTAATAGATGTTTCTGAAATATAAATGGAAATTCTTGAAATATAAATGGAAATTTTTGAAATACAAATGGAATTTTCTGATATATAAATAGAAATTTCTGAAATATAAATGGATATTTCTGAAATAAAATTTGTATTTTCTGAAAAAAAAGTGGAAATGGTATAATTCAGAACTTTGAACTTTTTTTGACATAAAAATGTTTATTTTTTTTTTCAAATTGTATTTCAGAAATAGTCAATTTTATTTCAGAAACAGTTAATTGTATTCTAGATTTTCAAATTGTGTTCCAGAAAGAGTCAATTGTATTTCAGAAACAGTCAATTGTATGTATTGTTGACCTTTGTATTTCAGAAATTTTCAACTGAAATTTCTGATATACACTTGCTTAAATCTGAAGTACAATTGAGCAGTGACGTTCCGTCTCATATGCGGAGGTGTTCTCTAAACACCCTAAATTTTTTCCTGTTAACATGTCAGCTTTATATTTTATATATATTTTTTTCTAAGGTTCAAAAATATTTCCGCACACATATTTTTTTTATAAACTATTGTTTGCCTACTTTTTTAATATATATGTACCAATACGGTGTTCAAAACTGTTACAGAACGCCAGACAATGTTAATAAAAATATATTTTAAAATTGTGCTGTTATACAACCAGAACAAATTCAATCAAAAAAGGCATATAAGTGTTCAAGAGAAGTCAAAGAACAATGCTGCCTTTAGAAAAACTACATACACAAACAAAAGCTGTCAAAAAATACATGTAAAATTTGTTCAATTTAAAATTTGAACAACTGAAAATGTTATAGAGTTAACATTCAAAAACGGACACAAGTGTTCAATAGAACTCAGAGAACAATGCTGTCTTTAGAAAAACTACACACACAAACAATATCTGTTAGAAAAATATATGTAAAATGTGTTCTATTTAACATTTGAACAATTAAAAATGTTGTAGAGTTAACATTCATTACAGAGTGTGAGTAAAAAGCAGCATATTTTTTATGCTAAAGAAACAGGGGTGCCAGATGATTTTGATGAAAAATCGGAAATGGAATTTAGCATTATTAAACGTTTTAACATATTATATTTAATTTTATATATTATTTAATAATATATTAATATACAAATCAATAAGAAATGACCGTTCCAAATAAATTATAGTTATCCCAGTAAAAATGTAACTGCACACAGAAAACAAATTTGCTAATTTCCAACTGAAATTCAGTTGTTGCAACACAAAATAGGTGGATGCATTTGAATTAAGGTTGAAACAACGAAATATCGGTAGTTACAACAAACTTTTGTTATTACAACTGTCTTTTAATTGAACCAAATATAAAATTTGTTAGCCACATCAAAATATAGTGTCAGCAACCGAATTTTGAGTTAATACAACTGAAAAATTCAGTTGGAAATTTATTTTTCTCTGTGTGATTATAGAATCAAATGGCGTATAATTTTTGATATAATTTTCTTAGATAGTATATAATTTAATTTGAAAATTGATGACTTTTATACTCAGTTTTTTGACTCTATAAAGCGATGGTCCCCAACCTTTGATTCTTGCCCCACTGGAGGCAATTTGAATGCTTCAGGGGGGGGGGGGGGGGGGACAACGAGCAAATTTTTTAGATTCTATTTGTTAAATAAACAAAAAAATATTATTTTTGTTAAATTATTTAGTTGATTGTTGAAAACTTTTTCTAAAAACTTTGTTTAAACGGTGATTTTAACAAAAAGTTTGCTAAACCACAAGTAAATTTAGAATTTTAAAACAAATTTGAAATATTTAAAAATTTTTTTTGAGTGTAGAGGGGACTTTTTCTTAACCTAAAAGTGGGGCATGGCGCAAAAAAGGTTAGAAACCATTGCTATAAAGTATATACATATATACTATTTAAATTCTTTTTTAATAAAAACAATATTTTTAAAAATTAATTATTCGATTCATCGACATAAATTAACCGATTTTTTCTTTATTAGAAAATCGTCATTTTAAAATTATTTGAACAAGAGTTTGGTTTTTTTTGCTCGAATAATCGAATTATTCTTAATCGGTTGACAACTCTAACATATACCCTCCCTCTATCACTAAGAGGAGTATAAAAAGTTACAATGTTTTTATAGTTGATTAAGGCTTTATTATAATTTTGAGACAAAAAATCGGCAAAATGCCGATAAATATGGTAGCCCTATAAACAAAAACAAATATTTAGCTGCAAAAATTGAGAGAAAAAATACTTGCATACATATTCATATAAAACAAACCCACGCAAAGTAGGTGTATCATTCAAAAAAAGTATTATGGTTCTACAGAAAAGCTGAACATTGCAGTTGCGTGGTGGTGATTCATTTTACATCTAATGTTGAATGAAAGCAGACGCAAAAATGATATGTGAATGCTCCATTGAAAAATGTGTAGAAAATTCGTTTTCAAGACTAAAAATCGAAGAGAAAAATCATATAATTAAATTAGGAAGGCCAACACCAGAACTTCCTAATTTAACAACAATAAATAAAACTTTTGTTAGACATTTTCAGATTTCCAATTATAAGGAAAAATCTTGGTTATATAGTTGTCCCATTATTAACAAGTTATTTTGTTGGCCTTGCTTGCTTTTTTCTGCTAATAATGAAAAAGGAGTTTGGACCACAGGTTTTAATGATTTAAACCATTTAACTGCTTATATGACAAAACATCAAACGTCTCGAGTACACATTAGTAACACTTTGACATTAAAAACATTTGGAAATGTTCGAGTTGACCTTTTACTTGACGAACAAAAACGCACTTCAGTATCGAGATACAACGAACAGGTTTCAGAAAACCGACGTGTATTCGAGCGCTTAGTAGATACTGTATGCTTTCTAGGTGAGCAGGAACTTGCTTTCAGAGGTAACGATGAAAATGAAAATTCTGACAATAGAGGTAATTATGTGGAAATTTTACATTTAATTGCAAAATATGACAGTAAATTGGAACGTCATTTATCGTCATCCCAGGTTTTTAAGGGCACCTCCAATCATATACAAAACGATTTGATTAACTCTATTGGCACTGTTATTTTAAATAATATTGAAAAAGAGATAAATGAAGCTTCATTTATCTCTGTAATGCTTGATGAAACCACCGATATAAAGAAAAAATCTCAATTATCTATCGTTTTTCGATATGTTGACAACAAAGGATTTGCAAGGGAGAGATTTTACAAATATATGGACGTAAGTGATGATCGTACAGCGGACGCTATTTCCACAAAATTAATAGACTTCCCGAGTAAAAATGAATACATATAATTTTACATTATTTGATATATGTATATATAGCCATATGAAACAATATGTTTTCATATCAAACAAAGTATATAATTATATCTCGCATTGAGTTTTTCCAAATTTTTTAAACGGAGTCATATACAATTACATCTAATGATAACCAAATAAATATATAAATATATGTGGGAGACATAATCATATGTGACACATATAACTTAATCTGATTGCATATATACTTATATGAGACTTAATATCAAATAACGTATACGAGCATATTTAATAAAAATCCAATATCATTATATATATAATTATATATGACTTACAAGAATCCATTTAAAATTATATATCACTTACAAGGAACCATTTAAAACTATATATGGTTCCATCTAAAAAAACGATTAAAAAAAATTTCAAATATAATTATATATGGTCGCACATGTAACTCTATATACAGTTATATAAAACTATACATGGCATCGAACATTTATTTTTTTAATATTATCGTAGATATAATTATATATGGCTCATGCGATACCGTATATAATTTTGTAAGGTACCATATAAATAAAATTGTTGTTGAAACTCTATATATAATTTTAAATGGTCGCACATGTGACACCATATAAAATGTTATACAATTCTATAGGGTAAAAAAATATTTTTTTCTTTTATTATATTTTATATATAATTTTGCATAAATTTATATGACAGTATTTCAATATATTTTTTTTAATGTTACATCATATATATTTTTATGTAAGTATACAAGAGACCCTGTATAATTATGTATGATTCTCAAAGCACCTTAAGTCAGTCAAAAAAAAATATATATAATTTTTTTTTAATTTTTTAATAGAAAAAAAATCTGTTTAATCCGTTGCAGTTTAAAACTTAAAAAAATGCATATTGGATTTTAAATGTTAAATTTTTAAAAAATGCGTACTACTTATATAGTTGTGTGTAACTTTATATAAGATCATATAAAATAATATATGCTGCTTGGGGACCCCGAGTTCGATTCCCGGCTCAACCCAAAAAAAAAACTATTTTTTTTTAATTTTTTTAAAAAGAAAATATGTTTTTAAAGCTTCTTGTTTTTTCTAAACTTAAAAATATTGAATAATTAAGTTTTTATGATAATATTTAAAAATAAATATTATTTATTTATAGTTATATAATTTTATATATTACATCATATAAGGTAATATATGATTCCTGATTACCCTGGGTTCGATCCCCGGCTCAGTCAAGAAAAAACATTTATTTTTTTAATTTTTTTTTTAACGAAAATATGTTTTAGAAGCTTTAATTTTTTTCAAAACTTAAAAATATTGATTAATTAAATTTTTATGATAATATTTAGAAATAAATATTATTTATATATAGTTATATAACTTTTAATATTGCATCATATATGATAATATATAATTCTTGGGGACCCTGAGTTCGATTCCCGACTTAGTCAAGATAAAACTATTTTTTTTAAATTTTTTTTTTAATCGAAATGTTTTTTTAATGCATTTTCGTTTTTCAAATTTAAAAAAAAAATAAAATCCTTGAATTTTAACAAAAATATTTCAAAAATTATTATGTATCTATATAATTATATATTATTTCATCCGAAGAAAAAAATATTTTAAAACTTTAATGTTTAACCATCAATATCTCTGGTTTTAAGAGAGCTAAAGTGCTCAGATCAAGCTCAAATCAAAGCTTTAATTGTTGCCGATAGTAAAAAGTGTATTTGGCTCGAACTTATGTTAGAAATTTTTTCAGATAAAATTATTTTTGTCTGAAAAAACTTCTGAAAAAAACTTAAAACTCATTATTTGGCCCTTGGTGAGTAAAAAAGTTTATACATGTTTTATACCATTTTAAAGGTATTTTTATTAAATTTCCAACGGCAGAAAGGTATTTTGGATTCGTTGAAAATTTGAAGCTCATAAGCCAAAAACCGTTTTGACTTTGAAGGTTTATAACTTCGAAGGCAAAGAGCATTGGAACAGGAAAATCATATTGTTGAACTCAGTATTAAACCCCCTATTAGCTCTGAAATTAACTAAAAAAAAAAAAAAATCACAAATTTTTGCAAAAATTTTCTAAGTCTTTTTTAAAATTTTGTTCAAATTCAAATCGAATATAATTTGATGCAATCATATACACGATAAGATAAACTGGATTTAATTATATATAACTTAAACTTGATATAATTATATATGATAAACTATTTTCAAAAATTTTCTAAGTTTTTTTAAAACATAGTCTTTTAAAGTTGTCATTTATTAACAACGTCCGCTGGGTCAGAGGGTAGAGATTGCGATTACAAAACAGTTGGTAGCTGTTCGATTCCCCCGCCGCTCGAAGTTTTTTTTTTTTTTTTTTTAATAAATTTTAATTATACATATTTATATCTTAATATTGAAAAAAATTGTTTGGATAAAACTTTATCAGTTCTAAAAATAGATTTTATTGTTCGGATTAAATTATATATAGTTCTAAAAATAGATTTTTTTTCGGATGAAATTTTATCTAAAGTTTTTTGTAATAATTTTTTTTTTTTCGTATAAAATTTTATCTTTTTTAATCCAGCTAAAAAAATCTTTTTTTTTTTGTCTTGATCTAATAAGATCCAACCATTTTTCGGATGAAATTGTATCCCAACGATTAAAACTGATCTAATTAGATAAACCCACTTTTCGGATGAAATTGTATCCGTCCGGTTAAAACTGATCTAATCTTAGCGATCCATTTTTCGGATCAGTGCTGATCTTTCAAATCTCGGATTAATAAAACTTAAGAATTGGGGAGGAAAGCTAGTAGCTCAGACCTATGATGGTGCAGCTGTCATGTCGAGTGCTTTGAATGGAACACAAGCTAAGGTTAAAAACCAATTTCCTAATGCTATTTTTATTCATTGTAATGCTCATGTGTTAAATTTAGTATTATCTCAATCTGTAAATTTTATAAACGAAACTAAAATATTTTTTTTAACATTATCCGCCCGGCTAAAAATGTTGTATATAATCATATATGATATCATATATGAGACCATATACAGTATCATATATAGTATCAAATATGGTCTCATATATGAACATATTCCAAAATTGGCGCTTACCCGAGTAAAAAAAAGTTATATGACGCAATATTTAATTATATATGAACAGATATGCTTTTATGTAAATCCATATTAATTTTGATCCGAAAATTGGCGGATCGAATATTATACGATTATATCAAATTCTATTATTTTTGATAAAATAATATCAAATTTGATTAAGTTTGATCCCAAAAATGGGTCTATCTAATTGTATTAAATCATATCTTATCTGTTAAAATTAGATAAATTTTTATATAATTGGATGAAATCTGGTAAAATTTTTTGGAATTTTAAACGTGAAATTAAAAATTATTTTATCAGATTGGATACATTATCAATTAGAAGAGTTTTTATTGCATTCTTCGAAATTTTTTCGGGACTTAGCAAATTATAAAAAATTTGTCATATTTTTCTAAAATCATTTATAAGGGATTTAAATTTTCCAAAAAACGTTTGTGTCTTAGAAAATTTAAAAACATTTTTTCGGAACTCAAAAACTTTTCAAAAAAATTTAATTTCTCATAAAAACATTTTCAATGATTTTTTTACTCCAAAAAAATTGCCAAAAAAATTTTGTGTCCGGGACTTTGGAAAATTTTTATAAAATTTTTTAGGACTTGAATTTGGATTTACTCGGGTACCCGAGTAAAAAAGATCTGATATAATCATATATGCTATTATATAATTATTTATATTTATATATGGTTATGCATGAACTTTGATATGGACATATAAGTTTATATATAGCATTGTATTTTTCCTTATTTTTTAATATAATAACATACATATTCATATCTATTTACATACCGATCTATATGAAATTAGATATGACATATAATGTCGGGAATTTTTAGATATGGCAGATAAAAAGATATATGATTTTATTTATAATTATATCCCGAAAAAAACTTTCAAAATTTTCTAAGTCCCGGACAATTAAATAAAAATTAAAAAATTTTCAAGTCCTAAAAAATGTTATGAAAATTTTCCAAAGTCCCGGAGTAAAAAAGTCATTTGGAGTAAAAAAATCATTGAAAATGTTTTTAGGAGAAATTTTATTTTTTTGAAAAATTTTTAAGTTCCGAAAAATTTTTTTTAAATTTTCTAAGACACAAACATTTTTTGGAATTTTTAAATCCCTTAAAAATGATTTTAGAAAAAAATTACAAATTTTTAATAATTTGCGAAGTCCCGAAAAATTCCGAAGAATGCAAAAAAAACTCTTCTAATTGATAATGTACAATGGATACGTATCCAATCTGATAAAATAATTTCTAATTTCTCGTTTAAAATTCCAAAAAAATTCACCAGATTTCATCTAATTATATAAAAATTTATCTAATTTTAACAGATAAGATATGATTTAATACAATTAGATAGACCCATTTTTGGGATCAAACTTAATCAAATTTGATATTATTTGATCAAAAATAATAGAATTTGATATAATCGTATAATATTCGATCCGCCAATTTTCGGATCAAAATTAATATGGATTTACATAAAAGCATATCTTTTCATATATAATTAAATATTGCGTCATATAACTTTTTTTTATTCGGGTATATAAGACACGGTCATATATGATCCAATATATGTGATCATATATTAGATCATATATTGAATCATATATTGGATAATATATTGAATCATATATGGGATCATATATGATGTTGTTTTCAATTTGTTTTACATTCTTTTTCATATTTTTTTTTTATTTTTTTTCATTTTAAACTATATGTAATAGATTATTATGTATATATTCACCAGAATTGCAAACGGTGTACATAAGTATAATTTAAAATTAAAAATATTTTTTTTATTAATTTTGGTGTTTTCATAACCCTTTAATTTTTTGATTTTCATTTTTTAGTTACTTTCGTTTGCATTTTTGGTGACCATATAAAAATAAATAATTTAACTTATAGATATGAGAATACATTTTGATAGTCAACAAAATAAATTGAACATAAAAGATCTTATATATCAAGTTTTTCAATTGATATCGAAAGAGGCGAACAAAGGGCTTATTAAAGGAACGTTGATTTTCTTTGTGTTTTCTTGTTTTAGTGTTAATTCCGATTATCTTCAGACTTAGCGTTTTTGTTATGGTATAAGCCTCTTTTTTACCATATTTATAGTCAAAATCTAAACAAGGATATAAAATAATATTAATAATAAAGATATTTCTAGAATTTTTATTGTATTAAAGTATTACCAACGATAGCATTTGGTGCTAATAGGTTAATGATAACACGGATGTCATTTAACGAAGCAACCATCTACCTTTAAAGATTGGCTAGATACTGCTAGTTACATACATACATGTTGGAGTGTATTTTGTTAGGACCATGGTATGCTTAAGTCCATTGGATGCTAAAGACTATGGAATGCTTTTTAAGGAAAAATATATTGACTTTCAGAAATCCATCTGAAAAAATATTAAAAATTATTACACATTTATTTTTTATTCCAGCAAAAAATAACTTGCTACTACTAAATGTATGCATCAAAATTCATAGCAAGCAAATAATTACTTAAGACTTCGATTAAAAGCAATATTCAGTAGTATGTATTTTATCTTGCTCGGTTATGTTTGTAGGAATATTTGAAGGATAGGGATAAAAACTATTTCTACTTACATCATGTTTGTAAGGATATTTGAAGGACTAACATAAGATAAAAACTATTTCTACTTACATCATGGTGACAATGTGCCAGATTGTCACTTTCGCTTATAGACAGCTTTCTTGTAATTGTATAAAAACGTTGTCCTTCCTAAATCGTTACTCAACCTTAAAACTGATCGTTCTTTTCATTTCGATTTACTATGGCGATAGTAAGCGATTTCAAAATGGTTTGTAGTGTTGGAACCGTAGTGATAACGTTATGGTCGTGCATATGCCCTCTGCTCCAAGTTAAGCGAGCTTAGCGTACCTCCGCATGGTTAAATTTTCTAGTAACTCGTCCTTCAAACTTCTTATGTTGTTGTTGTTGTAGCAGCAGCAGAAAGTATCATACTCTAAGTTATAAAATTTTAATTAATGTTGATGTTGTGTTATATTGTTTTCAAGGTTCAGAAACCTCGCTACATCTACGGGTTGAGTCCAGAGGGATAAAGTAAGGGATTTCAGAATAATTTATAGTGTTGGAATCGTAGTGATAACATTTCTGGTGGTGCATATGTCCTCTTCTCCAAGTTGAGTGAGCTTAACGTTACTTGGCCTCAAAACTGCTTATACGATCTATCATTTCCCATTTGTTATGGCGACATTAAGGGATTTCAAAATAGTTTGCAGTATTGCAATCGCAGTGAAAACATAATGGTGGTGCATATGCCCTCTCCACGAAGTTGCACGAGATTAACGAAGCTCCGTAGATTAATTTTCTTCAACATTAAAGCACTCTATATTATTGTATTTGCGACATATGTTCATTTACTCATTTTAAATATGATCTTGTTTTGGAATAAAATGTCCACGCTTATACTTGTTATGACGATGAACTGGAAAAAATAATACATATGATTTTAAAATTCTAAATTCATTTAAAATTCTAATAAAAACTTACCTTTTCCATTTTCTTTATGTAAAAGTAACTTTTTTAATCAGAATATTTTGCAACTAGGAAACAATATTTTTTAAATTATTGATACGAATCGGTATTAAGATATAAATATGGTAATAAAATATAATTTCAATCGTACAAAACTTTTATTTTGTAATTCCGGTGGATATTTTCACACACATGCACTAAAATTTAACATTTTATGATAACATATATGTTTCCATATATGATATCATATATGGCACATATTTTATATACGGCCACATATATGGGATCGTTTCTTGCATATATGGTCACATATATGTTTCCATATATTTCATATATGATCGTATAAAGATCTATATATAAGCATATATGAACATACACATTTATTTTTAGCCGGGCGGGCTATCTGCTTTTTTTAATCAATCCACGAAAAGAACTTATTTTTTCGATCAGGTTGTAAAACGTAGAATACCAACTGTAGCAACAACAAGATGGAATTATTCGTCTAGATTTGTTAATATAGTTCACACTTTCCGTTCAGATCTAATAATAGTATTTGAAGAAATGATAGAAGACCCTGATACTTGGGGTGCGGATGCAATTCAAGCTAGAGGGTTTTTGCAATTTTTAATCTCATTTAATACAGTTTTCATGCTAAATACTTTTAACGACATTTTTTCATACACTGATGTATTGTTTGATATTCTTCAAAAAAATTCCTTAGATATTCAATATTGCTGGGAACATATTGAATTAACTAAAAAACAAATATTAGCTAAAAAATCTAAGTTTGATGATACATTTTCTATGTCAAAAAATAATGCTTGTGTAGCTTTAAAGCGTGGAGAAAATATTGAAAATTTCGAATTGAGATACAAAAAAACATACAATCATATAATTGAAACGTTATTTGAACAAATGGAAACTAGGTTTCAATCTATACAGAATTTAAAATTTGTAGAATTGCTTAATTTAAAAAAATATGCTAGTTACCAAACGTTATTTCCATATGAAGCATTTGAAAGCTTAAAAAACTATTATGGAAATTTTTTCGATTTTATTAAATTAAAAAACGAATTGGTGCTGTTTTACTCACATTCCCATTTCCATGACATTGCAGTGTTTGACATGCCAAATAACTTAATTAATTTTGATTTAAAGGAGGCTTTTTCTGAAGTTTATAAATAAAGTTTGTTAATTTTAACAATCCCAGTTTCCACAAGCTCTGTTGAGAGATCGTTTTCAGCACTTAAAAGAATAAAGACATATTCTAGAAACCAAATGCTAGAACAAAGATTGTCTGATCTAGCTTTAATATCCATTGAAAAGTCATTTTTAAAACAGCTTAAAAATAAAAAAAGATTTTTATGATGATGTTATTAAAGTTTTTGTTCAAAAATCAAGGCGAATTGAACTGGTTTATAAATAAAAAAGTCCTATTTAAAATAAAATGTAAAAAAACAAAAAAAAAAAAATAAAAAAAGACAAAATTAAAAAAAAATATAACAAACTACAATGAAAAATTAAAGAAAAAAAAAAATACAAAAAAAATAAAATTAAAAAAAAAAATAAAATTAAAAAAAAAAAAAACAAAAAAAAACCAAAAAAAAAAACAAAAAAAAATAAAAACAAAAAAAATTTAAAAATAAAATAAAAAAAATTAAAATGGGATCTTGTCTATCGCGTCCTCGTCGTGGTCCTGGATAAAACTGAGAGCCCGGCTAAAAATAAATGTGTATGTTCGTATATGCTTATATATAGATCTTTATATGATCATTTATGACATATATGGAAACATATATGTGACCATATATGCAAGAAACGATCCCATATATGTGGCCGTATATAAAATATGTGTCATATATGATATCATATATGGAAACATATATGTTATCATAAAATGTTAAGTTTTAGTGCATTTGTATGAAAATATCAACCGGAATTACAAAAAAGTTTTGTAGGATTGAAATTATATTTTATTACCATATTTATACCTTAATACCGATTCGTATCAATAATTTAAAAAATATTGTTTCCTAGTTGCAAAATATTCTGATTAAAAAAGTTACTTTTACATAAAGAAAATGGAAAAGGTAAGTTTTAATTAGAATTTTAAATGAATTTAGAATTTTAAAATCATATGTGAGGCATTCCACACCAAATGTCCCGCTACAGAAAAACATGTGTTCCGTAAATTTCTGAATAGGTTGTTTGGATGGCCCTATATGTAACTAAGAAAATTGCGTTTTTGGTTTTTTAAATTTTCAAAAACTGGGCTTAGGAGACGTGGTCAAATATTGGAAAAATGGTAAAATTTGTGGCGAGTTGCCTTGATTAAATAATTATCACATTAATACGGAATGCACCACAATGTCAAAAATTTACGTTCTGATATAGTTTTGTATGGGCTATCGATTAAAATTTTTTGTTTTGGAAAATTTTCAGAACCCGTTCTGAAATATTCCATTTTTTAAAAAAGTAAATTTATCAAAAATCCGGCCACTTTTTTTTTTATTTTTTATTTATTTTTTCAAAAGTTTAGATGTTTGTCCATCCACACAAAAAAAATCAGAAACACGTTCATCTTTTTTTTCGAGAAAATCGCATTTTAACTTTAAATTTCATAACAATTTTGTTATTTGCTTGTATTTCTTTGTTTTAAAGTTGCGAATGAGTAATATTAATTGCATAAATATTCGTCATACGCTCTGTCGACACAAGAAAATACAAGCAAATTACAAAATTGTTATGAAATTTAAAATTCAAATGCGATTTTCTCGAAAAAAACGAAAAATACATTTCTGATTTTTTTTGTGTGGATGGACAAACATCTAAACTTTAAAAAAAAAAATTAAAAAAAAGAAAAAAAAGTGGCCGGATTTTTGATAAATTGACTTTTTTAAAAAATGGAAAATTTCAGAACGGGTTCTGAAAATTTTTCTTGGAAAAAAATTTTATTCGATAGCCCATACGAAACTATATAAGAATGTAAATTTTTAAGATTGTGGTGCATTTCGTTTTAATGTGATAAATATTTAATCAAGGCAACTCGCCACAAATTTGACAATTTTTCCAATATTTGACCACGCCTCCTAAGCCCAGTTTTTAAAAAATTGAAAAACCGAAAACGCAATTTTCTAAGTTCCATATAGGGCTATCCATACAAGCTATTCAGAAGTTTATGGTACACGTGTTTTTTTTTCGCTGGACATTTGGTGTGGAATGCCTCATGTATTATTTTTTTCCAGTTCATCGTCATAACAAGTATAAGCGTGTACATTTTATTCCAAAACAAGATCATATTCAAAAGGATCATATATATAGAGTGATTTGATGTTGAAGAAAATTAAACTACATAGCTTCGTTAATCTCGTGCAACTTCGTGGAGAGGGCATATGCACCACCATTATGTTTTCACTGCGATTGCAATACTCCAAACTATTTTGAAATCCCTTAATGTCGCCATAACAAATTGGAAATGATAGATCGTATAAGCAGTTTTGAGCCCGAATAAGGTTAAGCTCACTCAACTTGGAGAAGAGGACATATGCACCACCAGAAATGTTATCACTACGATTCCAACACTATAAATTATTTTGAAATCCCTTACTGTTGAAAATTGGAAATGGAAAGAACGTATAAGAAGTTTGAAGGCCGAGTTACTAGAAAATTCAACCATGCGGAGGGACGTTAAGCTCGCTTAACTTAGAGCAGAGGGCATATGCGCGACCATAACGTTATCACTACGGTTCCAACACTACAAACTATTTTGAAATCGCTTACTATCGCCATAGCAAATCGAAATGAAAAGAACGATCAGTTTTAAGGTTGAGTAACGATTTGGGAAGGACAACGTTTTTATACAATTACAAGAAAGCTGTCTATAAGCGAAAGTGACAATCTGGCACATTGTCACAATGATGTAAGTAGAAATAGTTACTATCCCTGTCCTTCAAATATCCTTACAAACATGATGTAAGTAGAAATAGTTTTTATCCATATCCTTCAAATATTCTTACAAACATAACCCAGCAAGATAAAATACATATGTACTATGTATGTAACTAGCATGTTATCATTAACCTATTAGCACCAAATGCTATCGTTGGTAATACTTTAATACAATAAAAATTCTAGAAATATCTTAAATATTAATATTATTTTATATCCTTTTTTAGATTATGAGTATAAAAATTGTAAAAAAGAGGCTTATACCATAACAACAACGCTAAGTCTGAAGATAACCGGAATTAACACTAAAACAATAAAACACAATGGAAATCAACGTTCCTTCAATATGCCCTTTGTTCGCATCTTTCGTAATTGATATCAATTGAAAAACTTGATATATAAGATCTTTTATGTTCAATTTATTTTGTTTACTATCAAAATGTATTCTCATATCTATAAGTTAAATTATTTATTTTTATATGGTCACCAAAAATGCAAACAATAGTAACTAAAAAATGAAAATTATCAAACTAAAGGGTTTCATTAAAATATATGAAAACACCAAAATTAATAAAAAAAATATTTTTAATTTTAAATTATACTTATGTACACCGTTTGCAATTCTGGTGAATATATACATAATAATCTATTACATATAGTTTAAAATGAAAAAAATAAATAAAAAATATGAAAAAGAATGTAAAACAAATTGAAAACAACATCATATATGATCCCATATATGATTCAATATATGATCTAATATATGATCACATATATTGGATCATATATGATCGTGTCTTATATAAGCGCCAATTTTGGAATATGGTCATATATGAGATACTATATATGATACTGTATATGGTCTCATATATGATATCATATATGATAATATACAACATTTTTAGCCGGGAGTAGACATATTTTTAAAATTTTCAAATGTGGGGAACACCCAGTGGAAAACTTCACCGCACGTCCCTGCAATTGAGTATTTCTGAAATACAATTGAAATACAATTCTGAAATACAATTGGAAAATCAGAAATACAATTGTCTATTTCTGAAATTCTATTGGAAAATCTGAAATACAATTGACTATTTTTGAAATACAATTGAAAATGGTGTAGATCATCACGCGGGAACTTTTTTCCCCTTGTCTTATTTTGCCTATTTACAAAAGTAACCAGCCAATGACAATAAGAAATATTCTTGCCAAATTTCCGGGGGGATAGCTCTTTTGGTTTGGCCATCGTGTCTTTCCCAGGCGGACATCGTTAAAATGTCTTAGCATGAAGAATGATAATGTGGTAATAATTTATACATCAATTTTAAATTGGGATTTGCTACGTGTCTCACCCATATCGGTTTTAATACCATTAGGCTAAATTTCAGGTTGTTCTTTGGCATTTGTAGTGTTGACAGTTTTTTTTTTTTTTTTGTTTTCCCTTTGCTAAAATTATTATCCAGCAAATTTAACAGCGAATCAATCCAAATTTGTTGACAGTCTTGCTTTTTTGGTTCTACTAATTAACGTTTACCTTTCGTGTCCACACGTTTCATGGCACAACCGCAGGAACAGCCTCTTGTGGGATGTTGGACTTGTAAAACATTACCATTTGAGGGCCACAATATTCTTTACCACCGAACACATTTGTTAAGGAAGAATTGCCCACAAAACGTAAGGTAACTTTAGTCAAATTATTCATCTTTTTTATTAAGATTTTTTCTTTATTCTGCTTAAATCAGCACTTAAAAGATACATGAATTCACTGCATCTTTATTCTGCTTAAATCAGCTCTGAAAAGATACATGAATTCACTGCATCTTTATAGCGCTTAATCAGCGCTATAAAAGTATGCTTTCATCAGCGCTCTAAAGACACGTGATTTCAGTGCATCTTAAAAGCGCTTTTTCTGTGTATCCAACTAGCGCTCTAAAGTGGGACATCGGCTTAGAGAATCATGCATGAATTCAGCACGTTTGAAAGCGCTACTTGACTCGAATTTCCTTTCCAAAAGATGCTGCCAGTTCAGCAAAATTTCTGCTGGGTTGTCAATAGAAGTAAAAAATATTTAGTATGTTTCATACACGTGATTGCTTTTATATAATTTTCATAATCTATATATGAATGTGGGTGTGGAACAAGGTGCTATAATCCAAAAACCAAATTGTTCAGGAGAAGCAAAAAACTAAATAAGTCGCGAAAAAAAAATATTTTTTGAAATTTCTTTTCGCAGCTCGACGAAGATGGACCATATGCATCTATGTACAAAATTTCATTAAAAACAAATGAGCGGATGTAGCCAAAAAATGCATGTGAAATTTTGTTCTAGTGGAATAAGGTGCTATGTTACAATTTCTACTAGGAATTTCAATACATTTGCCAAGTAGTTTTAAGTTTTTTGTGTTATTTTTTAAAAATTAAATTTAGCGTGATGAATTCTTCAACATTTAGACGGGGTCCAGCGGTAATCATTTTTATAAAAAAATAATTAAATGCAGTTAATTTACCAAAAAAATAACTTTTATAAGGTTTATTTTAAACAACTTTCCCATAATGGGTTAAAAAATTTTCACAATTTATGATATTAGTTACTAACCATTAAATTTTACAGTTTGAACTCAAAAATTTTATAGATTATCAAAATCCTCCCTTAGTATTACGTAAAACAATATTACGTTTTTATATGGATATAGCACCTTTTTCCAGTTTACACTTTAACTATCGATATATTAGCTAATAAAGCGTTTTTTGCCAAACCAATGGGCACATGTTAAAGCCTAGTATGTTTTCTACACGTTAACCATCTCACATGTAAGAATTTAAATACATTACCTTTAGTTTAACTGCAAAACACATGTTAGTATCCGGCAAAAACTTTAAAATTTTCCCAAATATAGTTAAAATCTAAGTTTCAAGGTCACTTTTATGATTGAAAACGATCAAGTTTTTAACAAATTTGTTTACAAATAGGTCGAACTATTGTAGTAAGACACGATTTTGCAAAAAAACGCGATTTCCAAAAATTGGATTTTAGCACCTTGTTCCACACATACATTCATATATAAAAATGGATGTATGTATGTGGGTATGTATGTGGGTATGTATGTATGTTCCGTATGGACTCGAAAACGGCGGGACCGATCTTAATGAAATTTTCAGGGAATATTTGGAATAGCCTAGGGAGTAACACTGAGCGGTCAGTTTTTTGATTTTTTGCGTATGGGCGGAGGGGAGTGGCAAAATCGAATATTTACATTGCACCACTAATGACATCTATATATAAAAAACGGATGAAGCGATTTTGATGAAATTTAAACTAACGATAGTACTAACCAAATGTGCCAAATTAGAGCGTGATAGGACAAATGTGTTAAAATTCCATACCACTTTGTATTGAATTGAATGTTATTTCTGCATGCTCCGCAATAACGCAAAAAAGGCTGATGCGATTTTAATTAAATTTTCAGTACTGATAGTGCTAACGGAGAGTGGAACAATAGGCCATTTTAAACTACAATTGAAAAAAGGGGACGTAAAATGCCACGCCTCTTTGTAATATATTGGACATTGTCTGTCTATTTCGTAATCACGCAAAAACAGATGAACCGATTCTCATCACATTTTCACTGCAGAAAGAGCTAACCAATTGCATATGTAAGCCATATATGATCATAATTGGAAAAAGGGCAAAACTTCCACTCCCCCTTTGTACTATACTGACCACGATTGAACAAAGAGGCGTGTTAGTACTCGGTTGGTACTATCTTTGGTTTAAATTTCATCAAAATCGGTCCATCCGTTTTTTATATATAGATGTAATTAGTGGTGCAATGTGAAAATTCGATTTTGCCACGCCCCTCCGTCCACAGGCAGAAAATCAAGAATCTGACTGCACAATGTTACTCGGGCTATTCTGAATATTACCTAAAAATTTCATCAAGATCGACCCAGCCGTACAAGCGATCGTCCGACGGGTATATTTTAAATCTTAATTCTTTTCGCGTGAAAATATAAGCAAAAGTTTAAAATCGTGAAATGTCAGATTGTTGCAAAATTTTTCTAATCAAAATTTTAACACGCTATATCGATTTTATTATAAAAAATCCAAAAATATTTGGATCACGCGATGTGTTGGCCACTTTTAAGAAATATTGCTAATGTGCCTCGGAAAAAAGTGGATTTTTGATGACTTTCACGTTTTGTCTCTTAACATTTGTCTAGCTAGTACTCCGCTCCTATTGAGGGCACATTCATGAGACCGGTTTTAAACTGTAGGGAATTACGACAGCTATCATTCTTCGTATTAGATTTTGAAAAGTATGAAGCGGCGCAAATTTCCTGATCAAAAAACGACGAAAAATTGAAAATGAAGAAATTTTAACTTCAAACAGTTTCCACCAAATAACGTTTTTATTATTGATGGCACATCAAATTCATAAATACGTCTTTTTAAAACAAGTATAGGGACCGTATATTTTAAATCTTCAGAGAATAAGTTGGACGGCGCAAGTACAATAGGCCAAAGAGTACATAATTTTTATGAAATTTCAATCGACTTTTCCACATTTTAAAAGTTTGATTGTCGCTAACTACTGCAAATTAAAATTTTTGGCCTTAAGTGTTTGTAAGCTAATTGTATTAGAAGTCCTTTATGCATTTCTATCAGTAGATAGCCATTTGAATGCAAATAAAAAAAGTTTTTGCCAAAAAACCAAAATTTCAAAGAAATAAAAAGTTAAATGGAAATGTCCATATACATTAGACTGCCCAGAAAAAAAGGAAAGTTTTTTTTTCATATTTTATTTATTGAATCTTCACTTTAATTCTGTGAACTAACAATAAGTGATCATATCTTATATCTAAATATTCTTAATATTTAGATATATATTTCTAAGACTTTCCAGAAAACGTGCATTCAAATTTTAAGTTGTAGTGCCATAGAAAAGAATTCCTTCCGAAAGCAGTTTAAAAATTATTTTTTTTTTTATTTTGATTCTGAGAATTTTTTAACAGTTAAGAACCTTTTCCCATAAATGTTAAGAACTGAAAAACTCTTTCGTTGTACACAGAAAAAAATATCGTAAAATCAAAAGTAACCAAACAAATTGTTAACAACTAAATACTAGTTCAACAACGTTTTTAATTGTATCAACAATGTATATTGTTAATGTGACAAAAATTCATTTTTATTTTATTAATAACACAGACACTTTATAAACTCATTCAATCAAGCAAACATATATGTGACGATAGCACGGTAGTAGTGTGCCAGACTCGAATCATGAAGTTTGAGGGTTCGCTGCCAGTTGGCGGAACACTTGTTTATTCTATTTTAAATTTTTAGACATGTGTGAAGCCACATTATTATTTATTTTTAAATATAATCCCACATTTTTATTATTGAAAAAACAGCAAAGAGTACACACTGATTCTACAGACACTTATGTACACATTTAGGCAACTATAAATATATATGAGGAATAGCACGGTGGTAGTGTGCTAGACTTGTAGCACGAAAGTTGCGGGTTCGATGCCACGTGCCGGCGGATGATTTTATTTTAGATATATTTTTTTTTTTCTTATTTTAGATTTTTTTATCATTCTTTTTTTAGTGTTTTTTTAAATATGCTGTTTAGTCAAGTATAAATATATATGAGGATAGCACGGTGGTAGTGTACTAGACGCGTAGCATTAACGTTGAGGGTTCGATGCCAGTTGTCGGTGGATGATTTTTTTTTTTTATATTTATTTTCATTTTCAGTTTATTTATTTGTATTTTTAGATTATTCTATTTTTAGATTATTCTATTTTTAGATTTATTTTTTTTAAAAAAGTTACAAAAGTCATTGTTGTATTGACAATATCCAATGTGGGTTCAGTTTCAATTAAATGTTTAATTGTATTAACAATGAAATTAATTGAATTGACAACTTTTTTTTTCTGTGTAGGTGTAGATTTTATTTTTGCAAAATTTGAGTTTAAATTGAATGGTTCCTATAAAAAATCATTTGCTTTTAATAATTTTCTACAACATAATTTTTGTGAAGTTGTTACTATATTATTATAGATTCAGATAACTCTCACCATTATACAACAATCAGATTTGTTGCAAAAATGAAAAAATGCAATGAATTTAGAAAAAAAAAAATGTAAGTGATTCAAATTCTGGGGGGCTAACAAATTTCTGGAGGGTGCATTGCCCCCCAGATAGGCCTATCTACGCCAATGAGCCAGTGCCAGACAAAATTTAATTTTCTCATATATTTCTTAAATTTGTTTGTTTATAAATGTTCTCAAATGCATATCCCCTTCCAGTTAGTTAGCTAAATCAGCAGTCACCCTCCTTCTAAGGCGTTGGTGGCCACGATTATTAAGTAGATTTCTTGCATTTTCTTATGTAATTTCATCTTTAACATAAGCAACATTTAAATCTTTGTGTATGTTGGAATTTCTAACATACCAAGGGACGCATGTTATCATTCGTAAAATGTTGTTCTGTTTCCTTTGAATTCTCTCCACATTAGATGATGACGCAGTGCCCCATAGCTGAATGCCGTAGCACCATATAGGTTTTAAAAAATTTTTTTTTTTTCTCATTCATTTATTTTATTGAATCTTCACTTAAATTATGTGAACTAACAATAAGTATTCAAATCTTAAGACTAATATAACTTAATATTAAGTCCAGCCAGTGCCAGACAAAATTTCATTTGCTCATAAATTATCCAATGTTTTCAAAAGCATCATCCTTCACTTTAGTGTGCCAAGTCAGCAGTGGCCCTCCTTCTAAGGCGTTGGTGACCACGATTATTTAAAAGATTGCGTGCTAAATTGTTTGGATGTGACTCCAGTTTTCGTAAGTAGTTTTGGGTATATCTCACAATTTCATCTTTAACAAGGGAAACATTGAGATCTCTGTGTATGTTTAAGTTTCTAACATACCAGGGGGCATCAGTAATCATTCGCAAAATATTGTTCTGTTTTCTCTGTATTTTTTCCACATTAGACGCAGAGGCAGTGCCCCATAACTGAATACCATAGCACCATATAGGTTTTGTAATCGAACTGTAGATCAATAGTTTACAGTCTAACTTAAGTTTCGAGTTTCTCCCAATTAACCAATTAACTGCAATAGTTTTCAATTTTATCTGGGTTAATTTTGCATCTATATGGTTTTTCCACGTAAGACGACGATCCAGATGAATTCCTAGGTACTTAACCGTTGTATGTTGAGGTACAATGTGATTATTAATCCGAATTTGGGGGCAAGTTTCTCGTCTTAACGTGAACGTTATGTGGATGCATTTCTGCTCATTAACTTTAATTTTCCACTTATTTAACCAGTCTTCTAATTCAAGAATGTGACTTTGCAAAATACGAGTTGCTTCAAGTGGATTGTTATGGGAGCTTAAAATCGCTGTA
The DNA here is from genome assembly GCA_963921195.1 of Pegoplata infirma. Classification (NCBI taxonomy): domain Eukaryota; kingdom Metazoa; phylum Arthropoda; class Insecta; order Diptera; family Anthomyiidae; genus Pegoplata; species Pegoplata infirma. Next base: position 861,594 of record CAWUER010000514.1, read on the forward strand.
TCATCAGCAAATGTGGAGGTATGCGTATTTCGATTAGTTGGCATATCAGAGGTGTACAAAATATACAAAAGCGGTCCCAAAATACTACCTTGTGGAACTCCAGCTTGTATGATTTGAGGGGTACTGACAAAATCGTTTTCCTTTACTGTGAACTTACGATCTGTTATGTAATTTTCGAGTAACTTATGTGTATTTGGTGGTAACATATTTTTTATCTTATAGAGTAAACCTTCATGCCAAACCTTATCGAACGCCTGTGAGACATCAATAAAAAGTGCGGAACAATATTTTTTTTCTTCATAGGCTCTTCTAATTTCACCTACCAGTCTATGAACTTGCTCAATTGTGCCATGTTTTTTCCTGAATCCAAACTGGTGATCGGGGATAGTGTTGTTCTGAGCGACATGAGTTGTTAATCTGTTCACTAACAGTTTTTCAAAAAGTTTTGATAAATTGGATAACAGACTGATAGGCCTATACGCAGGGCCGGATTATCCTTAAGGCAAAGTAGGCAAATGCCTAGGGGCCCCGCATCAGCTAGGGGCCCCCGGGGCCCCTAGTTTTTTTTTTTTTTTTTTTTTTTAAAGCACGGGGCCCCTAGCATTTTTTTTTAACTATTGGTAAAAAAATGCGCCCACGTATTTCTTTGACTAAAAATTATTACTTGGTAAAAAATTCCAGTGTAAACATGAAATAATAAATAGGGTAAGGCTAACAAATATTTTTTTCACAGCGATGAGTATTTACAATTATACAATATAGTACAATTTTCAAAGAAGAAATAACAAAATAAATCTAATTGTTAAATAAAAAGATATATTTAAAACTATGTTTTATTAAATTATAAAGTTTCAACATTGTTAAAAAGCTATTTACAATTTTATTTAAATTTGTATATAATTTTTTTAATGAATTTATTCCATATAGAAATTTTTATATATGGGCCCCGTAGGCGGCCTACGCTCGTTTATATCAATGTAAAAACGTATTTCTTTGAATGAAAATTATTACTTGGTAAAAAAAGAAATTTTAAAAATCGGAGAATAAGAAATCTTTAGCAATTCTTTTTTTCACAGCGATGAAATTTTGATCCATATGAGAAATTTTCTGACTTTAGCAAACGCGGTTGTCTAAATTTTTGTAGAGATAAACTGGGTCGAATCAGCAGATAAATCTGTCCAGACAGTAGAAAAATCTGCTGATTTTAGCAGAAAAAACTGCTGCTAAATCCTGCTAAGTTGAGCAGAGAAAGTTGTTGATTTTAGCAGAAAAATCTGCTGAAAAAACATTGAATTTGAGCAAAATGATATTTTCACTGTAGAATATACTTTTTTTAAAGTTTAAATCAAAATTACAGTTTTGTAAAAATTTATAATAATATATATATATTTAACAATTGAATATTAAACAAAAAAACATTGGCATGTCGTGACATGCACACAACTGCAGAACTTGTCCTCTTTCTCGTTATTAACAAACTGACAAGCCAACAAAATTATCGTTTGTGTATGATGTGTTTGTTTCAGTTTTTGTGCATCATACATTTTTTAAATCTCATATATTTCGTGACGCATTTAAGCGGGTGCTATTTATATGTGTTTGTTTCTGTTCGCGTGCACTATAAATTTTTTAAATCTCACATTTTTAGTGACGCATTTAAGCGGGAGCTAGTTAAAATCGTCTACTTTAATTTGCAGATAGTGTAGTTTGATTTGCATTAATGCAAGGCCGAAACTAAAAAAAATGCTTAAAAAAGATACATAAGTAAATATATATTTTTTATAACTCTTGTACGTTTCAAAACAATTGTAAATTTGAATCTGAAATATCGATTTGCGAGTTTTGCAACCGTGAATTTAATTTAAAAAGTTTTATTGTGCTTGGTGTTTTTGAAAACTTACAAATTCGGATAAAAGTGCTATATTCTTATCAAGACTGAATGCAAGTGCTTCGAGAATATCGGCGAGACGACTAGTGTAATAAACTGAAGAAACGTTACCGATATCAAGTAAGTTTGACTACAAGATTTAATTTTACATACTTGGTTCAATTCATATTATAGAATTTCATATTTCCTCAAGTTTTAACGACGAATTAATTTAGACTGCCTTGTTAACGGATATAAGTTGCGTATATTATTAATTTAATTTGAAAATAAAGGTAAGTGCGTACTTTTCAAACGTTATTTTTAAATATTGGGCCGCACTTTAATCAAACGATTATTAAACTGTTTTAGGAACAAAATGTCGGAGGTACACTTAAAGAAAAGACATCAAAGTGGTGCGGAAAAACGTAAAAAGCGGCAAGATCAACAAAACAGGCGTGATGAGCAATTAAAAAAGACACAAAATCTTTTTCAACTCGGATTTAGTCGCAACGCAACGGAAAGTCAATCTTTTGCATCTCCAAGTACGTCTGCCAGCCACACGATTGCGGTGGACCCAGTGGAGATTCCATGCGAATGTCCTGAACAGACTGGCCAGGATCAAGAAACATCTTCTTTAGTGAGTGTAGAGGAAAGTGAGGCTGAGACCGAGGTCCAATTACTACTACAAAATGTTGTCCATCTAGGAGTAGAATACCAGAATGACATTGGCTTATGGCAAAATATCAACACTGAAATACAAGATTTTTGGTGTACTAGAGATCCTAATGAATGTCAACACTATGAATGTGATTTTTCTGCTTCAAGACGACAATACGACGATACCAAAAGATATTTTTCGCAATCGATGTTTTTTCGGAAACATATAAGTGGTGGTAAAATTAAACGAGAGTGGCTAATGTATTCTCCGTCTACTGGACAAGTATACTGTTTTCCATGTGTTCTTTTTGGAGAAGCTCAAAGCCAAACACATTTTCAAACTGGATTTTCTGATTGGAAAAATGCGTTGCATCGAATTCAATCGCATGAGAATAGTGCAGCGCACCAAAAATGTGTACAGACACTGATAAATAGACGACGTATTTACGGACGAATCGATACTTCCTTGGAAATTACACTTAACAAAGAAAGGGATTATTGGATAAAAGTTTTACAAAGAGTGGTCTCAGTGATTAAGTTTTTATCATCCCGTGGATTGGCACTTCGTGGAGAAAATGAAATTCTTGGTTCTCACCATAATGGCAACTATTTGGGAGTTTTAGAGTTAATTGCGGAGTACGACCCATTTCTTAGTGCGCATATAGCCAAATATGGTAATGTAGGCAAGGGGAAACAATCATATTTGTCGTCAACAATTTGCGATGAACTTATTGAAATAATGGGAAATAAGGTTTTAGAATTCATTGTTAATGAAATTATTGAAGCCAAATATTTCTCCATAAGCGTCGATTCGACACCAGATATATCTCATACCGATCAGTTGACTGTTGTGCTGAGATACGTTACGTCAAATGGAGAAGTAGCGGAACGTTTTCTTACATTTATTGCTATAGAAAGCCACAAAGGGAAAGAACTAGCCGTCACAATTTTAAATTTTTTAAACCAATGTAACATTGATATCAAAAATATGAGAGGCCAGTCTTACGATAACGCGTCAAATATGTCTGGTTGTTATAATGGTCTACAGGCGCATATTAAGAAAATAAATCACCTCGCACACTACATTCCATGTGCAGCGCATTCATTGAATTTGGTTGGAGTACGAGCTGCTGAGTGCTGCGTTGGAGCAATCTCATTCCTTGGATTTGTACAGGCACTCTACAATTTCTTTTCGGCGTCAACTCATCGCTGGGCAATTATGCTTAAATTTCTTGAAAAGGCTGACTCTTCATTAGTTCTTAAAAGAGTTTCCGATACAAGGTGGTGCGCAAGGGCCGACGCAACTAAGGCTTTAGCAAAAGGTTACAATGGTTTTCAGAAAGCGTTACAGTCTATTGCTGACGATGAAACTCAGACATCACAAGTAATTCACGAGGCCAGATGCCTATTAAAGAACCTTGAAAAAAAAGAAAACGCTGTAATGGCAGTATTCTGGTCTGCCATTTTAGATCGAATTAATGGTGTCAGTATAACGCTACAAAAACCCACTATTGAACTTCGAACGGCAGTCGATCTGTTAAAATCGCTTTTGGATTTTTTGCTTTCACAACGAGAACTATTTGACGATTATGAAATGAAGGCAAGTGAAAAAACTGTTACGCAATATAGTGATGAAAATCAGCGTGTGCGAAGAAGAAAAACGCATCACGACGACGGAACTGCAGAAGACGTTGTGCACAGAGGAAAAGATAAGTTAAAAATAGAAACTTATTTGCCTGTACTAGACATGTTGTGTACAGAATTGTCGCGGCGACTAGAAGCTTATCGGGAAATCAATTCTTTGTTTGGTTTTCTAACAGATTTCTCGACCAAGTCCAACGACGAAATTAGAAAGGCTTGTACAAAGTTTTTGGAACATTATTCCGAGGACATTGAGCCTGAGTTTGTAGACGAGATGGTTCAATTTAAGTTCTTTATATTACAATTGGAGGATGCCGGAAAACATGAAATTGTACATGCCGAGGAATTATACAAATTGATGATTGATAATATGGTACAATCAACTTTCCCTAATGTATTGATAGCATTGCAAATATATAGAACTCTGATGGTTACAAATGCCACGGGTGAACGTAACTTTTCTAAATTAAAACTAATCAAAAACTGTGTTCGTTCATCAATGTCTCAAAACCGTTTAAATTCATTGGCGATAATGGCGATTGAAAATGATATATTGGAAAAGGTTAACTTTCAAGATGTGTTAAACGATTTTGTATTTAAAAAGTAAGAAGAGTTCATATTTAAACATACATATTGTACTTTATAAAACGGTTAAATAAAAAAATACTGCTACAAATATATTCCTTTCATTTGTTTTTTTTATATTCGATTAGAGAAAAGGACAAATAAATACAATTTTATTTTCTTTGTACAATTGTAATACAAAAAAAAAATATAATTTTTTATTTAATTTTGTTTAGTTTTATTTTATTTTATTTTACTTTATTTTGTTTATTTTATCTTTTTAATTTATTGGTTTAACCGAAAAGTGGTAAAAATTACCTTCGTGTCGTGGTAGCATAACAGATCAAGGCCTCTGGTAGGAGTCGAACACTGTTGCCATTGAACCACTTTATTGAGTTCTCTTATGCTTTTTTGACCTTCTTAGAAACAATTTTTTAAAATACTTTTTCTTAAAAAAGGTTTTCAAGCAATGAAACATTGCTTCTCAGAAGGTCAAAAAAGCAAAAAAGAATTCCAGAAAGGGGTAAACTATTCACAAAAAACAGAGAATTTAGAAAAAATTTACAGTGTGCTTGGAAAATTTGTGTTTTTTTATTTTTTTGGAATTATAAAAAGTCTGAAGGGGCCCCGAAACATGCATTGCCTAGGGGCCCCGACATGGCTAATCCGGCCCTGCCTATACGATTCCACTTTTGTGTGATCTTTGCCTGGCTTGGGTATCATTTTAACGAGAGAAATTTTCCATTCTGGGGGATAATGTTGAAGGCGTAATATTGCATTAAAAATAAAAAGAATATTGCATTAAAAATAAAAAGAATTTTATTACTGATCTTATCAATACCAAATGCCTTTTTGGGGTTTAATTCACAAACTGCCTTTTCGACCTCTCGCATCTCAAACCGAATGGGTGCTGCTACGCGCTGGGGTAAAATTAGTGGCAACTCTACTATAACACTTGATTCATTTGGTGCGAATACATTTTTCAAGTGCTCAACAAACAGATTTCCTTTTTCAGTATCATTTCTAGCCCAACCTCCATTTGCTTTGCGCAAAGGAGGCTTACATAAGACAGGTCTTTTTAAATTTTGTGTAGCACGCCATAACGAGTAATCTGTTTTTGATGTAGGCTCCAGATTTTCAAGAAATCTATTTAGTGCATCCGTTCTCTGAGATTCTAACAATCTCCGTAAGTTGTTCGTGCATTCCTTAAGTTGTGCTTTTAATCGTGGAGATCTGTGCAGTTGCCACTCTCTACGAGCTCTTCGTTTTTCAATTAAGAGTCGTTCGACATCAGCAGAAAAAAATATATTTTGTCTGGATTGTCGGGGGGGTTTAGTAGCAAGTTGAGCAGCTAGTTTGAGATTAGATTCGAAATTCTTGAGCGAGAGGTCAATTTCCTCTGGTGTTCTTAGCGATATGTTTTCCGAGAAATGAGTACTGAGAAACTTTTTATATTTTAGCCAATTTGTTCCTTTGCCTGTCAGTGCTAAGTCACCAGTGGGGGATACAATTTCTCGGGGGTTAAATAGAGTAACAATAGTGGGTGTGTGGTCTGAAGAGAGTTCCAAAGATGATTCTACACTTACAAAATTCCTTTTTATATTTCTAGTCACTCCAAAGTCGATAAGATCTGGAATCTTATTACGGTCTGAAGGCCAGTATGTCGGTTCTCCGCTTGAGACCACATCCAGACCCATTTTAGAAATTGTATCAAACAACACACGACCTCTAGGAGTAATGAGGCGTGACCCCCAGAATGTATGCTTAGCATTGTAGTCGCCAGCAGCCAGAAAGCGTGAACCTAGAGATTCGAAGAAAGTTTTATACTGATTATCAGTAATTTTAAATCTGGGGGGAGCATAAATTGACGAAATCACAAGGTTCATATCAAACTCGTTTACGCATAAAGTAGTGGCTTGAAGATAATCTTCACAAAGATCACACATAAGATAATGTTTTAGTCGAGATTTAATTAAGATGCCTGAGCCTCCACATGACCTGCCTCTGGGGTCCTTTGTATCATACAATGTGTAACCATCTAAAGCGAAAAGACTGCGAGGGGTTAAATGGGTCTCAGAAACAAGCATTATATCAATTTGCTTGTTTCTGAGAAAATAATCGAGTTCGTCTTTATGCTGGCGTATGCCGTTTGCGTTCCAGTAACATATTTTCAAACTGTTCATGGCTTACATAATGCAGCCTCTAATATCAAAGACTGCATTCTCAGTATTTCCTGCATCATATTACCCATCATAGTGGTAAAATTATTCATTGACTGTACTAACGTGTTAATTGTGGCCTCGAGCCTACTAAAATTAAAACTCTGACCCTGGGGATAATCACGAGTGTTTTCTTCATTTGAGTTTGATCGGTTTTCCGGGATCACTCTTGTGTTTCCCGGGGCATTCTGAACAACTGGCCGTCCCCTTAAGACGGAGGCAAAAGAGTGAGCATTTTGGTTGAAATTTGGGGCGTTAATGGGTACGAGTGGTGGAGCCGAGTTTTCCTGAAAAAGTTGAGTTTCTCTCCGGGGAGCTTGATTCCTATTAGTAAAAAATCGTTTCTCAAAAGAATATGCGGGACAACCTCTGTAATTGGCAGTGTGATTGTCACCACAATTGCTACACTTCTTCAAACTTGAGTCTGTTTTAGACTTTGTGCATTCTTTCGAGCTATGCAAATCGCCACAGATAACGCAAACGGCAGGGTGCTTACAGTAAGCCTTGGTATGACCAAACTCTTGGCAATCAATACACTGGACGGGACCTTTCCTCTTATGTGGCTCTTCTACAGTAACTCTACGATAAAGCAAGTACCGTAAGTTATAAATTGGATGAAATTCACCTTTTTTCAATTTTAGGTCATTTGGCTCCAACTCAACACGAAATAATGGTTGGGGGAATTTTTCCTTATTTCTGATGTTAGAAACGGACTTGATTTTAAAACCTTTGTCTATAAGCGCCCTCTGAATTTCAGACGGTTCAACACCAGAGTCAACTCCTTTAATAACTACTTGCATACCCTTTGTACTTTTCAACTGATAAGTGAAAAAACTTTTCTTTTGGCTCTCGAAATGAGCGTTCAACTTACGGAAGTTTTCTTCACTATAAACTTGAATTTTTGTTTCACGGATATTACCCTTTTTTATTGGGATAACGTGAAACGATTGTTCACCAATAACCGAAACAATGCTTGAAACGAGAGTATTTGAGCATTCCTCTCTAAGAAAAATTGGGGGTGGTCTAGAGGTCTTACCTTGTGGTTCCGGATCATTAGATTCGCTATCTAATATAGAGAATCGATTACCTGCATCTGGATCGGCCTCATGCTCTCTTACTTGTTTAGCTGGTCGTGGGGTCCTCGATGACCTAGGGCTTCGCTTCCTCTTTAATATGGTAATATATCTATCAAGGCCTGTTTGAACGGGTTTAGGGGTTAAATTTTCACGTGAAGATTGCTCCGAGTTTACATCTTCGTTGATTATACGTGGTGACATAATTGGGTTAATATTAGTACCATTTGCAAGAGGCGTGTTAAGGGTAGGTGTACTAATTTCTTGAGCCCCGACTGTATTTGGGTAATCAATGCACTCATATACAGCTCTGCTGTCTAATTTTAAGCTACTCACTGGAAAACAAGTACACTTTTAAATTGAATTGTACAACAAAAGCTTACAATCTAAACTAAGTTTAGAGTTTCTTCCAATCAGCCAATTAACTTCAATAGTCTTTAATTTCATCTGAGATAACTTTGCATCTAAATGTGTTTTCCACGTAAGTCGACGATCAAGATGAATACCGAGGTATTTAACATTTGTATGTTGGGGTACTTTGTGGTTATTAATTTTAATGTGGGGACAAGTTTCTCTTCTCAACGTGAAAGTTACGTGAACACATTTTTGCTCATTTACCTTTATCTTCCACTTTTGTAACCATTCTTCTAATTGAAGAATGTGACTCTGCAGTATTCGTGTAGCTTCAAGCGGATTGTCATGGGTGCTTGAATTAGCAGTATGTGGAAGTGTGGGTATTGGAATTTGTTGGCATATCAGAAGTGTACAGAATATACAAAAGCGGTCCCAAGATACTACCTTGTGGAACTCCAGCTTGTATAAAATGAGGGGTGCTAACAAAATCGTTCCCCTTGATCGTAAATTTTCGATTTGTTATATAGCTTTCGAGTAATTTATGCGTATTGGGTGGTAACACATTTTTAATTTTATAGAGTAAACCCTGATGCCAAATCTTATCGTATGCTTGTGGGATATCAATAAAAAGTGCGGAACAATTTTTTTTTTCTTCATAGGCTCTTCTAATTTCACTTACCAGTCTGTCAACTTGCTCAATAGTTCCATGTTTTCTTCTAAATCCAAACTGATGGTCCGGAATAAAGTTGTTCTGAGTTACAGCTATAGTTAATTTGTGTACTAACAGTTTTTCGCAAAGATTCGATAAACTGGACAACAGACTGATAGGTCTATATGATTCAACTTTTGTATGATCTTTGCCTGGCTTGGGTATCATTTTAACGAGTGAAACTTTCCATTCTGGGGGATAATGTTCAAGGCGTAATATAGCATTAAAAATAAAAATAATTATTCTTACTGCTGTCCGGGGTAACTCCAAAAGCATTTTGTTAATGATCATATCAATACCAAATGCCTTTTTGGGGTTTAAATCAACAACTGCCTTTTCGACCTCTCGCATCTCAAACCGGATGGGTTCTGCTCTGCGCTGGGGTAAAATTGGTGGCAACTCTACTATAACACTTGATTCATTTGGCGTGAAAACATTTTTTAAGTGTTCAACAAACAGATCTACTTGTTCAGTATCATTTCTAGCCCAGCCTCCGTTTGGCTTTCGCAAAGGAGGCTTACATATGACAGGTCTTTTCAAATTCTTGGTAGCACGCCATAGCGAGTAATAATAGTTTTGATCACATGATCAATTATTTTTATTTATTCTTTCTATTTATTTACAACTCATTTTTAATAAATTCAACCTAACCGAGAACTGGTAACAATGACCGTCGTCTCGTTGTAGCGAAAAAACCAAGGGCTCTGGTGGGAATCGAACCAATGACCCCCACGTTGAAAGGCTAGCACGCTACCAACTAGCCTACGGGGGCCCCTTAACAGCGAGTAATACGTTAAGAGTTGTCAAATATTCGTCTATTTCAAAAAAAGGTTTTCGAATACTTCGAATAACCGCATTTTAAGAAAATCGGTTTTTTGGTTTTGTAATTAAAAACCGGTTTCGAATAATCGGTTTTTCGGTTTTTTTAAATTATTTTTTTAATAAAAAAGTAAAACAAAACAATAAAGGAAAACAAAACAATCATGTACGTTTGTATAAAACACAATTCAGTTAAAAAAAAAATCTAGACCTCTGAAATTTGGCACAAATATATCTCATGGTCGTAGGCCGGCTACGTTCGTAAATGAACATAAATGGACCAGGGGGAAAAAGTTCAACCTTGAAAAACTAAGGCAATCACAGAAAAACGACACTTTTTAACATGTTTCTTTGTATTTTTGTAAAACAAAAGAATCATTTTTATGGTAGAAGAAGCTCAACGTCTATCACTTGGACCCAGGGGATTTAAAAATTTAGTTTCTTAGGCTCGTCCCCTTTTGTGGGCTTGCATATAAAAAATAGTTAGGTTAGGTTAGGTTGTAAGTGGCTGCTGACGTTTTACGTCAACACACGTAGACTCTGAGGTCCATTGTGAGACCACGGGACCGTAATAGGTTTCCCTACTAGTACAGCTCCCTAGATCCCAGTGAAGCAAGTCTCTGACCAGAAAGTGCCGGGCAATGGCAAATAAAGTGTTCGATAGTTTCCAACTCCTCTTCATCCATGCAACTTCGGCAAAAGTCATTCGACGGCACATTTAACCGCTCTGCGTGCTTCCCTATAAGACAGTGTCCGGTAATTATAGAAACCACCGTCGAAATCTCTCTTCTTGGAAGCGATATCAGCTCACTTGGGCGCCCCTGATTAAGAGAAGGCCAAATCAGTCGTGTTGTCTCACACGTCCATCCATTTGCCCATCTTTGATTGGTCTCCGTCGCAGAACAAAGCCGTAGGTTTTGCTTGCAAGTTTCTAGAGGCATACCAACACATTCCAATTCTGTTGGAACCTGTAAGGTAGTTCCTAGTCTCGTAAGCTCATCGGCTTTGCAATTCCCTGGAATGTCTCTGTGCCCTGGGACCCATATGAGTCGTATGTTAAACTGCTTGGCCATCTCATTTAAAGACGTGCGGCAGTTAAGGGCAGATCTTGTTTCAGAAACATTGAATTCAGGGACTTGACCGCGGCTTGACTGTCAGTATAGATGTTGACTGCGGTTGTAGACAAGACATTGCAGCTCAACCAGTCAGCCACTTCCTTTATTGCCAGCATCTCTGCCTGGTAAACACTGCAATGATCTGGCAATCTTCGAGCCAGGCTCAATCCAAGCTCATTCGAATAGACTCCAAAGCCCACTTGTTCGTGCAGCCTCGATCCATCTGTGTAAAAATTTATGGTGGCTCCACTACCCGGAATGTCCTGATCCAAGACTCCCTGGATGGTATCATATTGGTAAAGTTGCGCTAAAGAGGCTCAAAGAGGAAGCACAGTCCACATTTTGTGGTATTGTTATCTTCTTTAAGATCGGGCTATGGCCACAATCGCTGCTCCTCCATTGCAGCGTGCTTTTAAGTCGAATTGCCGACGCAGCCGCATACTGCCTACCCAACATGTCCAATGGTATCAGGTGAAGGAGGATTTCTAATGCAGCCGTAGGTGTAGTACGAAGAGCACCAGTGATGCACATCGACGCCATTCTCTGTACCTTCATGATAAAGGCACAGTTCGCTTTTGTTTCTAAAGCAGGCCACCAGACAATGATTCCATACAGCAAAATTGGACGCACCACTGCTGTATAGATCCAATGAACGACTTGAGGGCTAAACCCCCATCGTTTTCCAATGGCCCTTTTACAGGAATATAAAGCAATCGTTGCTTTTCTCACCCGTTCCTCAATATTACGCCTGAAATTCAGCTTTCTATCTAGAAATACTCCAAGATACTTGGCTCCATCTGAGAAGGTGATTTCAGTGCCGTCCAGAGAAATAGGATCAAAAGCAGGAATCTTATTTTTCCTTGTAAACAAAACAAGCTCTGTTTTACTTGGATTAACACCTAGCCCACAGTTTCTTGCCCATTTAGACAGATCTTTCAGAGAACCCTGAAGAATGTCCCCCAATGTTGGCAGATGCTTCCCCTTTACCGCTATAGCGACATCGTCAGCATATGCGACAACATGACAACCACGTGCTTCTAGAGATAGCAGCATTGAATTCAGTGCCAGGTTCCAAAGAAGCGGCGAAAGAACACCTCCTTGTGGTGTGCCCCTATTGACAAATCGAGATATGACGGACGCTCCCAATTCAGATGTTATACGTCTATTGGCAAGTAGGTTTTCCACCATTAAAACGATACCACGCTTTACTCCTAGACCAGACAATGCCAAAATTATCGAGTCTGGGATGACATTATTAAAAGCCCCCTCTATATCAAGAAAGGCCACCATAGTGTACTCCTTTACCGAAAGCGATCTCTCGATGGTACCAACGAGCTCATGCAGAGCTGTTTCCGTTGATCTACCCTTGCTATATGCATGTTGCTTTGTCGAAAGCAACCTCGGGTCAATCACTCTTCGCAAATATGAGTCTATCATTCGTTCCATTGTCTTTAACAAAAAAGAAGACAGACTAATTGGTCTGAAATCCTTCGGAGCTGTGTGGGAACTTTTCCCAGCCTTCGGGATAAAGACGACTCTGGTATCCCTCCATTTTAAAGGAATATACGACCAGTTGATGCATGCTGTGTATAGATTATACAGCAACGGGGCCATATAGTCCGACAGCTGCAACTCAGCCGGGATTATACCATCAGGTCCCGGGGATTTATAGGGCCTGAAGCTTTTTATCGCCCAGATTAATGTTGGCATATTTATTATTTCCGAAGCAATTTCAGATGCTTGGGCGTCAGAACGTTCCAAATCTTAAAACGGCGTCATGGAGTTGCCGGAAAATGCGTGTTTAAAAGGAGATCCAGCTATTCTCCACTGGAGAAAGACCACACCCCATTAGGATCTTTCAGGTATCCCAGAGTGCAAGGTGAAGAAGCCAGAACCTTGCGCAGCCTGGATGCCTCTTCTTATAACTCTTAAGTTGCAGCCTGTATGCAGACCAGTCCTCGTCCACTCTTGAAAATTTAGCCTTATTAAAGAGCTTTCTGCAGGAATCTCTGCTCGTCTGCAACTCATTTGACCACCAAGGTGGCTTTTTTCCCTCTAGGCTTTGCAGAAGGGCAAGACGCATCCAGGCACCTATTACAAACATTTGTTATATGGTCAACCAGACAGTTAATTTCCGCCAAACTATGCGGTTCAGATAAGGGAATTTCACCCAAAAGCAAAGATAAAGTCTCCCTATATTTCACCCAGTTTGTTCTCCTCAGATTTCTAGAGACTGTCTCAACCGGGTCACGCTCCCTGAGTAAAAACTCAATGTAGCGATGATCTGAGAAAGAATGGTCTTCCAAAACTCTCCAGTCATCAATTCTATCAGACAATGTATCTGATACAAGTGTTACGTCAAGAACCTCTTGCCGCGTACTTGTAACGCAAGTTGGTTCAGTACCCTTGTTACAAATATACAGGTTAGTGCTCAACAAAAACTCCAAAAGTGATTCGCCTCTATCATTTGTGTCTGTACTTCCCCATATCGAATGATGTGCATTAGCATCACAGCACACTAGTAACTGGTGTCCCCTAGATTCAGACTCCCGAATCAGACCGGCAACCTTCTCCGGGGTATTGGCCCCGGATTAGGAAAATACGCAGAGGCGAGCCAAATAGACTTCCCATGAAGCTCTAAGCTAGCCGCTGTAACATCCATATCACTAAAAGTTGATAAAAATAATATATTTAAGCCATTTTTCGCCAAGATGCAGGCTCTTGGTGAGCCCTCACCTTTGGCAACCATCAACTTAAACCCAGGGGTCTTCAATCCGCAAACCCTGCCACCCCGCACCCAGGGCTCTTGGATAAAAACCAAGTCAACTGCTCCTGTCGTCAGGCGCAGCAAGAGTGCAACTGAGGCTGCCATCACCCATCGTGGCATCAGCTTTATCCTCCGTGCCTTCACAGAGGTCGCATTCGTTACCAGATTCGGTTTCGAAAATGCCAGATGCATCTCCCATCAGCCTAGAATCGGTCAGCTGAATATCAACCTTTTCCAGATTCTCCTCCCCAGCCGACTCTGCCACTGGCTTCGCTGCGTCCAAAATAGGCTTCTGGTCGCCCTTGTAGACATTGACTCTTATATGAAAAAATCCAAATCTAATAATGCCGTCAGTCCTGGCTAAAAGCGGAAGCGATTCCTCATTAACCAAGACCACTGCTTGACGACGAGCGCCCTCCATCTCACCTAATCTGGCAATTTGCCAATTCTGAGTTGGAAGGTCAGGATTGCAGATTTTTATCATCTTTAGGATCACCTCAGTGTCACTGGTAGCCATTGGAATCCATGCATGGCTCTGGGTTGCGAGGGGATATCATGTTTTTCCACAACGTCCAGTCGCGCTCCAGGCCATAACTCTTCCACTTGGCTATTGGCAACCTTAAACACGGCTGCGGATCTTTCGTTCCCAAAACCAACGAGTTTTACTCGCCCCTGATACCAACCTACGTTGACAGTAGTAGGGAGAAAATCAGGCATACTCTCAAGGAGCCTAAAGTAGATTTCATTTAATTTAGTTTCAACTAAACTTCACTTGTCCCTTGGAATACTACAATCCCCATTTTGCCTGTTTATCACAGCCCTAACGAAGTTACCTTTCACCACCTCACTAAAAGACTGAGTCCAGACGTTGCCGGTCACCTTAGATCTCTTAGGTAAAGGTTTCTCGTCGGGCGAGCGCAACCTTTTACCAGACTTCGATGACGAGGCCGAAACAGCGCTCTGTTTATCAGATGCGCGCATTGCCGAAAGTTTGTCCTGTTCTTCAATGACTCCTTTCGCCCATGATAGCGATGCCCTCTCACGTTCGGAGAGCTTCGTTCCATCGAGTTGGCTTAGTTTGTTAATTATTTTCAAACAAAGCCTTCTCTGGTTGTGCCTGACCTTTGATGGCTTAAGTTTCTTTTTCTTTTTACCACCAATATTAGGCTGAACACCCCTACCAGAATCAAGACCGGACTTCAAGGTCGCAGCCCTAAGACCAGTGCTAGGACCAGCACCACTCGGTGAGGCAGAGCCTCGAATTAAATCGGTATCATTTGTGTCCATATTTTCATTTTCCTTGATGTGGTAATGAAAATATCACAAAAATACCTATTACGAACAAACCTATTACGAACAATTTCAGTAATTCAATTAATAGCACGGAGTTAAATTAAAACACGTCCACACTTGTCAACAGTTGAACGAAAAGTTTAAATAATGATAAAAATGTATTACTATATCGCCAAAAGCATTAAAAATGAACTTGAAAACATTGCCGCGAAGAGCAAGGTGTCCCCCAATGACCCATTCCAAAAAAAACCGAACCTGCAAAATTGTTACTTTTTGCATGTTGGAGATTATAATAGATTCGGCACAGCCGAATTTTTATTAATTTTTATTAAATAGTATTTAAAAAATGGTACTGTTCAAATGATTTGGGAACATACGATTTCTCACCTTAGTTTTTAAAGTGGATGATACTGATAAAACACATTCACTAAATGGTTTTTTCAAGATACAGGTTGCTAACTTTATTAGGGTTTTTCTATGGGAATTATGATAAATTCAAAACTTTTGGTTAAAGCTATCGAAATTTTCATAGAAAACCCCTAATGAAGTTAGCAACTAGTTACTCGAAAAAAGCAAGTATCATACGCCCATTACTTTTCAGTAATTTGGAAGGTAGATAAATTATCTAAAAAATTTATCTATGAAGTATCTAGTCAAAATCCTCTTTCAATTCAGGATTTTGAATTTTTTTTTTCAAGGTATAATTAAACTGTTCTTCAAAGTTTTGAGATGGCTACTAAAAAACGACATTGAATGCAAAATAACAAAAAAAAAATACATATAAAAAAAGTCGATTATTCGAGACCAAAAAATCGGTTTCTCGAATACTTCGAAAACCGGCCTTTTTAAAAAACCGGTTTTAAAAAACCGGAAAATTAGACCGTAACTCCCCCTAAAAATATGCATTTGGGTGTAAAAATATGCTTTGCACAATTATAGGGTAATCGGATGTGGGTAAGGCGTGCCGCATCAGCCCTGAAGTTTAAAAAACGGACTACATGGGGAAAATATGACTTTTTTGTAATTTTCTCATTTTTTTTGGTATTTTGAGTTAAGTTTGAATTCAAATGATTACTGAATTGTGATTAAGAGCTAATTGCCTATCTAATAAGGTATTAAAAAAATTAAAATCGGTTGAAAATCAGCCATGTTATTACAACTTCCCCAGGCAACTAACGTGTGTCAGACCATTTAATCAAGGAATTCGAGCCCCATTTTTGAAATTTATTGAAATTATCTACTGTAAAAACATTTTTTTATTCTTCGAGTCCCAATGCACTAAGAATATAAATATTTTTCATATTGCGTTTTGCTAACTTGTATTAAATAAATAATAAAGTGGTCTGAATTTTCAAATCTCCAATTTTAAATTTTTATTTTTTTTGTTAAAGAAATTTTAAAAAATCGACTATTGGAGTTTAAGGATTTGTTAAGCACATATAAAGGAATAAAAACCCCAAAAATTGTAGGGTTTGCTGTTTTCATTTGGCTATTGCAGAGATGTAATTTCGGCGGATTTCGGGAAAGTTGTGATTTTTTTGCCCTTTTTTAGCTTTTATTTAGCTTTTATTTAATTTTTTTTTTTTTTTTTACAAACTTCATATGTTTTGGACCGAATTATATCAACACGAGATAGAATACTTTAATTCGCAAAATTAGGGCGAAATTGAGATATAAAAAATTGCCCCTGTTAAGGGTCAAAGGTCAAATTTTAGAAAATTTTGAATTTTTAAACATTAACAGATTTGCTGGGCGGATATTGCTGAATCTACTTGATGTTATTTTAATTGGTCTAAACTAAATGGCAAATAATTAAAATTTAGAAATTTAACCCTTAAGTGCTGTTGGGGCCTATAATTTTTTTCATTTAATGGAGATAATGTAAGTGTATTTTGTTCAAAGGGTCGAATTGGCCCCACCAGCACTAAAGGGTTAATATTCTGAATTTAAATAAAAAGACATATGTTAAGACCTTTTAAAATGACATCAAGTAGTTTCATATATTTCCACTCAGAAAATCTGTTAATGTTTAAAAATTCAAAATCATCTAAAATTTGACCTTTGACCTTTAGTTGGGGCAATTTTTAATTTCTCAATTTTGCCCTAAATTTGCGAATTTAAGTATTCTATCTCGTGTTAATATAATTCGGTCTAAAACATATGAAGTTTGTAAAAAAAACCAAAAATAATAAATAAAAGCTAAAAAAGTGCCAAAAATCACTACTTTCCCGAAATCCGCCGAAATTATATCACTGTAATAGCCAAATGAAAACAGCAAAGCCTACAATTTTTGGGGGGTTTTATTCCTTTTTATGTGCCTAACAAATCCTTAAACTCCAATAGTCGATTTTTTAAAATTTCTTTAACAAAAAAATTTTAAATTTAATTGGAGATTTAAAAACCGTGCTTAAAAATTCAGACCTTTTTAGCATAAAATTGAAACAAGTTAGCAAAGAGCAATATGATAAATACTCATCATCATATGACACTGAAGCTTGAAGAATAAAAAAATGTTCTTACAATAGATAATTTCAGTAAATTTCAAAAATGGGGCTCGAATTCCTTGATCAAGTGGTCTGCCACACGTTAGTTGCCGGGGGAAGTTGTAATAACTCGGCTAATTTTTAACCGATTTTAATTTTTAATACCTTATTTGACAATTAACTCTTTATCAAAACTCAGTGACCATTTGAATTCAAACTTTACTCAAAATATCAAAAATATTGAGGAAATTAAAAAAATTCATATTTTCCCCTTGTAATCCGTTTTTCAACTTCAGGGCCGATGCGGCAAGCCTTATCCACATCCGATTACTCTATAATTTTTTTTGTTTATTTACCTTCGGTAAATCAAACACCTTCATTTTTCACCAATTCAAGATTTTACTCTCTCATATCAATCAATTACACCTTTTAAAGGGGGCCCCGTAGGCTAGCTGGTAGCGTGCTAGCCTTTCGACGTGGGGGTCGTGGGTTCGATTCCCACCAGAACCCTTGGTTTTTTTCGCTACAACGAGACGACGGTCATTGTTACCAGTTCTCGGATAGGTTGAATTTATTAAAAATGAGTTGTATATAAATAGAAAGAATAAATAAAAATAATTGATCATGTGATCAAAAACTATTATATATACTCTATAATTTTTACACCCAAATGCATATTTCTAGGGGGAGTTACGGCCAATATTTAACAACTTCATTTTTTTGGAGCATCCTAATGGACACTATGGAGCTATTAAAACAAATCAGTTGTTAATTCCGAGTAAATCCGTGAACATATTCGCGAATTCGTGGATTTTCGCGAAACTAAATCCGAATTTATTTTAAGTGCTCCATAGTGTACCTGTGTGCAAAATTTCAAATAAATTAAAGAAAATTTGATTAGATGCTGTGAGACATCTAATGGATTGAGCGATATGCGATATTTAATTTTTAATTAATTTGTTTTTTATCTGAAATTATTAATATTTTATCATATGAAACATATTTAACAATAAAAATCTAAAAAAAATCGTTATAAAACGCGAGTTCGCGACCTCTAGATATTATTTTAAAAATAAAAAAAACCGACATTTTTTTGCACACAAAGGAACAAAATGAGCAGGTATCCCCCAAGAAAATAAAAACTTTGCTTTTTTTTGGGCAGTCTAATATACATACTAGGGCTTCCAATCGGGATATCCCGATCCCGAAAATCCCGGGATTTTCGGGATTAGGCAAATCCCGAATCTCGGGATTTCTGATTTTCAATCCCGGGATTTTCGGGATCCCGATTTTTTTATTTTTTTCAATATTTTTTATTATTTTTAGATTTTTTTTAAATAATTTGAATAAAATATGAATTTTGTGGAACAAAATAAAAAAATCGACAAAAGTTTCGTCAGGTACCATGTTTTTGTTATAGAAAAAGGTGAAACGTTTGCGAAATGTAAAGAAATTCTAAAAACTAGTGGTTGTCGAACCAGGCTTTTATATTTATTCCTTTTACTCTTACACTCAAAATAATTATGCAGTAAAAATATTAGTAAGTGATTTGGTACCAAAATCTACTAATAAGTTACTAATTACCAGTAGTACGGTAGTTTTTTAGTATCTTCAAAGTACTAAAATTAGTAATTTTTAGTAAAAAATTTTAGTATTGATTACCAACGCCTGCACTAGATCATTTTGGACTAAAAAATTAGTTCATTAGTAAAATTTTTATACCCACGTTTTTTTTTGGGTGTACAAGAAGAATATTGCCGTAAATGGCTTTTGACACATCTTAACTCCTTAAGTTGAAAACTTTTTCAATTTTATGTTTTACTAAAAAAAATTTTTAAAGGCGTAAGTGGGTTTTGACTCACACTCAGTCACGCTCACGCAAACAATAATGGAATCACTCACTTATCATTTACGCTCACGCGTGAGTCATGCAAACTCTACTCTCGCACTCTCACTAACACATTTTTTACAAAAAAAAACATTGCTAAAAATTTTTTTTTTTTGGCAAAAAAAAAAAAAAAAACAAATAAATTAAAAAAAATCAAATAATTTAAACAAAAATAAAAAAATTTGCAAAAAATGAATCACTTATGCAAAAATTTAAAAATTCATTTATTTTTTTTTCAACTCGCGCTCACTAAAAGTTGATAACGATGAGCCACGACGAAAGATAAGAAAGATAACCGAATACGGATATTCTTCACAGGAGGAATCCCGACCTTTTTTTGAAGTTCACAACATCAACAAAACTTTGCTAATTTTTACTAACGCGTGAATTTGTTAAAGTGACAAAAAATACAAAAAATTTTTGAAAATCCCGAAAAATCCCGAAAATTTCAAAAAAATCCCGTGAATCCCGGGATTCAAAATATCCCGAAAATCCCGGGATCCCGAAATCGGAATCCCGAAAATTTTTATTCAATCCCGAATCCCGGGATTCAGAAAAACCAATCCCGATTGGAAGCCCTAATACATACATACGGTGGCACGCAGTTTATTTCGTGTGAAAGTTATTAGTTAGCAATCCATTCAAGACAAAGTTAAACAAAATAGACCTAATTATTATCAAGTATATATTTTTGTAAAAAGTCATGTGTATGTAATTAATCAAGCTTTAATTAAAGCTTAATGGCGTTCAGATTATGTAAATATTAAATGTGCTATGAGGGTCGAAATGCAAATTGAAATTATTGAAAGTCCTTTTTTAGAAAATTTCGTAAAAAGATTTCTAGGTCGATTTTATCCAAGCTCAAACATTAAAAATTTAAAAAATAGTCTAGTAGTTAATATTCATTTATTAAATAATTTTTCCAAAGACCCAAACAAAAACCAAAATTTTAAAACACAGTAGAAAAAATTCGATTTTTTTAACCTCCAATTCTTTTGACCACCAATTTTTGGTAAACAAAGAAAAGATTTAATTGTTTAATAATTTTAGTACACCTAAGTGTATAGTAATGAAATATAAAAATAATTGAACATTTCCTTTGTTTACAAAAAATTGGTGGTCAAAAGAATTGGAGGTCAAAAAATTCGGATTTCTTCGACTGCATTTTAAAAATTTTGGGTTTTGTTTGAGCTGTTGGAAAAATTATTTGATAAATGACAATTTTTTAAATTTTATTTAAATTAATGTTTGAGCTCGGGAAAAATCGACCTAAAAGTATTTTTAAAAAAATTTTCTAAAAAACGTCTTTCAATAACTTCAATTTTCATTTCAACCCTCGTAGTACGTTTAATATAGGTGTTTTATTGGAAACTTTGTCTTAAATGGATTGCTAACTGATATCTAACACACGAAATAAGCTGCGAGTCACTGTATATCAAATAATGTAAAATTATATGTATTCATTTTACTCGGGTTATTAGTTACTAGCTGTTTCGCACCCGGCGTTGCCCGGGTTGAAAAAAATATTATATAATGAATAACAGTTTGTATGGTTGCATCCTCGGTTAAGCCCCTATGACACTACATTTTTTTTGTATTGATGAAAGAAAGACAACTCAATAGAAAATTATTGATGTTGGTAAAAACAGAGATTTTAGATATTGATAAAACTCATAAAGTATTTGTTAAAAACGATTCAATAAAAATTGGTGTCAACTGGATGAAATGGAATAGAAGCCATGAACTAATGTGCGGCGAAAATACAGCTCAAGAAATCTTAACTGATATGTATGGTGATAAAATTAGTACATTAACATTAAGTTATGAAAGTCTTTTAGAAAAATTTAATCAATCAAACCAAAAAAACTAATTAATAGCAATATATGTAATAATAATTCTAATTCTGCAACTTTTTTAAACCTTAATATTTTGTCATACAATATACACGGCCTTGAAAATAAAGTTCTAAATGTTGATTTTTTTAATTATATAAAGTCATTTGATATTTTCGTACTTCTTGAAACTCATTTAAATCATGAAAAATCTTTAAATTTTAATAAATATCTAAGTGGATATGAATTATTTTGGACACCTGCTACAAGAGTTAGTAATTATGGTAGAGCCACAGACTAAATACAGACTCGACAGTAGAGTTTTATAAGAAAAAACGGGGAAAAACTAAGCGATTTTAGGAGAAAACACAGCGGTTTTTAGTCCGTTTTACGCTAACATGGCAACACTTTCTACGATTTAGGAGTGAGTGAAACAACAAAAACCGATCTGGCATCCATTTTTCTTATGGCGCGTTATATCAGTTTTCTCTTTCTAACCTAATTCGTAGAATAATTTGAAAATATTAACCATATGGTTAAAGAATACTTTTTTGACACCTGTCACTTATGTCGAGTCTGTATTAGTCTGTGGTAGAGCTATTGGTGGATGTGTTTTAGGAGTGAAGAAGGTGTTATCAAAAATGAATTTTAAATATTCTTTTATTAATTTACATAATATTACCATTATAAATATCAAAATAAATTCTTCAATAATTAATTTGATACCACTTTATATGAGAAGCGCTGTATGGAATGATGAGTTCAAAAATATTAATTTACTCTTCACAGAAAATAACATAGTTAATCCTGTTATTATAGGCGATCTAAATGTGAGAATTGGCTTACTTCAGAGAAAAATTGATGATTTAATTCAAACAAACTTTCCGGTAGGCACTGAGGAAAGAAAATCTAAAGATATTTTTATAAATGAAAAAGGAAGACAATTTGTACAGCTGTGCTACGATCACGGTTTGGTTATAATGAATGGCAGGACAAAAGGAGATATTGAAGGAGAATTTACTTTCTCAAGTGAAGCTGGAAAATCCGTGAATGATATTTGCGCTGTCTCTCAAGAGCTTCTTAAAAATGTCGATAAGTTTTGTGTGGAAAATCATTTATGGTCTGACCACTTTCCCATTGTTCTTTCATTAAAGATTAAGACTAATATTTCTAATAGCATCACTGCCAAATTACTACCAAAACTACATTGGAGAGAAGACTACAAATCAAAGTATCAAGCTGTGGTAAAAAATGTACTACAATCAACAAAAACACAACAAGAAAAAGAGTATATGAGCTTTGGTGAACTAACTAAAGTAATAAAGAATTCATATGGTAAAATATATAAAAACGGATTTAAAGTCCCTCAAAAACAAAAGTGGTTTACTATAAAATGCTACAATGCAAGAAATACTTCCTTTAAAAGACTTCAAGAATATAGAAACAATGGAAGTAATGAAAATAAAGACAAGTATCTGAAAGCTAATAAAAAATATAAAGAAGTATGTCGTGAAGCCCAACAAAGTTATAGTCAAAAACTAGTTGAAAAAATAGAGAGTGTGCAAACCAGCAAAGATTGGTGGAAAATTGCCAAGGAGATACGTAATGATGATTTACCAACAGAATTAGCTATTCAGGCAGAAGACTTTAGGATTTATTTCAAGCAATTGTTAAACCCGATTCAAAATATAGTAGAAATGCAATATGCATACTTTTATACAAGTAATTATGACTTGGATAAGATAATATCAGTATCAGAAATTAAACAAGTGCTGAGTAAAACTAAAACTAATAAAGCTCCAGGAGAAGATAGAGTTCTGTATGAGTTCTATAAAAATGCACCAGACGAACTGTTGGAAGAGATAACAAAAACTTGTAATGTATTATTTGATCGATGCAGTGTTGATGATTCGTTTAATATGAGTATTATTTATCCAATCTATAAAAAAGGTGATACTTCATTACCAAATAATTATCGTGGTATATCATTTATGAACTGTTTGCCGAAACTTATGATGGGATTAATAAATGAAAGACTCTCAAATTGGGTTGAACGTAACAACATTCTGAATGAATTCCAAGCAGGATTTCGTAAAAACTATTCAACAGCAGATAATATATATAATTTAACATCTATAGTGCATCTGAATTTTGCGAACAAAAAGAAAACATATGCCTTTTTCGTAGATTTCAAAGCAGCATTTGATAAAGTGTCAAGAAATGCTTTAATTTATAAGTTGCATACATTGGGTGTCTCATCAAAAGTTGTAAAGTTTATAGAACGTATCTATGAAAAAACGCTTACATCAGTTTGGACAGGTAGTGAGCTATCAAAGTCATTTGCTACAGAATGTGGTGTAAAGCAGGGGTGTTTGCTATCACCTTTACTATTTGCCTTATACCTTAATGATTTGCATGATTGCTTAGAAGGTGGAATATACGTTGAAAACATTAACATAAGATTGCTATTATATGCAGACGACATAGTGATTTTAGCGGATGATGTAAAAGTGCTGCAGAAAATGATCCAAAAACTTGAAGACTATTGTAAAACATGGAATGTTGAAGTGAACTTGGATAAGTCAGAAATTATGGTTTTCAGAAAAGGGGGAAGATTGTCTAGCAAAGAAAAATGGTATTTTAATAGCCAAGAAATCAAAATAGTTTCAGAATACTGTTACCTAGGAGTTTGGCTGACACCTAAAATGGTATTTACGAAGCATATTGAACAAAGAAACATAGCAGCAAAAAATAGTATCAACTTAACCTGGCAAAACTTTTTAAATAAAAACACCATATCAATTGCTTCTAAATGGAAATTATTCCTTGCAGTATGCAGATCAGTGCAATCGTATGCAGCCCAAATATGGGGGTTTACGAATTTTGAGCATGTTGATAAGCTACAAATATATTTTCTAAAGAAAATCTTGCGGCTCCCAAGCTTCACACCAACTTATGTGTTATCATCCGAAACAGGTATGGAAAATGGTCATTTATACACCTTAGATCTACATATGAGATATATCAGCAAAACTCTGTTTGATTACGGAGAAAATCGGTTGCCTTATCAATTTTCTAAACTATTGATTCAAAAAAATCTGCTTTGGGTAATTGAACTTAACAAGCTCGGATTAGAATTTGAAATTAATTGGACAGAAGCGAACATTAATAAACAACAATGGAATAACAATAGAGAAAACCTTTTAATCTCCTTGAAGTCAAAATATCAAGAGCAAATTTGTAACAAAAAGGCTCTAACAACCAGAATATATTCAAAACTAAATGCAATTGAAGGGAATAAATACATATCTAATGAAATTAAACTAGAAAATATAACTTGGATTTTTAAAGCACGAAGTGATTTGATAAAATTAAATGGTAACCGTTTTGAGACGAATTTGTCTAAATTATGCTCTTTATGTAATTCAAGGGAAATTGAAAATATAGAACATTTTCTTGGTCGTTGTAAAACTTTAAAAGAATTTAGAATTATGTACTTCAGAAAAGCTTACCTTACAGAAGACGAAATCTTAAATATATTAAATGGTGTAAATACAAATTGGAATTTCTTAGCAAATTATATAAAAACATGTATAAATTACAGAAACTTTTTGATAACAGAGTTTAATACATAAAAACATTTATCTCGATTAGGAAATTAAATTTTTATATTATAAGCGGCTGACGACGATAGTCAGAGTCGCATATGTTTATTTTTAACTTTTATTTTATTTTGTAATTATTTTATATATATTGCTGAAAATAAAAATAAATACTACTACTAAAATATATATATTATTGATGAAATTTATGTGAACAGTGCAAATATATCACCATAGGAAACCTGAACAAGTGTGAAGAGTAAAAGCAAACTAAAAAAACAGTAAACGTCAAATTTTATTCTTGTGTTATCGATTAATTTGGTTATCAAATGATTGAATGTCAAAAAAAAATTTAAAAATTTTACATATTTTTTTGACATTTACGCATTAATGATATTAAATGAAGCGACTTTTTTGACGGTTTTTGGTATTTATTCAGCGGGTTTTTATTTTTTTTCATTTCTTCTTTTGCTGTTTCATTCTATCAATTAATAAAAAATAAAATACAAAAAAATGTAGTGTCATAGGGGCTTTAGCACTACATCTGGTGAAAATTTCAATTTCGCATTACTTTACACCACCTATGTCCGATCGCGCGCTGATATTCCAGCCTTGTGTAGTACTCGACGTTTAAGATGATAACCGAATTGTCAGAAATATCTTTCAATACATTATAAATGGGTGTGGCAATTTACGTCCCTTTGTTCGATCGCACACTGATATGGGCCCGCATCGGTTAGTCAGTTATTAAAAATTGGCTCAGCCGTTTTTGCGTGATTGCGGAACTGGCAAAAATACGCGCCTTTGCCCAATCGCGCGCTAATTTGGCATAGTGTTCCCGCCTCGGTTAGTAAGTACTATATGTGTTGAAATTTTGTTAAAATCAGTTAACGCGCTTAATAGAACTGCAAAACTATCGATAGTCGTCCCATTCGATATTTTCGATAGTTTGTTTTTAAACTATCGATACTATCGATAGTATCGGATATTTTAAGGAATTGTAAGATTTTGCGTAAAATTAAATTTTTTTCATTATAACTTGGTACTTCTGAACACACAAATGAAAGTTTTTGGCGTTCACTGCAATTTCAGTCTATTTTAACTCACTACGGCGATCTTCCACCATGCCCTGCTTGTTCTGTTCGGACCTTAAATTTCGCAATAACAATAACACGAGATTACTATCATTGCATTATTACTTCAAAAAGTAAAATTATTCCAAAATGATATAAACATTTTTAAAACGGTTCACTTTTTGACAGTGTTGGCTACCGTTACGCTTTCAATACCGTTACCGATTAAAAACCCTTTAATATTGACTACCGTTACCGTTACCAATACCGAAATAAAAAATTTTAAATACCGTTACCGATAAAAAACCATTACCTTTATTCGGATTTTTACCGGTATTATATCGGTTTTGTTTCGGTTGTCTTAATATTACTTATTTTACATTTTTTGCAGATAAAAAACAAAGTAAAATATTTTTGATGTTCGTAAAATAAAAAAAATTATTGAAAAAATTATTGAAATGAAAAAATCTGTCCAACCAATGATCACATTTGCAATTAACTAAATTATATGGAAATTGGACCAACCAATGATCACATTTGCAAGTTACCTAAAAATTTCTGAAGAGAAAAGTGAGTGACACGTAATGTAAGCATTTTTCAGCGGGAATATAAAAAAAGAGACAAACCTATATCGCTCAAGTATTTGCTGGCGTTGTCATTCACAAAAATAAGCGTGAAGAGGTGGTTCTCTGGAATTAAATCATAATGAGCCCAAGTTGTACAGTCTAAAGAAAAACTCTGTAAAATAACTTTCAGTTTGAATTAGAAAACTGTTGCCAGATTTTTCTGCTAAAATGAATACTTTAACTTAATTCTCTGTCATTAAACTTTAAAAAAATGCTGATTTTAAAAAATATTTTTGTTCAAATTTTAACAGACTATTTTGTAATTTTACAAAAAATGTTTGTCTAATTTAAACGACTAAAACTAAAAATTGCTCAAATGTGGAAAAATCAGCTGACTAATTTAATAATTTTATAGAAATTGACCTGTTTGTAAGAAAATTTTCTTGAAAAAAAATTTTATAAAACTTTTTTTTTAAGTTTATTGAAAAACTTTGCTTCTTTTATAACATTTTTAACAACAAAAGTATTTTTTACTTAAAAAAATTACAATTTCAATGTTCAGGCTGTTTATCTGAAATCAGAAGATTTTTCATCTTGAATCAACAGATTTATCTACGGTCTTGACAATTTTTCTCAAACTCTACCTGGTTTATCCAGACAGAAATTTAGCAAACCGCGCACATTGGTTCCAAATCAAAATCTAGCTGGACAAAAGTCCAAAAATTAGTGTCCTTAAAATTGGGAATTAATAGTGCTAGGGGCAAGCTAAGGGTGTGTTCTGATCAAACTAATAACCATTTTTTTGGAATTAGGTCTTTAACTTTGTTAAATATGCGAATGAAATAACATTTTTGGTATCCAATATTTAAAAAAAAATATATGGGCTATTTCACGTCAACGGGAGACCCCCCCGCCCCCAAAATTCTATTGGTCTTAGAGAGTTGTATTATGGCTTCAAATTTAGCCAATGTTCTCTACTTTTGAAAGCTGAGTGGCGGAAGTTGAACCCAATGGTAAGTGAGCCAATATGGCGGCGCGAATCGGGATACCCCGATCGGGATATGCTGAAAACTAATGAAGGAGTTATCGGATTTTTCTGAAATTTGTTATCAGGGGGTTTATTGGGATGCTTATTTCAAATTTTCATTTAGATTTTAAAAATTTATATATATATATATATATAAGTGTTTAAAAATATATATATAAGTGTTCAACTAATAACATCATATTATCCATGTTACATCAATGGTTTCAAAACGGTTTATGTACAAGAAAGCTCCAGATTTATACTTATTCTGGACATTAATAAGAAATTTATTATCGATCTTCTTCTTACATTTTTTGTACTTTGAAGTATGGTCAATAATAACAATAGTTTTGAGGACTTATGAAACTTACGCAGCTTGCCAAAACCGAATCCAGGCATATCATGTCGAATTACTACTTACAACTTATAGGTAATTTATTACTGAACGTTGTCATGCAGACATTTCTTGCAGGTTTTTACAGGTTTAAAATTAATCACAGTTTTTATGAAAATAGATTTTTGCATAAATTTTTTTTTTTCTAAATAAAGTATCGAATTTTTGTAAGTTTTTGATAACTTTTAAGTATTATAATTATGCTTAGCTTAAATAAATCATTAAATGTGATGTTTCCTATTAAACCACGGCCAATTACACACTTCGACTAAATTCAAAAATGTACGTCTGTCCGACTGTAGAGGATACGATAAAGTCCAAAATAAAAGAGCTAGACTTCCGACGTTTGGCACGAATATGTCTTATATTCCTAGGCAGGTTAAGTTCGGAAATGGATAAAATCGGACCAAGGGGAAAAAAGTTCCCCTTGGAGAACTAAACCAACCCAAGAAAAAACACATTTTTTGTTGGAAATCGCAAGGGGAAGGTGCTCCCTAACGTCTCCCACCAACTTCCCCCCCCCCCTCCCCCCAAAAAAAAAAACGCATCATGGATTTTTTTTTTTTTTTTTACATTTTGGAGGGTATAAAAGATTCGGCACAGCCGAATGTAACACTCTCACTGGTTTTTTTATTTTTTTTACATTTTGGAGGGTATAAAAGATTCGGCATAGCCGAATTTAACACTCTCACTTGTTTTTTTCAAATTACACTTCTCGACAAAATTTTTTTTTTTTGAGAAATTACAAAACTTTAAAAAAATAGAAAAATCAGAAAAATCAGAAAAACACAAACAATAAGTTTTTGCATTTCATATTTCTGTTCTGCATATAAACCATTTTTGTCGTTAATGAATTACTGAAATTAGAAAAAAAATAAAAAGTCGTCGATTAGTGTAATCGACTTAGAAAAATTTAAACATGTTTTTTGAACTCAGCGACCCCAAAAACATATAAAACGGTGATAACATAATTTTGTCCAGCTAGATTTGGACTTCGAACCACTGTGCCGCGTCAGCAAAAATCAGCAGATTTCTTAAATGGCTCAAAGTGCAGATATTTCTTCTGATTGGACAGACATCTTATAAACACGTAAAAAATCAATAATTTATTTGTTGAATTACAATATTGCGTGAATATTTTAATTAAATTCTGAGTTAATTAATTCATAGTCTATATCAGCGGTTACCAACCTTTTTGGCTCGCGTACCCCTAATTTTAAATTTTATCACCCGCGTACCCCTAACGAGTTTTTTGTTTTCGTTAAAAAACTTCACATATAAATATTAGAGTTAATTTTGAAATTTTTGACCTGCGGGTATTATCATTTTTTTTTAAGGATTTAGGCGAGATCAAAACAATGGTGGAATTTTTTTGTAAAAATTTTCGCTGCTTGGGGTGGTTCAATGAAAACGCGGATTTTGAGCTGATTTTTCTGCACACACAAAAAATTATTGGCTGACAATTTTCAATTAAATCTATTGACCAACAAAATTTAAATGAGTCAATCAATGTTTTGATTAAAATTTTTGTTATTTTCTTTACCTGCTGAATTACAAATTTTTAACATACCAGATTTTTTTTCGCTTTAATTTATTTGAATAGATTTATTCAAAAATATACAAAATAATCGGGTTTTACTTTTTTTTACTGTTAGCAACATATTGGAATGCAAAAAATATGAATTTTTTTTGATAATTTTGTCATAAGCTTACAATTCATTTGTTAAATCAATCAATATTTTGATTGACTATAAATAAAAAATTTATCAATCGTTTGATCAATATCGAAAAATTGTTTGATTGAAAAAATTTTCAATCAATCACCTACAATTTGATGATTGGTATAACAATTTTTTGAATTAGAGGAATTTCAATAAAAAAATTGATTTAATCCGCGTTTTTGTTGATTGAAATTCGTTTCTGTGCAGAGAAAAAACGGCTGAAAATATTGTAAATCTGATTTCAACAGTCGATTCTACACCAAAAATAGAGATAACGCACGTTTTTTGAGCTCTTAAAAAAAGTTCCAAAAACCTATCACAGGGGGCAGAAATATAATGTTTTTAATTTTTTTTAATTTTTTTTTATTTTAATACGAGGGCAGATAAATAATTCCGTAACTTTTCGAATGAAACACCCTCGTATATACAATGAAAGGGCATTTTAAGCTAAACAAAATGGTACAAAAAATTCCACTCCATCACAACCCGTCTCAAAAATGCCCAAAAACACGTTTTTTGAGAACTTTGACATAAATTTTCTCAAAAACCTGGCATCAAAGAAAAATTTAGGAACCATATTCGGAATCAGTATCGAAAGGTTAATCGAAAACAAGTGATCTCAAAATATTATCCAAAAAATATCGCAAAAAATTCTCTCTAAATTGCGCAAAAGTACGTTTTTTGTGAACTTTTACCTCGACTTTCCTCAAAAACTAAAATGTTGCGTACCCCCGCGGACAGTTTCGCGTACCCCCTAGTGGTACGCGTACCATAGGTTGATAACCGCTGGTCTATATAATTATATGTTGAAAATGCACTAAATTTATCAGTTTTTTTTTTAATTTTATTAAATAAATTTATAATTTTTTACGTGTTTTTAACAAATTTGTGACTTTTTAGCATGTTTGGAAAATTTTATTCATAATACCGGTACGTACCTGTATCGTTGTTTCGGTAACGGTTAACCGTTACCTAAATAATCTAAAATACCGTTACCTTTACCGTTACCGATATAAAAAATATCTAATACCAATACCGTTACCAATACCGTTATTCGTTTCGGTTGCCAACCCTGCTTTTTGATTAAGTTTTCAGCAAGTGACAATCTTTTTGAAGCTAATATTTTTTCGGCGATAGTATCGCTATCGGGTAAAAACTATCGATAGTCCTTTTAAAATAAAACTATCGATACTATCGATAGTACCATCGATAGTTTTGCAGCTCTAGCGCTTAAGCGTAATTACGGAACAGACAGAAAATAACTTTCAATGTGGTGCAAAGGGGCGTGACAACTTACGGCCCTTGGTCTAAACACGCTCTATTATGGTTTATTATTCCCGTTTCGGAAGTACTATATGTGGTGAAAAATCCATTAAAATCGGTTAAGCCGTTTAAGCATGATTATGGGGCAGGCCGAAATAACTTTCAATGTAATACAAAAGAACGTGAGATTTTACTCCCCTTGTCAAACCGCACTCTTTTGTGGCCTATAGGTCCTGCCTCGGTTAGTACTATCTGCGGTGGAAATTTCTTCAAAATCAGTTAAGCGTGATTGCGAAAAAGGCAGAAAGGAGGTGCACTAAATTTAACAGGGCGTGTCATTTTATGCCCCTTTGTCCGATCGCACATTTTATGTTCTATAGTTCCCGCCTCGTTTAGTACTATTTGTTGAGAAAATTTCATGTTAATTGATTCAGCTGTTGATGCGTAACTGACAGAAACAACTTTTAATATAGTACAAAAGAGCGATGCAACTAATGCCTCTTTGTCCAAACGCTCTTTATTATGGCAGTCAAAAATAATTTAAAATTAATACAAAGAGCGGCATTTTGAAACGCCTTTGCCCAATAACATGCTGATATGACATATTGTTCCCGCTTCGGTTAGTACTATCTGTGTTGAAAATTGCAACAAAATCTGTTCAGTCGTTTAAGAGTGATTACGGAACTGGCAGAAATTACTTTCAATGTAATACAAAGGGGCGTGGACTTTTACG
The DNA here is from genome assembly GCA_963921195.1 of Pegoplata infirma. NCBI lineage: Eukaryota > Metazoa > Arthropoda > Insecta > Diptera > Anthomyiidae > Pegoplata > Pegoplata infirma. Next base: position 893,254 of record CAWUER010000514.1, read on the forward strand.
CCCATCCGTCAGAGCCAGCGACGTATCCAGGATTTTGAAAACGGGGGGGAACAACTCCCAGAATTTGTTTTTGTCATCGCCTATTTATTTTTAGCCCCCCTCCTTTAGATTTTATATTTATTATTATAAAACAAAATATCTTTTAATACAGATTTTTTATAAAAAATTTCTAGAAATCTCAAAAGTTTTTTACATGAATTCAGAGATTTTTTTATGAAACGGTTCTTTTAAACAATATGTAACCTAAAAGTGTCACCATCAGAAATGTTACATTGATATTTGCGATAAATATAAAAATTAAGCACTTTTTGCAAAAATCCATTGAATTGCAAAAAATGAGACAATTGTTTTCCAAAATCAAAGTATATGAACTAAATAGAGTTTAACCTCCTTATTCCAAATCTTCTTACCAAATACGCTTAGTATTGATTTTTTTCCGATATTCGAGTTCGATATACCGAATGCTCCTTTTTGTGGGCCTACTGCTACATATTAGTTAAGTTTAAAAAAAATATTTTTATTGCTTCAAGTAAGAATTATAAGTGAGTGCCATATGAAAAAATTTATTTAAATTTTAAAAAGGAAATACTTTTCAGAATCTGAGAATTTTTTATAGAAAAAATATCTCATATTTTAATATAGAAAAAGTGTATTAGAATATTATAGTTTACAATTTTTTATAGAAATTTATTGTCATGACCTAATTTTTATTAGATAAAACCAATATTTAGTCCTCTGTTCCGTCTTTCACAACTTTTCAATTCACATGAAAATTTCCGAATCACATGAAATCAAGTTTAGTGTTTTGTTGATCACGTTTTCATTCGAAGTTGAAATGGAATAATTAAAATTTAAAAAATAATAAGGAAACAAGTGCATTCATTTTACTTTCACCAAATTTTATTTATGTGAAACAAAACGAAAAAGAAATTCGGATGTGATATTTAGAACACCAAAAAAATTCGGAAATTTTCATTTTCACATTTTTTATGTGAATTACTTTTTTTGGAACAGCGGCCCAAGTGTCTTTAAACATAATTTACTAATATTTCGGTAGAAATGACTTTTTTATTATTTTTTTTAATTTTTTAAAATTTTTAATTAAATTTTAAAAATTTCCAAATCGAAAAGGGGGGGGCACGTGCCCCCTGTGCCCACCCCCTGTATGCGTCCATGGTCAGAGCTCCCTCCTATTATAACCTATAGTACCCGCCTGGGTTAGTACTATGTGTGGTGAAATTTTCATTAAAATCGGTTCAGACGTTTAAGCGTGATTACGGGACAGGTAGAAATAACTTTCAATGAAGTACAAAGGCGCGTGGCATTTCCGTCCCTTTGTGTGATCGCCGCAATATTATGAACTATATTTCCCGCTTGGATTAGTACTGTATGTGGTGAAAATTTATTATAAATCGGTTCAGCCGTTTAAGTGTAATTGCTGAAAAGGCAGAAATAATGTTCAATATAATACAAAGGGGCGTGCCATTCTACGCCCACTTGGCCGATCGGTCTCTTTTATGGCCAATAGTTCTCGTCTCGGTTAGTACTATCTGTGGTGAAGATTTCGTGTAAATCGGTTCAGCCGTTTATCCTCGATTGTGGACAGACAGACAGAAAAACCAAATGATGCCACGCCCCTTTGTAAGGATCTTAAAAAGAGGCGTGGGTTCCAATCAAGATGCGGGATGGCATATATTTCCTTGCAAAAAACGCCCTATTAGTATGCCAAATTGCATGTTTATTATTAACAAACATCCAAATATAGTACAACAACCAAATATATTAAAAAATCTGAAATTTACAAAAAGTGGGCGTAAAAGGAGGCGGGGCATCCAATCGAGATGCCATTGGTGCCATTTTTACAACGTACTATCTACATGCCAAATTTCATTTGAATCGGTTCAGTAGTTTTTTTCTGAAAGCGACACAAACAAACAAACTAACATGTCATTTTTATATATATATACCCAGCAAAAAAAGAGCTTTCCATTCACTACAAAATTCACCACAACTTATGAACCAGATGTACTTCTTCTTCAGATGAAACACTGATGAATTTTATATGGGCGTGACACACAATATCACTAGTGTTTAGTATGTACATATATATTAACATCTTTATCACAACTTCTGAAGTAGTGATCGGGATGTTAATATAACTTGACCTTTTGGAAGTGCTTTTTTCATCACTTCTTTAGAAGTATATATTTCTTGGCATTTTGGATGTGATTATGTAATTTTTATATGGTGATTTAGAAGTGATTTTTTCATCACTTCTTGATAAGTACATATTTCATGACTTTTTGGGATTGATTTTAAGATTTTTTTTTAGTATTTACACTAATAATAATTAAAACCAAAACGATATTTTTAACAATGTATAATATTTATTATGTAATATTTAGACTTGAAATTGTTAAGATTAAATCGATGTTTTTAATAATTTAGTTTAGCTAATAGGAATTATTAATTAAATGTGGATGTATATATTTTTCTAATAGTTTTTCATGCGCTTAATCCGAATCTGGCCTTAGAAGTGATTTATCTTATTTTGAGATATTTAGATTTTCGATTGACAGTACTGCATAAACTCAGATATTCGCAATGTTCGGGACCTTATAAAACCGAGAATTATTTTATGATGTATAATTAGTTCAGCACATCTAAAAATACTTCACTTATTCTTCACATTACTTTTGCAATCCTTAAGATATCTTTTTTCATTACGGAGATATCGACCGATAAAATTATTGCAATTTCGGCCCTAAAAAATAAAAGAACACAAATTTGAAAACCAACCAATTTGTCTTGTTGATATATAATAGTACCGAATTCGAAACTCTATTAGAGGTGCATCTAAGCCCGGCATCAATTTGGGTATCAATTTTAGGGTAAATTTTCAGGGTGCCATACAAAAAATCTTTATTTGGGCTAACATTATAGAGCTTCGCCATATCGGATAAAGATTTATTTTAAATAAAATTAATAAAATTCTTAAAAGTATATAGAGTTCTTAGTTTTATATTCAATTAAAAATTTTATTATTCGGTTAACCGAATAATTCAAATTTATCCGATTATTAACCGATAAAATCTCAACCCCGATTAATTATTTGCCCGATTAGTCGATTAAACCAAAACCTCGATTAATTGAATACCCTAATGTTTAGAAGAGTTTTTATACCTTTCAACACACAGAAAAAAATATGGAGGACACAAATTTGAGTAATCACTTGTTTAAATTTAAAAACAAAAATTGAGTAATTTTTTAATTGACGCAATTAAAAATTTACTTAAAAATTTTAAAAACCATTTAAGTAAATAATTTAATAAAAATCGAATAGTTTTTTTAAACTCTCATAGTTTTTGGAATTCTCGTTTAGTTTATAGTTTTTTGTGTATGTATATGAAAGTTTGTAATCGTCTTTATAAAATTTTCCAATGTTTAGAGACATAAATATGTTTGGTTAAGTTTGAAAAAACAAGTTTTTTGTTTTTTTTTGTAAAAAAATGTAAAACTTTTTTTAACTTTTAAAAAAAATAAATATTTAAGTTTTGCGTAAATGTTTAATTGTGTCAATTAAAAATTTACTCAAATTTTTTTCAAACATTTAATATATTTTTATTAAAAATTTACTCAATACTATTAAATCGTTTACTGGTGCAAAATTGAGTAATTTTTTACTCAATAGTATTAAAAATTTACTCAAATATTTTTTTTATTTTTTTCTGTGCAGCAATACCAACTTAGTCATTTTGTGGCTATATTCAGCCCTTTTTTTTTAAAGGCTACCACCTTTTTTTGGTTATCTTTTTTAGCCCTTTAAGCACTTTTTAAGTCATTTGATAATTTTTACCATAATCTGGAAACTTTTTATTGTTTTTTTTTGTACATAATTTACAAAACAACTCCAAAAATTATATAAAAAAAATGTTTTTATACATGTAGTTAAAAAAAACATCCAATAAATAAAATGAAGAGATAAAAAAAAGTAATTCTCTCATTTTAAATCAGATATCGTATATTTTTAGAAGAGTTTTTATACCTTTAAACGGCAATACCAACTTAGCTCTTTTTTGGTTATATTTAACCCTTGTCTTTTTTAAGGGCTAAAAGTTTTTTTGTTATCTTTTTAGCACTTCTTGAGTCATTTTGTAATTTTAACAAAAATCTGGAAACTGTTATTTTTTATAACATTATTTACATAACAAATTCGCTTTTGCGGCATATCAAGTTAATTCATTTATAAAATTTAGCTTTTTATTAAATCAGAGAAAATTATAAAAAAAAAAATATTCAACAAAACAAATCCAATACTTAAGTGCCACAAATTTGTACTTTTCAATTGCATTTGTAAACACATATGAAAATGATACTTCTAAATCATTGAGGAAAGAACTGGTGAAAGTTGTTATTATTGGCATTTTTTAGCAGTTTTGGAAGTGCTTATAAAAGTACTTCTTATGGAATATGAAGATCGGCACATATAGCTACTATGTATGTAGTGAATCACTTATTCTTTTTGCACCACTTCGATTTTTTTTTGCTGGGTATATATATATATATTGATTTTTTTTTAATGTTAAGACTGCGCTTTTAACTGAAATGTTGTCGGGCACAAATTGAAAACTTTTTTAGTAATGGTAACAAGCTTTTTTGTAAGGAATACTAACAAATTTTTATGAGTGTAGTAAGAATTCAATATAAAACGATGTCATGCTAAAATTGCTCATTCTCATCCATTTTTCGAAAAAAGTAGAACTGTTGTTCCACGATTTGTTAGTTTCATATAGGATAATAAACTCCGTAAGAATAACTTTGAATTAACAACATTTTTTTCGTGGTACGTTTAAATAAAAGGCTTCCCATATATGTATGCAGTTAGTTCTCAGATGAAAACCTGTTTGAATGAGATCTAACTAAATCTAAGTAGAAAAAAATTTATATCTGGCGAATAAGAAAACACAAGCAAAGTGTGTATAAAAAAAAGTATTTACAAAATATAAAGTTAATAATATAATATGGACTAAAAAAACTTATAGTACGTATTTTTTGTTAGCATAATTACATAAGTTTACATATTCCAGTCAACTTTTGGATCACAGCCGATGAGAACAAATCTTAACGTTATTTGGAACGCTGAATTCGAATCCGGGTTTGGTTTTTCAAAATTTTTTCTACTGTCATAACGACAAATAGCTGTAGGAATCATTAGAAACATCATCTATATTTTATTTTTAGAGTTCTTAAAAAAATGTAAAAATGCAAAGAGAAAAGTGCAAATTCGATTCTAAGTATTTAAACTATGTTTGCGGAGGTTATAGATATGTTTCAAGATGTTGTTCACAACTTTCTCGACTATAATATTCTAGATAGCATCTAACATCTATATATATAATTTCCCTATTTGTGTGTTCCTCTTTTTTTGTCTATCCAGAGCTTTTTGAAGCCCACTGATGAGCTACAAAGCTGAAAATTGGCATGCTTATAGTAAAACACCTGGGGCAGATCCTAACGTAGCCGGATTTTCGATTTTTTGCTTGTGGGTGGAGAAATAATCGGGAAAGTGGGCGTGGCAAAATGCAATTTTTTGACGTTTTTGCTTAATTTAAAGCCCCCAAATGACTTAGGAATCTGAAAATTTCCTAGAATATAGTCCTAACGATGCCGCATATCCCCAAGTAGTCGGATTTAAAATTTTCGCAAAGTGGGCGGAGAATTGAGGGGAAAAGTGGAGTGGCAAAATTTAGATTTTTTTAACATTTTTACTTCTTTTGAAGCCCCTAAATGACTTAGGAAGCTGAAGATTTCCTAGAATATAGTCCTAACGATGGTGCATATCCCCAAGTAGTCGGATTCAAAATTTTCGTAATGTAGGCGGAGAATTGAGGGAAAAGTGGCGTGGCAAAATTGGGATTTTTAAAATTTTTACTTCTTTTGAAGCCCCAAATGACTTAGGAAGCGGAAAATTGCATAGCATTTAGTTCTAACAATGAAGCATATCCTGAAGTAATTGGATTTAAATTTTTTAAACTGTGGAAGGAGAATTAAGAGAAAAATGGGGCGTGGCAAAATTGTGTTTTTTAATATTTAATTTGAAGACCCCCAATGATATATGAAGATGAAAATTGCCATTTTTGCTTATTTTAAAGCCCTCTTATGACTTAGCGTATAGTCCTATCGATGAAGCATATCCTGAAGTAGTCAAATTTTAAATTTTTGGACTGTGGGCGGAGAATTGAAAGGAAAATGGGGAGTGACAAAATTGAGATTTTTAACATTTTATTTTTATGTACACTCAAAATAATCACTCTGTTAAATTACAGAGATACTCTGCTGAGCCAGCAGAAAATACCATAGATTTCCAACCAGCAAGATTTTTTGTTATTTTACAAAGAAAACTCTGTAAAATGATTTCGATAAAAAAAACTGTAAATTTACAGAATTATCTGTAAAATATTGATAAAAGCGACCAGAATTTGACTATTTTATTTACTATTTGATTTCTGGTCAAATAGCCAATCTGGTGTTGACAATTGAAAAATGCCATCCAGTAAATTTGCCCGCTTTAATGCTTAAAAATTGTAAATTTACTTTTTTTTATTTTTGTGAAAGTTTTTTACGAGTACCTCCAATTTTACACGACATCCTCGTAAAATTTTCCAGGGTTTATAATTACAGAGCAATAAATAAAAATACAGTTGAAATTTTGTATTTTGGTTACGAGAAAAAACATAAGTATTTTATAAAATCTGTATTTTAACAAAAAACTCTGTTTATTATCTCTAAAATAGAGATTACAAAGTAAAAAGTAAAATTACAGATAAAATTTTGTTTTTCGGTTACAAGAAAATACAAAGTATATTATTAAAATCTGTATTTCGACAGATAACTTTGTCAAATAACTGTCGAATTGAGATTACAGTCATTTTACAGAGTTTTTAACAGAGTTATTATTTTGAGTGTATATAGAAGGTTTCATGTGGAAGATCAACACGAGCCTGGATTTTTGATATCCAGTGTATGGGAGGAGAATAAGAAAGGCAAAGGGCGTGGTAAATTTATTTCCATCTATTTTCTGAATATATATTTTATTTTTTTGTGTTTCTCTTATTTTTTGTGTATCCAGCGCCTTTTGAATCTCATTGATGGACTTAAAAGCTTAAAATTGGCATGTATATAATAAAACACCAGGGACAGATTCTTACGAAGTCGGATTTTTTGCCTGTGGGCGGCGAATTACGAGAAAAAGGGGACTTGGCAAAATTATTTTTTTTTAACATTTTAGAGTATTTTTAAGCTCAGCCCCAATGAATACGGAAGCTGAAAATCCCTAACAAAGTACTCCGATTTAACATTTTTGGAATGTAGATGGAGAGTTGAGAGGAAAAAGGGGCAAGGCAATATTGTGTTTTATTTTTTTATTTGACTAACTTTAAAGCCCTAATGACCTACGCAGCCGAAAATTGCAAGCATATTGTCCTGACACTGGATTACCGAATTACCGAAATTTATTTGGACCAACAGAAGTTAAATTTTCAAAACAAATTTTGGTTATGGCAACCGAAAATTTCGGTTGTTGTTATTAAACTATGCAGTTGGCTCTAAATTCTGCTGGCACAACTAAACTGTTCTCTCTGTGTAGGGACGGAGAATTAAGAGAAGAAATGGGCGTGGAAAAATTATGTTTTTACATCTTACCTAATTTTGAAGACACCTTATGACCTTGAAAGATGAAAATTAGAATACATATGGACTATGGCAAGGATCAAATCTGACCTGGATATCCAGTGAAAGGGCGGAAATACAAAAAATCCGTTGTGAATTTTGTTCAGTTTGTATATATAATCTGTAACGTAGCCGGATTTTCGGCCTTTAAGTCAGGGGCAGTGGCGGAAGACGGCGAAATTTAGTTTTTAAATATTTAAACTATTTCTGAAACCCCTAATGACTAAGGAAGCTGAAAATTGTAAAGCATAAAGTATTGACAATGGATCATATCCTTATGAAGTCAGATTTAATATTTAAACTGTGTACGGAGAATTATAAGGAAAAATTTAAGTGGAAAAATGTTTGTGTTTTTTAACATTTTAACTAATTTTAAAACACTTCGTAATAAAAAGAAAGATAAAAATTGCCATGTATATAGGAGTGACCATGGGACAGATCCACACGATGGATTTTTGATATCCGGTTTATGGACGGAGAGACGAAATGGGCGTGCTAAATTTAGTTCTAAAATTTTATCAATAAAACCTTTTATACTCATTAAATTTTTTTCCAGTTTGGGAAATATATTGATGTAACTCAATCTAGCAATATTAAATTTTTGAAGCACAAACATAATTTTTTATAAAGTTTGGTAAAATATTAGAACTATTGAGAAAAGTGATTTGGTGTTCCGCCTGGCAGGGACAGGCTATTCGACTAGTTTTTTATAAATACCATGTTTTATATATAGGGCATTCTAGGCCAAATCACTCACTTTTAGACCCGATCCCCTTCGATTATTTTTTTTTATTTGTTTTAGTACGTATTAAATGCAACTTTCACTCAAATGTGCAGCCTTTCATACCAAGGTGGTGTTGAGTAATCAATTTTTCAAAATGGCGATTTAAAAAAAAAAAAATGAAAAAATTTTAATATTCTATTAGTTTTTACCAGTAAAGTATATAGATATCTTAAAAAAAGTTGGACACCGTTTTTAGGTTTTAAATGTAGTTTTAGAAAAAAATATAAAAAAATTATTCGAAGTAATTATCACTAATTTTTTAACGCCTAAAAATTAAAACCGACTTTTTGAAAAAGTCCGAAACCTTCGATTTTTTGAAAAATGATTTTTTGAAATTGCACCTTTTTTTTGATTCTGTTTTTTTTTATATGGTGCTCCAAAAAAATTAAGTTGTTAGATATTGACCGCAACTCCACTTAGATGTTTTTATTTGGATGTAGAAATACGTCTCACGAAATTTCAGGATAATTGGACATGTCCAAGGTGTGCTACATCGGTCATGAAGTTTAAAAACGAATTAAACGGGGAAAATATGATTTTTTTTAATTTTCTCAATTTTTTCGATATTTTGAGTCAAGTTTGAATTCAAATGGTTACATAATTATGATTTGGAGTAAAATATCTCTCTAATAAGGTACTAAAAACTAACATCGGTTGAAAATCAGCCAAGTTATTATAACTTACCCAGGCATCTAACTTGTGCCATACTACATGATTAAAGCTGAATTCACAATGACGGAGTACTCTGTGCCCACTGTTGCCAACTATTTTTAACCAAAAACCTCTAAATTTCACTAAAAAAGCGCTAGAAACCGCCAAAAATAAATTTAGCGGGGAAAATTTTAAATTCTCCATCTAAATTAAGAAAAAAAGCGCTAAAAAACGAAAAACTTAGCACAGTTCCTGGCGTTTCTTACATAGGCCAAAATGAAAGGGTGTCAGGTGTTTTTTGCGGGAAAAAACGGGAGTTGGTTGTATCCAACAGTTGCGCATCTCATAAAATTGAGATTTTACAGCGAAAAAATTATATTAAAACTTCAAAAAATTAAAAATAATTATGAAAGAATTAAGAAAAAATTTTACCAATAAAAAAAATAAGAAAATTAAGAAAAAAAAAATTCCCAAAATATTTTATTTTCAATTTTTAATTTTTTTATGGATAAGTTATTTGTTAATTTGTTCTAATTTTTTTTTCTTTTTGAATTTTTTAAAGTTTTAATATCATTTTTTCGCTGTAAAATCTCAATTTTATGAGATGCGCAACTGTTGGATACAACCAACTCCCGTTTTTTCCCGCAAAAAACGCCTGACACCCTTTTATTTTGGCCTATGTAAGAAACGCCAAGACGCCAAACTTATTTTGGCGTCAGAACATTGAATATCCTCTTATATATATTGTTCTTGGTAATTTCATTTCATTTTGGACTTATTTCTGTGAAAATTATTTCATTAGCAGTCTTTTTCATTGCGTCGTTGGCTTCCGCAGATTTCAGAGAAAGTGAAATAACACCCCAAAATATTATTTGGGGCCTTATTTCATTCCTAAAATTTGGGGACTTATTTCATTATGAAATAAAGCCCCAAAACAAAAAATGAAATAAAGCCCCAAATAATGAAATAACACCCCAATTTTTTTTAGTAAAAATTTGTGGGGCCTTACTTCATTTTTGATTTGGGGCCTTATTTCATTGGGGCCTTATTTCATAGAGCCCTCTGTGCCAGAGAGTGGATTTTGGTCCTTTCTCTTTCGCACTTACATATTTTTTGTATGACGTCGTTTCTATTTTAAGAGATGGTATTCTGTAGTACAGAGTACTCCGACATTGTGTCGGAAACAGAGCTTCGAACGAATTAATTCTATTGAGAATTAATTCACCAAAAGTTTAATTCTGTTTTAATAAGTTTTGAATTATCATTCCTTACCAGCATTCAACACGAATTAATTCAAAGGCTTAATTCTCAAAGCTTAAATCAAATTGAATTAATTCCCAAGAGAATTAATTCCTTGCAAGCAATCATTCGATTGAATGATCAAAATTTTTCATCATTCAAATCTATTACAAATTGAATGATGATTTTTTTATTACATTCCCATTGTATTTTCAAAAATGTGTTGCTTGTGTGCATTTTAAGCATCTTCGTGTGTAAACGATCGGTTGTTGTTTTGTTGACGTCTCGTCTGCTGCTTCCCACACAAGTATAAATGTGTGTGTATGTGTGTTGCGCTTCACTGTTTTAAATTGAATGATAAGAAAATTTCACCATTCAATTTGTAGTAGATTGATTTGGATAAAAAAATAGTTCATTCCTTAAGAATGATCATTCTTAGGGAATGAATTCTTGAAAGAATTAATTCAATGATTATGAAAGTTGAATAATTTTAGGGAATGCCAAATTCTATTTTTTTAATTCGAATTAGGAAATTGAATTAAAGAATTAATTCTTTCGAACCTTTGGTCGGAAACCTTAACAAATACGAGTCAAATTTTTGAAATGTATTGAAATTATCTACTGTAGTAACATTTTTATTCTTCATGTTCCAGTGTAATATACTACTGATGACGTAGAAGTGGCTACAGAAACCATGGTCTAGGGTAAATTCACATTTAATTTAATCCTTAGAAGACACAATTTTCTTCATCAATCAAAAACACAAACAACAAATTAAATACACTTGGAATTCCCGGGAAAACTCTGGCGGGAATTCCCGGGAAATTTTTTAATTTTTCCCGGGAAATCCGGGAATTTTAGAAAATAACCCTTTTTATATAAAAATGCTTATTTTAATTTAATTTTAAATATATTTTAACAGAAAAAATTTTAAATTGTTTAAAAAACACCACTCAAACAAGTGATGACAACTTTCTACAGCCAAAACACCCCAGCAAAAAAAGAGCTTACCATTCACTACAAAATTCACCACAACTTATGAACCAGATGTACTTCTTCTTCAACTGAAACATTGATGAATTTAATATGGGCGTGACACACAAAGTATGTTCTTTTTTTCGCCACTTTTCAGTGGCGAAAGATTGATACTTAAGAATAACATATATCACTAGTGTTTATTATTTACATATATATTAACATTTTTATCACAACTTCTGAAGTGATTTTTCACTTCTTTTTGTAAGATAAATTCAAATTGTATTTTCTTGTAATATTTACACTAAAAACACTGTTTGACAGTATAACTGGTCGTTATAGATTTTGGTCTCCTGCTTCCAAATCACCGTCCAAATTTTTATAGCACGTACCGTTTTTGAGATATTCGCTGTTAAAAAGTAAAAAAAAACAATATTTTAGCACTTTTAGGGGTCCACTGTTACGTATTCTTAAGTTGCTTCCACCAAATAGGACTAGATTTCATATAAAATGGACCTCCTGATTCCAAAACTGCAATTCAAATTGTTCATGCATGTTCTGTTTTTGAGATATTCGTGTTTGAAAATGTTAGTGTGAGAAGAATATAATTGCGCAACAGTGGAGTTTAGATTTTTAAACGCCAATATTTCAAAAACAGTACGCGATAGAAAAATTTGGATACCAGATTTGTAATAAATATGTCTTATTTTTACTAATTCGAGTACTATTGTGTTTGAGCAACTTAAGAATATGTTACAAAGCAGACCCAAATATATCAATATTCCAACGCGAATATCTTAAAAACTTTACGTGATAGAAAAATTAATTTCATTGATAATCAAACGTATATACTTCAAATTAAAAAAGGAGTAATTATAAAGATCACAAAACTATAAAAATTCACGGCAAATCGATTCACCAGTTTGTTCTGACCACAAGCATTAACCTCAATTTTCTAAAAAGCTTAAACAATCTTTAATAATGTGATGGAGAAACATCCGCTTTAGTTCGTAAATGTATTTATTTAATTTAGGACCAACATTTTTCGATATATGTAAGATATAGAATGGTAGTTAAACGTCAAATTGCTTGTATGAAATTTAAAAAAATTATCAATAATTGATTTTCGTCTTTTCGATTTTTAAAGCTCTTAATAAAGAGAAAAAAAAATGCCATTACCAAATTTAGTCACCATTTTTGCAAAACCTAAATCTATTCGAAGCTGGACGTAAAAAAAAGTATCACCCCCGTTCTAAGTGTTTCAGTTGAAAAAGAAGTTCAGATGTTGTGGTGATTTGATTTAATTTGATATGATTTAATTCCTAAGAACATATAAATGAGGTACTTTAAAATCATTAAGTAAAGAAGTGGTGAAAGATGTTTTTATTTTTATTTTGTAGCATTTTTGGAAGTGATTTTAAAAGTACTTCCTACGGAATATGAAGTTCGGCACCTATCGCTACTTTGTATGTAGTGAAACCATTAATTCTTTTTGAACCACTTCGTTTATTTTTTGCTGGGACGCAAAACAGTAACTCAATAAGGGCTCAATTTGAATAAAGTGAAAACCGCCAAAAGCGTTAAGAAATATTTTGAATTTAACGGTTTTAATTAGTTTTTGGGGTCCGGGAATTCCCGGGAAAAGACTGACGGGAATTCCCGGGTTTTTTTTAATTTTTCCGGGAAATCCGGGAATTTTATAAAATAAACCATTTTAAATAAAAAACGTTTATTTTAATTTAATCTTTAATATTCTTTTTACATACAGGTATAATTACATTTGCTATTTTTTGTAAATTTTCTATTTGGAAGAACAGTGCAAATATATATTCATAGGAAACTGACCTAGTGTAAAAAGTGTGACAATATCATGAAAAAACTTAAAAAGTCCAAAAATATACGTCGGTTGATGATAATTTTGCTAAGAAAAAATATAAGCATTTTGAACCTAGAATTTACATTTCCAGAACAAATATTAAAAGTACTGCCAACTATATTAGTTTTGCTCGAATAACGCGGTTTTATAGTTTTTTTGCGATTTTTAGCTATTTTTTGCGATTTTTTGTGTGGGAAAATTTGCAATGTTTGTTTTGGTTTGTTTTATTGTATTTCGGGATTTTTAACTTGTATTTTTTGATTTTGTATGTTTTAATTACTTGTTTATCTGTAATAAAACTGTTTTTAATAAAAAGTTGGTCTAATTTTATTGTTTTGTATGATTTATATTAATATAATGAAAATTTCCCGGGATTTCCCGGTGATATTTTACTAATTTCGCAATAACATTTCTATTTGTAAACTAGGTGGTACCTGTGAATGTAGATATGTTAAGGGAACCATAATGGGTAATTCTGCAAAGGCACAGCGCAAATAGTCTCATTATCTCATGGTAAGGAACGTGCAAAGTTGAAAAATGTAAAAAAATCGCTTGATACTCTCATGAAATTTTTCGTTCAAAGTTCCATATTGTTGGGTGCGTTAAAGCTATTGCTCCAAATTTAATACCGTTTAATCAGTAGACTTGGGAAATTATTTGGTGTAGGTTCAGTGGATGTGCCATCAACAAGAAAAAAGTTACATGGACCTTAATCTTTGATATCAATTTTTTTAAATTTTAAATTTTTCGAGGTTTTTTGATTGTAGCTTTTGGTGCAAACTGTAATTTTAAAATTCAAATACACATGGTAAAAGCCCTTGTAAATATGCACAATCTGAGACTGATTTGAGTGATGTGCTCGCAATGGTTACGAAGCTGCATCTCTCCAAAGATGGGAAGAAAAAACGTGAATTTTTTAAAAAGTCTGTTTTTTGCGAGGCACACTCCCAGTTTTATTTCGAATGGTTCCGAATGCTTTGTGAACTTTATAATTTACCATTTCCCACTTGATTTACAAACGCACCCAAAAAATATTCAATTGCAAAAATTTTATGAACTTTTTAAATTTTTTGCAAAATTTCGATATTTTAGTTTTGCATTATTTGACAGCCAAATGTGCATGGCTGAAAGTTGAACATGTAGAAACAATGGTATGTGCAAATATAAGAAATCATGGAAAACAACATTAATAAAAAGTTAATATTGTCGAATTCCGCGGTGTTTTTCAGTTTTCACTTTTTTGTTAGGCACATCCAGGCCGCTTATAGAAATTGGTCATGAAAGGCGCGTTTGGTAGTCTTTTTAATTCTCTATCTTCAGTTAATTCGCACCCGAAAAAAATTAACGTTTAAGCAGTTTTTCGGTGGTTTTAAATTTTTGATACCTTTAAATTTAATGGTTATATAAAATCTTACATTACTTAAATAAAGTAGAAAAGAAATGTATTTTGATAGATTTTGACATGTCTTATTCAAATAATATTTCAAAATTAGTCCATTGATTTTTGCAGTCGCGAAAATCGCGAAAAATCGCTAAAATTTTTTATAACCTTGATAAAATTAGTAATAACGTTAAAATATTTCGTAATAACCTTAATATTAGCATTTTTAATCATACTTTAAATAGTTTCAATATTCAGTGAAGGACAACACTGTAAAATTAGACATTTAATATTAAAAAAAAAATAAATTCAAAATTATTAAATTTTTTTTTTTCAAAAATGTTCCCTTTAAATAGGGTTGCCATCCGTCCTCTTTTCCCCGGACACCGTCCTCTTTTTTAGGGCGTCCGGGGCAGTCCTACTTCTTTTTTAGAAAGTGTCCGGGGTTGTCCTACTTTTTGGACTTTTCCCTATAATTTCTTTTATTGCTTCTAAACTTTTGAATTATTGGCTGTATTTTAGCTTATCAGCAATAATGTCAACTTTTTGAGAGCAAAACGTGAACAAAAATTATTAATACACATTCAACTCTTCATTCATTGAGAATTGGAAAAAGAAAATTGTACAATCTCTTAGCAAGATCGCGATCGTGTTGGTTATTTGACGATCGTGATCTTACTAAGAGATTGTACAATTTTTCTTGTTCTAATTCTCAATGAATGTAGAGATCAGTACCGTTTTAACCATTAGGGCACACTGGGCACGTCCCCAGGGCCCCGAACTAAGGGGCTTCAAAATGCCAATGAATTCGCTTATACGAAAATGGAGCAACATTTTTTTTATTTATTTTTAAAGAAAATTTCACATTTTCTTTTATCACTCAGAAAAATACGTTAGTAGATTTACTATTTTTTTTTTGCTAATGCTAGTTAGCTAACTTTTAGCTAATTTTTAGTTGAGATTAGCATGTTAGCAAAAAATTCTTGTAAACTTCATTTAGCACATTAGCAATTTTAAACAAACTTTGATCTAATTTCATTTGCTAAATTTGAAATTGAGTTGACAACATTTTTATAAGATTTTTTGCTGACATTAGCAAAAATAAATGGTAAATTTTTTTTTATTTTCAGAAAACTTAAAATGGCGCTATCTCGGAAACTAAGCCAGATAGAGCAAAATGGAGGGCATTTTTGGTTCTTAGAATCTCCATACTTTCGCGGGTCCTCTTCACATGTGTGGACCCTAATGGGACCTAACTTTGGATCCAAAAAAGTTAGCATTCCCGAAAATTTTAAAATGCTCATATCTCGGTAAATATTGCCGACACAACAAAAAGTCCAAACGAATTTTTGTAGCTCTCAACACTTTGAACAAGACCGCAAAATAACCATAAGCTCTCCGAGTAAAATTTTTGAAGTTATCGAGTTTTTTAATTCTCAATACCCAAGTGATCCCCTAAAATCACGTATCTCAAAAACTAAGCAAGGTAGAGCGAAACGGACACACATTTTGGATCAAAAACTATGACGATTTTAGGCCCATCGGGGTCTGGACCTATTGGGTCCGAACCCAATGGGGTCCTCAAATGTGTATGAACTATGTTAAAAAAAAAAAAAAATCAGTTAACTAATTATTGGCAAAACATTTTTGCTAACTTTAGCAAAAAAATTGTGGGTTCAAAATCAGCAAATTTTCTTGTAGGTTTACAAGCTTTGCTAACATTACAGTTTTTCTTTTGAGAGTATAAAATTTCTTAGAATCTAGATTTTTCATATATCGTCACCTAAAATGCAAAACGCCCTAACTAACAAAAAATTCAAAATCGGTATTTTGATAGATTCGGGTGTATTTTATTAACCTACACGTCCCTATAAAAAATTAGGGTCACACAATAAAAATTAGCGATATAGCCAAAAATTAAAAACATATGAATTGCGAAATCGCCAATGAACGCAACTAGAAATATATTTTTTAATCATTTTGTGATTAATTTTGATAAATATTCACAAAACGTACGTCCTCACAAAATTTTAGCCGAATTCAATCAAAACAAAGTTATTAACAAATTAAAAATTTTACTCTATACTGTTTTTTGCTTCTCCTGTAAAATTAATAAAATGTTAGTTATATGGCATTCACACTAGCGACCTTAAACAAGTTGTTTAACAAAACACCAGTAGCAGAATAAAAACGTAATGGACACAGAACAAAGACTTTTTTAAACATCTCACTCTTGAACACTTCAAAACAGCAAGTGTGAACACCGTATTAGGGCCTTTTGCATTTTAGGTGACGATATGTACATTTGAGACTTTTTCTATAGAAAAAAATTGTCCTACATCAAAAGTCTCTAATTCATAGAAATTTTTCGTATAGAAAAAGTATCAGATTCTCAGACATTTTTCGAATAGAAAAAGTCTCAGATTCTAAGGCATTTTTGTTTAAAAATAGTCTGAGGCATTTTTCGTATAGAAAAAGTCTCAGATTCTGAGACTTTTTTTGTATAGATAACATTTTTCTGAGACGTTTTTCGCATAGAAAAATCTTAGATTCTAAAACATGTTTCGTATAAAAAAAGTCTCGGATTCTGAGACATGTTTCGTATAGAAAAAGTTTCAGATGCTGAGACATTTTTCGTATTGAAAAAGTCTCAGATTCTGAGACATTTTTCGTATAGAAAAAGTATCAGATTAATGTGACATTTTTCGTATTGAGGAAGTTTCAGATTTGAGATGTTTTTCGTATAAAAAAATCTCAAATGCGGAGATATTTTTTTTACAAAAATATTCTCAGATTCTAAAACATTTTTCGTACAGAAATTGTCACACATTCTGAGACATTTTTCGTATAGAAATTTTATTCGTATTTTGTATCGCTAATTTTCTTCAAATTAATTTGTAAACAAAAACTGTCCTCTTTTTTGTTCCAATTGTCCTCCTTTTTTGAGGTTGACGTCCTCTTTTTCTCAAAAAGGAAATGGCAACCCTACCTTTAAACCACTGCTGTTTCTTACCTATTAGAGATAGAAAAATGGTGTTAACTAAGAATTTGTTGAGATTTTTTTAATGCGTTTGGTAATATTTTTCTAAAAAAAAAATAAAACCGCTGGAAACATTTTTATTTCCAAAATATTGGAAAATGTGCCGAAAAAAAATTGGTTAAATGCAAATATCTCGATATTTAGCAAAGATTTTATGCATGTTTGAATATGTATTTTAGCTCTGGGTAAGCATAATACAAAATGGTACGTTTGGTTAACTTCGGATAAAAAATGTAATTTTGACAATTTTTTTAAAAATTTTAACTTTAAACCGCCATAGTTTTGGGTGCGATCGCTCAAATTAATGCACGCGGACGGATTTGAATTACTTATTTATAATGTTATTTACCTACAAAGTCTTTTCAATGTGCCACGAAAAAAAAAATTACACTTTGTGGGACTCCTGTATTTATGAAGTCCCATATCTGTAATTTTATAAAAAATACTTTGTTACTGTTTATTTAAATTTTGGAAAACAATTTGTCTTTGATGTTAAATTTGTTTGTAAATTGAAAGTTGAAAATAAATAAAATCAGAATACTTTTAAAACTCAAAAGACACATATCGTCTTATTGGCGCCCCACGTTGGGCGCCAATAAGACGATACGTGTCTTTTCGAATTCGAAAATCTTATTACTTCGTATTTTTTTTCTTATATCTATATACAGTGGCTCGCAGCTTATTTCATGTGTTAGATATCAGTTAGCAATCCATTTAAGACAACGATAACAATTATACACCTAATTATTATCAAACGAGTAATTTTGTTAAAAGGGATGTGTAGGTACCCAGCAGAAATTTTGCTGAACGTTCAGCAGCTTTTGGAAGGGGAACTTGAGTAAAGGAGCGCATCCAATTGCGCTGAATTCATGCATGATTCCCTAAGGCGATGTCCCACTTTAGAGCGCTAGTTGGATACACAGAAACAGCGCTCTTTAGATGCACTGAAATCACGTGTCTTTAGAGCGCTGATTTAAGCAGAATAAAGATGCTGTAAATTCATGTATCTTTTTAGCGCTGATTTAAGCAGATTAAAGATGCAGTGAATTCATGTATCTTTGTAGAGCTGATTTAAGCAGAATAAAGATGCTGTAAATTCAAAGTTGAAATCAAATAACTAAAATTTAAAAAAATATAACAAAAAAATTCATTCGTTTTACTTTACAAAACTTTATTTATGTGAAACAAAATGAAAAAAAAAAAAAAAATCGGAAGTGACCATCAAAAAAATATCGGAAATTTTCATTTTCACATTTTTTATGGGATTTTTTTCCCCTTCCTTTTACTGCATCCCTAAGAGCGCTCTTTGGATGCGCTACGGTATGCTATAAACAGATGCTGTGTCGCCAAAATCTCGATTTATTTCTGCTGGGTAATTTATCGAGCTTTAATTTAAGCTTAATGACATCCAGATTGAGTAAATACTAAACGTGCTACGAGGGTCGAAATGGAAATTGAAATTATTGAAAGACGTTTTTTAGAAAATTTCTTAAACATTCTTTTAGGTCGATTTTTTCCAAGATCAAACATTAAAAATTTAAAGAATAGTCAAATAAAATATTTTCATTTATCAAGTAATTTTTCCAATGACCCAAACAAAAATCAAAGTTTTTAAAATGCAGTCGAAGAAATCCGAATTTTTTGACCTCCAATTCTTTTGACCACCATTTTTTTGTAAACAAAGAAAATGTTCAATTATTTTCATATCTCATTACTAGGGATGAGATTTCCATGCAAATGCATGTTTTTTGTCGATAGTCTAAAAACGATATCGACCAATTATCTTTCCGAATCAAGAAATTTGCGTTAAAATGGCATCGATTTGTTTTTGCATATTTTTGCATATTTTGGTGAAAATGCATATTTTTGCATATTTTAGTTTTAAATGCATATTTTGTGCATATTTCCAACTTTTAAATGCATATTTTTGCATATTTTGGCATAAATTAGCAAAATCAGAAATTGAAATTTATTTGTTTCAAAAACTATTTTAAATTTTAAAAATTTATTTTGGAAATAAGAAAAATTATTTTTTTTCCTTTAAAATTTTTTTTTCAGATTCTTTTAATTTCTAAAAAATCTTGCTTATATAAACATTTAAATGTTACTATTTAAACCCGGCGTTTCTTTTTGCTTTTTAAAAAGTTTTTCCTATGAAAACAAAATTTTTATTGCCTAAGTTTTATTTTTTAGTGCATATTTTTAGGTTTTTTAGTGCATATTTTGAATTTTTTAGCGCATATTTTAAGCGCATATTTTCGATTTTTTAGTGCATGAAAATCTCATCCCTACTCATTACTATACACTAAGGTGTACTAAATTATTAAACAATTATTAGCCCAATTCTGTATATCGATAAAACGTTCCGTCTACAGACGGTAAGTAGTCACTAATGCTATTCAGTAAATCGATGATATTTTTTCGTTTGGTTTACGTGGTTCGTGTCTATGATTTACGTTGCTTTCAAACTAGGTATTGCCAAAAATAAAAAAATACATAATATTACATTTTTTTTAACAATATTTCTAACATTTTTAAATATTGCAATACTGTTAGCTACAAATATGACAGTTCAAAAAAACAAATAAACAGAAATAAAAACAATTATTTGTGTATCCAAAAAACGGAAAAAATATTAAAATTATGGATATTACTACAAAAAAGGGTAAGTAAATAGTTTTATGATACTTTTTATTGCATTATTAAGTACAAAGATTATACATTTTGTAGATTAAAGAAGAAAAACTGCAGTGCCGGCTCCAAACACAGCAATTCGAAAATAAATGGATAAGGCATTCTGGGCTAGGGGTCGATTGGAAAAAGTTATCAATCAAGAGGTATCTCTATATTTCCGTTTTGGAATGACAAAGAACAATCTATTAATAAAAAAACAGATGTATTTAAGAAATAAAACAATATTGGGAAGAATTTCTTGAAATATTTGATTTTGGGATTACTTGTATTTATTTTTAGTACAATAAAAAGTTTATAAACACTAGAAATTAATATAAATTTGTGCTGCTTTATCTGAATCGCAGAACGTCCAATAGTTTTGTATCTTCCTAACAGCATCTTAAAGAAAAAATCGCCTCATCAGTCTCCTAAAAATTAGGAAAAATATACAGAATATATATAATTTTGATTTCAGAAGAAAAGTGCATCGGGGTTTAAAAATTTTTTATAGAAAAGCATTTCAGAATATGAGAACTTTTCTATATAAAAAATTTCTCAAATATTAGAAATTTTCTATAGAAAAAATGTCTCGGAAAAATGGTATCCGAATGTACGATTTTTTCTGCAGAAAAATGTGTTAGATTATGAGAATTTTTCTATAAAAAAATGTTTCAGAATCTAAAAATTTTTCTATTGAAAAAATGTCTCAGAATCTAAGATTTTTTTCTATAGAAAAAATGTCTCAAAATTTTATTTTTTTTTCTATAGAAAAAATGTCTCAGAATTTGAGAATTTTTCTTTAGAAAAAATAACTCAGAACCTGAGAATTTTTCTATAGAAAAATGGTCTCAGAATCTGAGGCTGTAAAGAAAATATGTCTCAGAATCTGAAAATTTTTCAATAGAAAAAATGTCCCAGAATCTGAGAATTTTTTTATAGAAAAAATGTCCCAGAATCTGAGAATTTTTCTATAGAAAAAATGTCTCAGAACCTGAGAATTTTTCTATGGAAAAAATGTCTCAGAACCTGAGAATTTTTCTATGGAAAAAATGTCTCAGAACCTGAGAATTTTTCTATGGAAAAAATGTCTCAGAATCTGAGAATTTTTTTATAGAAAAAATGTCTCAGAATCTGAGAGTTTTTCTATAGAAAAAATGTCTCAGAATCTGAGAGTTTTTCTATACAAAAAATGTCTCAGAATCCGAGAATTTTTCTATAGAAAAAACGTTTCAGAATCTGAGAATTTTTCTATGGAAAAAATGTCTCAGAATCTGAAAATTTTTCCATAGAAAAAATGTCTCAGAATCTGAGATTTTTTCTATAGAAAAAATGTCTTAGAATCGGAAAATTTTTCTATAGAAAAAATGTCTCAGACCCTGAGAATTTTTCTATAGAAAAAATGTCTTAGAATCTGAGAATTTTTCTATAGAAAAAATGTCTCAGAACCTGAGAATTTTTCTATAGAAATCGGAAAATTTTTCTATAGAAAAAATGCCTCAGACCCTAAGAATTTTTCTATAGAAAAAATGTCTTAGAATCTGAGAATTTTTCTATAGAAAAAATGTCTCAGAACCTGAGAATTTTTCTATAGAAACAATGTCTTAGAATCTGAGAATTTTTCTATAGAAAAAATGTCTCAGAACCTGAGAATTTTTCTATGGAAAGAATGTCTCAGAATCTGAGAATTTTACTATAGAAAAAATGTCTCAGAATTTGAGAATTTTTCTATAGAAAAAATGTCTCATAATCTGAGAATTTTACTACAGAAAAAATGTCTCAGAACCTGAGAATTTTTCTATAGAAAAAATGTATCAGAATCTGAGAATTTTTCTATAGAAACAATGTCTCATAATCTAAGAAATTTTCTATAGAAAAAATATCTCAGAATCTGAAATATTTTCTATACAAAAAATGTCTCAGAACCTGAGAATTTTTCAAAAGAAAATGTCTCAGAATCAGAGAATTTTTTATATAAAAAAAGTCTACGAATCTGAGAATTTTTCTATAGAAAAATTGTCTCCGAACCTGAGAATTTTTCCATAGAAAATTTTTTTTCTTTCTGTGATGTTTTTTCTATAAAAAGTTTCTAAGATTCTGAGACATTTTTTCTATGGAAAATTTCTTAGATTCTAAGACATTTTTTCTATTGAAAAATTCTCAGATTCTGAGACATTTTTTCTATAGAAAAATTCTCAGACTCTGAGACATTTTTTCTATAGAAAAAGTTTCAGATTCTGAGACATTTTTTCAATAGAAAAATTTTGAGATTCTGAGACATTTTTTCCGTAGAAAAATTCTCAGATTCTGAGACATTTTTTCCATAGAAAAATTCTCAGATTCTGAGACATTTTTTCTGTAGAAAAATTCTCAGATTCTGAGACATTTTTTCCAAAGAAAAGTTCTCAGATTCTGAGACATTTTTTCTATAGAAAAATCCTCAGATTCTGAGACATTTTTTCTATAGAAAAATCCTCAGATTCTGAGACATTTTTTCTATAGAAAAATTCTCAGATTCTGGGACATTTTTTCTGTAGAAAAATTCTCAGATTGTGAGATATTTTTTCTGTAGAAAAATTCTCAGATTCTGAGACATTTTTTCTATAGAAAAATTCTCAGATTCTGGGACATTTTTTCTATAGAAAAATTCTCAGATTGTGAGACATTTTTTCTATAGAAAATGTCTCAGAATCTGAGAATTTTATTGAAAAATTCTCAGATTCTGAGACATTTTTTCTTTAGAAAAATTCTCAGATTCTGAGACATTTTTTCCATAGAAAAATTCTCAGATTCTGAGACATTTTTTCCATAGTCTCCTAAAAATTAGGAAAAATATACAGAATATATATAATTTTGATTTCAGAATGTTTTTTAATGTTTTTTCCGTCGTGAGAGACAGACGCATTTTTTAACTCGCTCCGTGAATTTAATAAATTTTATGTGAAAGTGCATCAAAAAAATTTTCAAAAAATACCAGCGAATAGACGCTTTTAAATTAAAATAAAATAGTGTTAAAAGATATACTTTTGTTGTTAAAAAACTGTGCCAAAAAAATATTTAAAAATTTTAAATTAAAAAGGAAAAAAAAATAGTCAACACTACAAAGGCTTGTTCTTTGTTTTGTTTGCTACATTTTTTTTTTTAAATTTTTGCAAAGAGTGCATGAGTGAAAATAATACACAAATAAATGAGTCAAGGCTCAGTTTAAACGGAAGAAATTCCTACATTTCATTCTATGAAGAGAGCAGTGCACAAAATAAAAACCTTTATAATCCCCAATATAATAAAAATTTCTTAACTGCAAAACCAATAGAAAGAGCTCGATCATGCTCACCAGCCTTACTCTTAAGTGAAAAAAAAAACTAACCCGCCAAATTTTAAAACAGCAATAAACAATATTGAAAACAATACAACACAAAAAACTTTGAGTCAAACTCAATCACCCACACCTAAAAGCATATTCGACGATAATGCAGCAATGAATATTACTCCCAACAACAACAACATAAGTGGTATTATAAACTCTCCCTCTCTTATCTTGTCTAATGAGAGTTCTGTAAGTATGTTACACACACATGTAAGTACATCAAATACAATTGAAAAACCAGGAACTAGTAAACAAGCGGCAATACAGACTGGTATAGACCGCTATTTTAAATTCAAAAGAGTCCGTAGCCCACAAAAAAATAATAACAATAGTGAAACAAAAAAACAGAAAGTTCATAATAGTAACACTAATAATGATAACACTAATCCCTTAAATAACAATCGTTTTTCAGTTCTGGATGAACCAGATACTGATTTACAAGATCCGAGTAGTACCCGTAAAGAGGCAAAACCTCCACCAATATTCCTTCGTGAGCGTAGCTCCAACCAATTGGTGTCCAATTTTACGAAACTAATTGGGAATAATACATTTCATATTATTCCAATTAGAAAAGGTAACATACACGAGACGAAAATACAGGTCTACACTGAGAAGAACTATAGGGAAATAACCAAGTTCTTGCACGAAAATAATAGAAGCTATTATACATACCAGTTGAAAAGTAGCAAAGGGTTAATTGTGGTATTTAAGGGTATAGAATCCAGTGTAGAACCTAATGAAATTAAGGAGGCTCTTGAAGAAAAGGGCTATAAAGTGAAAGTTGTAGTAAACATTTTTAACAGAGCAAAAGTTCCTCAACCAATGTTTCGAGTTGAGCTGGAGCCTGAATCCAAAAAGCTAAAAAAGAATGAAATTCATCCCATCTACTCAGAACGATACCTTCTGCATCGTAGAGTTTCAGTAGAAGAACCGCTTAAACGAAGTGGTCCAGTTCAATGCTCAAACTGTCAAGAGTATGGACACACAAGAACCTATTGTACCTTAAGCACAGTTTGTCCTGTATGTGGCGACTTACACTCTTCATCAGAGTGTACCGTGATTAAAAATGGCGGAGGTGAAAAAAAATGTAGTAATTGCGGAAATAATCACTCTTCGAAATATCGGGGATGCCCAATTTATAAGGAACTTAAAGTAAAACTTAAACAAAGGCAAAATCAGTCAAGAGGCCAACTATTATCATTTCAACCAACGCGTCCATCGCAAAATGCTGTAAACCCACTGGCCGTACCTAGTGCGCCGCCTTTAACTGCAATGAATCAGAGCTCAGTACCAATCGTGACTCATACTCCAGTTTCATCTGAGGCACATGCTTCTATAGGTAGTGCTAGTAACACATACGCTAATGCGTTAATAACGGGCTCTCAGCAACCCTGCAATCCCCCTAATACGGGAGGGGTGGAATCAATGTTTTTCACCCTTATGCAGTCAATGACTAATTTCATGTCTACAATGCAAAGCACAATGAATGCTTTTATGACATCCGTGCAAGGTACAATAGAGGAGCTAAAAGCGCAAAATAACACTTTGCAGGCTCTTCTATCAAAAAAATAATGCGTTTGTTTAAAATATGTTTTTGGAATGCAAACGGTGTAAACCAGCACAAGGCTGAGATATCTAATTTTTTGCACAACAATAACATCGATGTGTTATTGTTATCAGAAACCCACCTCACAAATCCCAGGTTATACATTCCACAAAACAAATCACCCTGACGGTAAGGCTCACGGTGGTACAGGTATTTTGGTGAAAAGTAGAATTAAGCACCATGCTATGGAAACTTATTCTACAATCTACCTTCAAGCCACCTCAATACATCTTGATTGTGTAGGAGGAGGACTAACTCTAACATCAGTTTACTGTCCTCCGCGATTTTCAGTATCTAAGATACAATTTGAAAATTTTTTCAAGACTCTTGGTAATCGCTTCCTAGCTTGTGGAGACTACAATGCGAAACACACCTATTGGGGTTCACGTCTAATAAACCCTAGGGGAAGACAGCTTTACTGTGCTCTTATTGATCGGAGAAATAGCCTGGACGTTATATCGCCTGGCAAGCCGACCTATTGGCCTTCAGATCCAGGAAAAATTCCCGATCTTATCGATTTTGGGATAATGAAACATATCAAGAGAAGTAAGTTATCTGCTGAAACATCATTTGATCTCAATTCAGACCATTCTCCAGTAATATTAACGTATTACGATGAACCAATCTCGGTTAAGACACCCTGTGGACTCACTTCGTCAAAGACGAATTGGTTAAAATATAAAAAGTACATTAGTAGCCACATCCACATTAATCCAACTTTGGAATGTGAGGGGGATATAGGTGAATGTGTCCAGGACTTTACGTCCATTCTGAGATCAGCAGCAGAGCACTCTTCGTCTTCCGTTAATGTTGCTTCCTCTAATCGCAATTTTTATGTTTCTAACTCTGAAATCGAGCAACTACTGGCCATCAAAAGAAGGCTAAGAAGAGAATGGCAAAACAGTAGATCCCCTGCTGCAAAGCAGAGGCTGTCTGAAGCTACTAGAAACCTTAGAAAAGCCCTTCATTTGGAAGAGGATCGCATAAATAGCGTATATGTAGAAAGTTTATCGCATAAAAGTTCAGGGAACTATTCACTTTGGAAAGCTACTAAAATTAAAGCACCGGTAGAGGGCGAACCACCGCTAAGAAAGCAATGTGGCAATTGGGCACGCAGTGAAGAGGATAAAGCATACTCATTTGCTGAACATTTAAGAACTGTATTTGAGCCAAACTTGGCAGAAAATGATTTTACACTCCCAGATCCGCCTCTGCATTTGGATCACAACTTTGGTAATACATGGTTTTACGCCCAAGATGTTGAGACAATTATACGTACGCAGCTCAGCCCAAAGAAAGCGCCTGGGTATGACTTAGTCACACCAAACATGTTAAAAAACCTACCATTTATAGCGGTTGAAGTTCTAACGAAAATATTTAATGCGATCTTGCAAATAGGTTACTTTCCGGACATATGGAAAATTTCTCAAATCAAAATGATTCCCAAGCCTGGAAAAGATTTAACTTTAACTTCGTCATACAGACCTATAAGTTTACTTCCGTGCCTATCAAAGCTGTTTGAGAAGGTTTTTCTTCAAAAGATTCTTCCAATTATCGAAAGTTCAAACAGTATTCCAGCTCATCAGTTCGGCTTTCGTGAAAAGCATGGAACCATAGAGCAAGTGAACCGCATAACTTGCGAGATTAGGAAAGCCTTTGAAGAAAAAAAATATTGTTCTGCCGTTTTTCTGGATGTCGCTCAGGCTTTCGATAAAGTATGGCACGAGGGTCTTTTATATAAAATAAAATATCACCTACCAACTATTACACACAAACTTTTAGAGTCTTACCTTCTTAATCGCTACTTCAGGGTGAAATATCAAGAAACTACAACTTCTGATTATAAAATGAATGCAGGTGTTCCTCAAGGAAGTGTTCTCGGCCCTGTTCTTTATCTCATATTTACGTCAGACTTGCCGATATCTGAACATATTACAACATCAACATTTGCGGATGACACTGCTTTAATAAGCACTCACTCAGACCCATATGTTGCCTCCTTGAGACTTAACAACCATCTTACAGCTGTGGAGACGTGGTTCAAGAACTGGCGGATTAAAGTAAATGAACTTAAGAGCAAGCACGTTACGTTTACACTTAGAATGGGGTCTTGTTCCCCTGTCTCATTACATGGTGTAATTATCCCACAGTCTGAGAGTGTTACATACCTTGGTATTCACTTGGACAGGCGTCTTACATGGCGAAAACACTTAGAAGCCAAGAGGCTTCATATGAAGCTAAAAGCCTGCCAACTACATTGGCTAATTAATAAGCAATCAAAGCTAAGCCTTGACTCTAAAGTCATCCTGTATAATTGTATTATAAAACCAATATGGACTTATGGTATCCAACTGTGGGGTACAGCCAGTATGTCTAATATTGAGCTTATACAGAGGGCACAATCCAAAATTCTGAGGATCATTACGGGAGCTCCCTGGTACGTCAGAAATATCAACATTCACCAGGACTTAAATATTCCGTTTGTAAGAGAAGAGTTTGTGGACATCAGAACGAAATACGTTGAAAAGCTCAGGAACCACCCAAATACATTGGCGAGAGCCCTTACTCGAACCCAAACGCACACCAGACTGCAACGTGCTGACTTACCGCCCATTTAATTTAGAGGCCCGTTCTTCAAAATGGCTCCTAGGGAGTAACTAGTATTTAAGTTAGTTTTGTAAGATTTATACACTTATTGTTAGGCCAAGAATAGGCAGATTCAATAATCCAGATAATAAAGTATTTAACAAAAAAAAAAAAATTCAGAAGAAAAGTGCATCGGGGTTTAAAAATTTTTTATAGAAAAGCATTTCAGAATATGAGAACTTTTCTATATAAAAAATTTCTCAAATATTAGAAATTTTCTATAGAAAAAATGTCTCGGAAAAATGGTATCCGAATGTACGATTTTTTCTGCAGAAAAATGTGTTAGATTATGAGAATTTTTATATAAAAAAATGTTTCAGAATCTAAAAATGTTTCTATAGAAAAAATATCTCAGAATCTAAGATTTTTTTTCTATAGAAAAAATGTCTCAAAATTTTATTTTTTTTTTCTGTAGAAAAAATGTCTCAGAATTTGAGAATTTTTCTATAGAAAGAATAACTCAGAACCTGAGAATTTTTCTATAGAAAAATGGTCTCAGAATCTGAGGCTGTAAAGAAAATATGTCTCAGAATCTGAAAATTTTTCAATAGAAAAAATGTCCCAGAATCTGAGAATTTTTTTATAGAAAAAATGTCCCAGAATCTGAGAATTTTTCTATAGAAAAAATGTCTCAGAACCTGAGAATTTTTCTATGGAAAAAATGTCTCAGAACCTGAGAATTTTTCTATGGAAAAAATGTCTCAGAACCTGAGAATTTTTCTATGGAAAAAATGTCTCAGAATCTGAGAATTTTTCTATAGAAAAAATGTCTCAGAATCTGAGAGTTTTTCTATAGAAAAAATGTCTCAGAATCTGAGAGTTTTTCTATACAAAAAATGTCTCAGAATCCGAGAATTTTTCTATAGAAAAAATGTTTCAGAATCTGAGAATTTTTCTATGGAAAAAATGTCTCAGAATCTGAAAATTTTTCCATAGAAAAAATGTCTCAGAATCTGAGATTTTTTCTATAGAAAAAATGTCTTAGAATCGGAAAATTTTTCTATAGAAAAAATGTCTCAGACCCTGAGAATTTTTCTATAGAAAAAATGTCTTAGAATCTGAGAATTTTTCTATAGAAAAAATGTCTCAGAACCTGAGAATTTTTCTATAGAAATCGGAAAATTTTTCTATAGAAAAAATGCCTCAGACCCTAAGAATTTTTCTATAGAAAAAATGTCTTAGAATCTGAGAATTTTTCTATAGAAAAAATGTCTCAGAACCTGAGAATTTTTCTATAGAAACAATGTCTTAGAATCTGAGAATTTTTCTATAGAAAAAATGCCTCAGAACCTGATAATTTTTCTATGGAAAGAATGTCTCAGAATCTGAGAATTTTACTATAGAAAAAATGTCTCAGAATTTGAGAATTTTTCTATAGAAAAAATGTCTCATAATCTGAGAATTTTACTATAGAAAAAATGTCTCAGAACCTGAGAATTTTTCTATAGAAAAAATGTATCAGAATCTGAGAATTTTTCTATAGAAACAATGTCTCATAATCTAAGAAATTTTCTATAGAAAAAATATCTCAGAATCTGAAATATTTCTATACAAAAAATGTCTCAGAACCTGAGAATTTTTCAAAAGAAAATGTCTCAGAATCAGAGAATTTTTTATATAAAAAAAGTCTACGAATCTGAGAATTTTTCTATAGAAAAATTGTCTCCGAACCTGAGAATTTTTCCATAGAAAATTTTTTTTCTTTCTGTGATGTTTTTTCTATAAAAAGTTTCTAAGATTCTGAGACATTTTTTCTATGGAAAATTTCTTAGATTCTAAGACATTTTTTCTATTGAAAAATTCTCAGATTCTGAGATATTTTTTCAATAGAAAAATTCTCAGACTCTGAGACATTTTTTCTATAGAAAAAGTTTCAGATTCTGAGACATTTTTTCAATAGAAAAATTTTGAGATTCTGAGACATTTTTTCCGTAGAAAAATTCTCAGATTCTGAGACATTTTTTCCATAGAAAAATTCTCAGATTCTGAGACATTTTTTCTGTAGAAAAATTCTCAGATTCTGAGACATTTTTTCCAAAGAAAAGTTCTCAGATTCTGAGACATTTTTTCTATAGAAAAATCCTCAGATTCTGAGACATTTTTTCTATAAAAAAATTTTCAGATTCTGGGACATTTTTTCTATAGAAAAATTCTCAGATTGTGAGATATTTTTTCTGTAGAAAAATTCTCAGATTCTGAGACATTTTTTCTATAGAAAAATTCTCAGATTCTGGGACATTTTCTCTATAGAAAAATTCTCAGATTGTGAGACATTTTTTCTATAGAAAATGTCTCAGAATCTGAGAATTTTATTGAAAAATTCTCAGATTTTGAGACATTTTTTCTTTAGAAAAATTCTCAGATTCTGAGACATTTTTTCCATAGAAAAATTCTCAGATTCTGAGACATTTTTTCCATAGTCTCCTAAAAATTAGGAAAAATATACAGAATATATATAATTTTGATTTCAGAAGAAAAGTGCATCGGGGTTTAAAAATTTTTTATAGAAAAGCATTTCAGAATATGAGAACTTTTCTATATAAAAAATTTCTCAAATATTAGAAATTTTCTATAGAAAAAATGTCTCGGAAAAATGGTATCCGAATGTACGATTTTTTCTGCAGAAAAATGTGTTAGATTATGAGAATTTTTCTATAAAAAAATGTTTCAGAATCTAAAAATTTTTCTATAGAAAAAATGTCTCAGAATCTAAGATTTTTTCTATAGAAAAAATGTCTCAAAATTTTATTTTTTTTTCTATAGAAAAAATGTCTCAGAATTTGAGAATTTTTCTATAGAAAGAATAACTCAGAACCTGAGAATTTTTCTATAGAAAAATGGTCTCAGAATCTGAGGCTGTAAAGAAAATATGTCTCAGAATCTGAAAATTTTTCAATGGAAAAAATGTCCCAGAATCTGAGAATTTTTTTATAGAAAAAATGTCCCAGAATCTGAGAATTTTTCTATAGAAAAAATGTCTCAGAACCTGAGAATTTTTCTATGGAAAAAATGTCTCAGAACCTGAGAATTTTTCTATGGAAAAAATGTCTCAGACCTGAGAATTTTTCTATGGAAAAAATGTCTCAGAATCTGAGAATTTTTCTATAGAAAAAATATCTCAGAATCTGAGAGTTTTTCTATAGAAAAAATGTCTCAGAATCTGAGAGTTTTTCTATACAAAAAATGTCTCAGAATCCGAGAATTTTTCTATAGAAAAAATGTTTCAGAATCTGAGAATTTTTCTATGGAAAAAATGTCTCAGAATCTGAAAATTTTTCCATAGAAAAAATGTCTCAGAATCTGAGATTTTTTCTATAGAAAAAATGTCTTAGAATCGGAAAATTTTTCTATAGAAAAAATGTCTCAGACCCTGAGAATTTTTCTATAGAAAAAATGTCTTAGAATCTGATAATTTTTCTATAGAAAAAATGTCTCAGAACCTGAGAATTTTTCTGTAGAAATCGGAAAATTTTTCTATAGAAAAAATGCCTCAGACCCTAAGAATTTTTCTTTAGAAAAAATGTCTTAGAATCTGAGAATTTTTCTATAGAAAAAATGTCTCAGAACCTGAGAATTTTTCTATAGAAACAATGTCTTAGAATCTGAGAATTTTTCTATAGAAAAAATGTCTCAGAACCTGAGAATTTTTCTATGGAAAGAATGTCTCAGAATCTGAGAATTTTACTATAGAAAAAATGTCTCAGAATTTGAGAATTTTTCTATAGAAAAAATGTCTCATAATCTGAGAATTTTACTATAGAAAAAATGTCTCAGAACCTGAGAATTTTTCTATAGAAAAAATGTATCAGAATCTGAGAATTTTTCTATAGAAACAATGTCTCATAATCTAAGAAATTTTCTATAGAAAAAATATCTCAGAATCTGAAATATTTCTATACAAAAAATGTCTCAGAACCTGAGAATTTTTCAAAAGAAAATGTCTCAGAATCAGAGAATTTTTTATATAAAAAAAGTCTACGAATCTGAGAATTTTTCTATAGAAAAATTGTCTCCGAACCTGAGAAATTTCCATAGAAAATTTTTTTTCTTTCTGTGATGTTTTTTCTATAAAAAGTTTCTAAGATTCTGAGACATTTTTTCTATGGAAAATTTCTTAGATTCTAAGACATTTTTTCTATTGAAAAATTCTCAGATTCTGAGACATTTTTTCTATAGAAAAATTCTCAGACTCTGAGACATTTTTTCTATAGAAAAAGTTTCAGATTCTGAGACATTTTTTCAATAGAAAAATTTTGAGATTCTGAGACAATTTTTTACGTAGAAAAATTCTCAAATTCTGAGACATTTTTTCCATAGAAAAATTCTCAGATTCTGAGACATTTTTTCTGTAGAAAAATTCTCAGATTCTGAGACATTTTTTCCAAAGAAAAGTTCTCAGATTCTGAGACATTTTTTCTATAGAAAAATCCTCAGATTCTGAGACATTTTTTCTATAGAAAAATTCTCAGATTCTGGGACATTTTTTCTATAGAAAAATTCTCAGATTGTGAGATATTTTTTCTGTAGAAAAATTCTCAGATTCTGAGACATTTTTTCTATAGAAAAATTCTCAGATTCTGGGACATTTTTTCTATAGAAAAATTCTCAGATTGTAAGACATTTTTTCTATAGAAAATGTCTCAGAATCTGATAATTTTATTGAAAAATTCTCAGATTCTGAGACATTTTTTCTTTAGAAAAATTCTCAGATTCTGAGACATTTTTTCCATAGAAAAATTCTCAGATTCTGAGACATTTTTTCCATAGTCTCCTAAAAATTAGGAAAAATATACAGAATATATATAATTTTGATTTCAGAAGAAAAGTGTGTCTAAACAAGGTTTAGACTTATATATTTATTTACTAACAGCTAAAGATAGTTTATTAAAATTTGAATTTATTGAATTATACTGTACAAATATTATGTTACACTAAATTTTATTACATTATTTACATGAATTATTACATATCTATTACAATTGCTCTTAAACCGTAGTATTAGCAATTATTGTGAATTATTAAAAATGAATTGCCAGTGAACAATAATTTAGTTCTAAGTAAAATCACGAACATAACTTGTTAAGGCCTAGCGTCAACAAATTCTTTCTATTCATCCACTAACCTACTTAAGGTGAGCATCGCTCTTTGAATTCTCAATAAACATCATTAAAATCGACATTCTGTCTTTTACTACCCGTTTCTAATACCCCATAATATACTGGAATCTCTCCTGATCCCACGAGGTTTCCAGTAAACTATTTTCCCTACATTTAGGTACTGGCGCCCCGCAGTAGCTAATAAAATTAATCGTCAAGATTGTTCATGGTCCTTCGAGAGGAAATTTAACTAAATTTTGATAAAGAATAATTTATCATTATTTGTTCAAATCATTCAAATTACACGAAATTATATAAGAAACCAGTGGCAACCCCATCGTTCCGGGATGTTTGATTGTTGTGCTACATAAATAAAGAAAAAACAAAAACTCGCCGGAGAAAACTAAACAAAAATTAAAATTAACACACCATGAGGTATGTACCAATTTTTTCACATTAAAAGAGGAGAAGTTCAAATATAAAGACACGCACTAGATCTTTAAACATCGTAAAAAAAATATAATAAAATCTGAAATAACTATCAAGCAATTTAGAAAAATTACAACAATTGGATTTTAAAAAATTTAAGTTACTTAAAAACGGTTGTAAGACATCCTTTCTTACTTGAAAATAATTACATTGGGAACACATATTGGCAAATTACATGTCTCGAGTCAGGTTAAAGTAAATAAGAAAAACCGTGAGTAGAAATAAAATTGAATTAGTGTACAAAGGCATAAATATAAAAACAAAAAGCCTCAAAATAACAACAACAATAATTTTAAAAGTTAAAAATTGTAGCAACAAATTTGCAGTGTAAAAAAATACCGCAATTCTAAAATTGTTTTTGGTTGCAGATTGATCAAAACTCACCACTCTACTACACAGTTTCGACACATACAATTGAAGTGTATGACATACACTGCATACATATAAGTCGTACCACACAATTGAATTTTAAAGAGAAGACAAACTCTCTTAAATAAAACCCAATAAATTGAGTAAAAACCCTTCACCTTTTTTTGCCAAATTCATTTAAAGCTCGCTGTTGATGCAAATGAACAAAAGGGAATACTCTTATTATTAGCTCAAATATTTTTTTTTATAAATTACTCATCAGAATTGAAGGTGCCAGAAAAATATTTGGTTCATTCCACATTGGCTTAAAATAATCCCAATTAATTCGGGGAAAACGATTAATAAAACCCATTTTATTTGTATCAATAGATTGTAAAATATAAAAATACAAAACTTAATTACCGAAAGTGAACAAAATTCAATTCAATACTTATTAAAAAAGAAAAAAAATAATTAAATTACGTGGAGTTGAATCGAACATTAAAGTGCTTTGATAAGGAGTTACTAGTTAATGAAATTTAGGATTTAAAGGCTCCTATAATTTAGGTAATTTAAAATAAAAAATTATCAATCAATTGATTAAAAAATTAAAAAATATATATATAAATATATATCTCTTCTCTCGCAATTCAAACTACTCGAATACCCAATTCTCAACCATTTTCGTTTCCCTATCGCAACTTTGAGGTGATTAAACTTAAGTCACAGCAATTCAAAGTTTAGTTTTAATACGTAATTGAAAGCAAAATTGACTATTTCAAATATGTCATCCAAAATGGACCAATTTGTTTTTGATTCAGAAAGTTTACTGTCGTTTTGTGATGACTTTCAAAAATCGAATCCTGCAGATCAAACTGATTCGCTTTTAGAATTAAAGTTGTTAGATCTGGACGAAAGTTTCAAAAGCCTAAAACTTTCATATCAGGAGGCAATTCTTTCTTTAGTATCGCCTGACGATACTGAATTAAAAGAAAATGCCAGAAAGAATTTTAGTTCATGTTCGGAAACATATTACACATGCAAATCGCAAATTATGGATCTTCTTAAGATCTCAAAAAATAATTTTTCTTTTATCGACAACTCACGTCGAAGCACAATTACTCCAAACTTTCAGAACAACGCACAAGTTGATCAAAACGGATCATCATGTCACATTAAACTGCCGCCGTGTGATACCGAAGTTTTCGAGGGTGGTTACTTAGAATGGCCATCATTCCGTAATATGTTTACGGCCGTCTACATTAACCACCCAAAGCTTACACCGGCTCAAAGGTTGTATCACCTTCGTAACAAAACGAAGGGTAGCGCTGGGGCTATAGTCAAAAGATATCCCCTTTCGGACGAAAATTTTATACTTGCTTGGAATGCCTTACAGGCTCGGTTTGAAAACAAACGAGTATTGGTAGATAATCAACTCAAGGTCCTGTTCAAAATCCCAGTTGCTCAATCCGAAGAGAGTGAATCAATTCAAAAGATCCAATCAGTGGTTAATGATTGCCTTTCAACATTATCCAGTCTTGGTGTAAGCACCGAAGGATGGGACCCTATTTTAATATATCTTATTTCTACTAAACTTCCTGATGAGACATTATCACTTTGGGAACAATCTTTAAAATCTAACAAAGAAGTTCCCAAATGGTCTCAAATGGATGAATTCTTATTTCATCGGTATGAAGTTGTAGAAAGAATTTCTAGCATAAAACTAACTAAAAAATCATTCAATTCACCAAATTTATCAAAATCTAAAGTCCAAACTTATTCATCTCAAGAAAATTTGTCTTTGAGTTGTAAACTATGTAACGAAGATCATGCCCTACGGCTATGTCCCTTGTTTAAAAAGTACACCGTACAGCAACGAATTGATTATGTCCATCAAAATAAATTTTGTAACAATTGCCTTTCTTACTTGCATACTAAGCCCAGTTGCACAAGTAAAAACACTTGTTTTCATTGCAAAAAAAACCATCACTCTTTACTCCATTTGAAAGCCTCTACGAACACCGTAAGTGGTTCACAATCAAGTGCGGTTGAAACTCCCAGCGCTGGTTCTTGTAATAACTCGACGGAAGCCAATGCTTTAAATCAAGTTGCAGAATCTCAGGTTCGAGCTAATTTCGCAACTAACAATGAGAATATTTTACTTCGGACAGCCCTTGTTTCAATTGAACACAATGGAGACCTTTTCACAGTTAGAACGCTAATTGACCCGGGTTCTCAAAGAACATTTTTGTCTGAGAAAATGCGAAACAGACTTCAACTTCCATATAGGAAATGCCAATTGGAAATAGTAGGAGTAGGGGGAAAGGTTCAATCGGCTAATAAGGAATGCGATTTAGTAATCGTTGCGAAAAAACACAGCGTAAAATTTGAAATCACAGCAATAGTGTTACCAAAGGTAACACAGAAACTTCCTGCTGTTTCCTTTCAAATCCCAAGTCCTTCAGATATTGCCAATCTCGACCTAGCCGATCCCCATTTCAACAAATCATCACAGATTGATTTGATCCTAGGAAACGACGCCGAAAGATTTATCAATATCGAAGGCATTAAAAAAAACATTTGCGGAAACACATCCGCTTATAACACAATTTTCGGCTGGGTTTTCAGTGGACCCATGAAAGCTCAACCTATTCAGTCATTTTCTGCCGTTATTGAAAGACCAGAAACAGATTCCTTAAACAATCTTCTTCGGAAGTTTTGGGAACAAGAGGAAGTTCCAATGCTTACACCTTCATCCGATGAAGAAAAGTTCTGTGAAGAATTTTATAAAACCACAACTACACGTGAATCTGATGGCAGGTATATGGTTAGACTGCCATTTAAGGAACAATATCCAGAGCAAATATTTCTGGGTTCCTCTCGTTTTTTGGCTCTCGGCCAATATGCTCGTATGCAAAAATCATTATCAAAAAACTTAGATTTGCAAACTCAATATAACGATGTTCTTAAAGAATATCTTGCCATGGATCACATGGAAGAGATCTCATCTCATGAGATAATCGTTGATAAAAAATATAATTCCTTCTATTTACCGCACCACTCAGTTATACGTACCGAAAGCACAACAACCAAGGTCAGGGTTGTGTTCAATGGTTCTCGCAAATCGAAATCGGGCTTTTCGCTTAATGATGTATTGCACACCGGTCCAACGCTCCAGCGAGATCTTATCGCAATTATTCTTAATTGGAGGAAATATGAATACGTTTTTAGTGGTGATATTCAAAAAATGTATCGGCAAATTCTGGTACATCCATCCGACAGAGCATTTCAAAGAATAGTTTTTCAAAAATCTCCTTTAGATCCCGTTACAGACTTTCAGCTCAAAACTGTGACATTTGGAATTAACTGTGCCCCCTTTTTTAGCTATTCGTACGCTCCAGCAGTTGGCTTTCGATTCCGAACCCTCATTTCCAGAGGCAGCCCGGATTTTGCGCGAAGAAACCTATGTAGATGACGTTTTATCGGGAGGTTATTCTCTGCAGGAAGCTCTTAAAGCCCAACTTCAGCTTCAGAAAACATTAATGTCTGGTGGATTTCCTTTGAAAAAAATCACCGCAAATAACGCTAATTTGTTGGCTCATTTACCATCAGATGATCTTTACGACTCAAACTTCTTAAAGCTTCCAGAATCAAGTTGCACCAAAACGTTAGGCATACACTGGAATGCGCTTACCGATAGTTTCAGTTATTCCTTTGAGGGCATACCACAGACCACAACAGCAACAAAAAGACAAATTTTGTCTTCAGTTGCTAAACTATTTGACCCTGCGGGGTGGCTATCCCCCCTCATAATCAGGGCTAAAATTTTAATGCAACACCTTTGGGTCGAGGGTTACGGTTGGGATGAGAATGTGAGTGACGAATCTCTTCAAATGTGGAATAATTTGTTAGCTGACTTAACATTTTTGTCAGACATAAAAATCCCTAGATGGATTAATTACGCCCCTAGTCGTAACATAGAAATACACGGCTTTTGCGATGCCTCAAAGCAAGCGTACTGTGCGGCTATATATATTCGTATCCAAACATCTAGTTGTGATATTGCTTCCAATCTTATGATATCAAAATCGAAAGTGGCTTTATTACAAACAGTATCGCTTCCCCGTCTGGAATTGTGTGGAGCACTTTTGCTAGCAAAGCTAATGAAGTATGTCTCAGAAGCATTTCAGTTTGGCAACGTACCTTCATTTTTTTGGACCGATTCCTCGATCGTGTTAAGTTGGCTGGGAAAGCTTCCAAACTCATGGGAAACTTATGTGGCCAACAGGATTTCACAAATCCATCAACTAGTTCCAAAGTCAGTATGGTATCATGTACCCACACAGGACAATCCAGCTGACTTGGGAACTCGTGGTAGTAGATCTCAAGATTTACAGACCAATCTCCTTTGGTGGCAAGGACCATCTTGGCTAGGAGAACCAATGCCTGCATGGCCAAAAGGAAATCCTATTCGTCTTCCTACCCAGATTGAACAAGTTCAATCTACAACAGCCACCGTACAACATACTTTCTTATCTTATTTTTCCTCTTATACTCGGGCCTTAAGGGCTACCTGCTATGCTGTTAGATACGGCCAAAAATGGCGTGCTATTATGAAAAAGATGCCTGTACCAGAGTTTCCGATAAACCCCAGTCAAAAGGAGATGAATAACGCAAAAACTTTACTCATAATTTATTATCAAAAAAAATTTTACGGAGACGAATATAAGGCACTTTGTGAAAATCAACTAATTGCAACTAAAAGCCCTTTAAAGCCCCTCAATCCATTCTTAGACCCCAGCAATGTAATGCGAGTAAATGGTCGCCTAGTTAATGCAGCGCTTCCATACAATGAACGCTATCCCATCATTCTTCCGGGAAAGTCTCATTTTTGTTCTCTTTATTTAACACATTTGCATACCTTTCTGGGACATGGCGAATGTAACCTAATGTGCCGAATGGTCCAAACGGAATTTTTCATACCCCTTCTTAAAACACGAATCAAAAGTGTTATCGCACATTGTAAGAATTGCATTATTTTTAAGCAAAATCCATGTACCCAACTCATGTCCCCTCTACCCCCAGAAAGATGCAATTTCTCCCTGCCATTTTTAAATACGGGTATTGATTTTGCAGGCCCGTTTGAATTAAAAACATCTTTTCTTCGTAGGGCTCCGTACATTAAGGGGTACGCCTGCGTATTCGTCTGCTTTTCTACAAAAGCCATCCATTTAGAAGTTTGCTCGGATCTATCCGCTGCCGCCTTTAATGCAGCATTTTCGCGATTCGTTGGGAGGCGAGGTCTCCCACAAAAAATATATTCAGACAACGGCCGTAATTTTGTGGGAGCTAGCCGCCTTCTTTTAAAAGATTTCACTTCCTTTATTAACTCTGTCTCTCTTGATATTTCAGCAAAATATTCGGCTCACGGTCTGGAATGGTCGTTCATCCCGCCTCATGCTCCACATATGGGAGGCCTATGGGAGGCCGCAGTAAAGAGTTTTAAGTTCCATTTCAAAAGAATCGCAGGAGCTCATAAATTTAATTTTGAAGAGTTTGCAACACTTTTAGCAAGAATAGAAGGGATTTTGAACTCTAGGCCTATCTCGCCTATGTCAAATGACCCATCAGATTTGACAGCATTAACCCCCGGCCATTTTTTAAGAGGTGCACCCATGTTAGCACTACCAGAATCCAATTGCGAGAACTTATCGTTGCTAAATAGGTGGCAAAAATTAAAACTTTTGCACCACGATTTCTCCATTCGGTGGAAACAAGACTATTTAAAGTCTCTCCATAAACGATATAAGTGGAAAGATAACCAACCTATCTTAAAAATAGACGACCTTGTTGTGATTATGGACGATTTACTACCACCGAGTGAGTGGCGTTTAGGCCGGATAGTAAAAACTCACTTAGGAACTGATAATTTAGTTCGAGTGGCTGAAGTCCGGAGAGCGACTGGTGTTATAACACGTCCCATCGTAAAACTGTGTTTACTTCCTTACGAACAAGAGCCATCCCAAGACATAACCCAAAATCTTTGATCCCTTCCAATAATAATCTCCATTTTCAGTGGATATGCTTCCCATACACTCCATTTGTTTTTTTTTTGTCTCTTACAGATCGCACCGCAACTATTCGCCTCAACAGCACCAACGACAACATTCTACAATGCACCAATGTAGGGTATGCAACAAATTTCACCCTTTAAAGTATTGTAAGAAGTTCCTTAAGATGACGGTATTAAAGCGTAGACAAGTCGTTCGAAACTACGATTACTGCCTTAACTGTTTGGCAAAAAGTCACACCCTACGGTCATGTCACTCTAGTGATGCATGTCATAGATGTCAAGCACCACATCACACCCTACTTCACCCACAACATAATCAAATACAACAACATAGGCGTAATATTGCCAGCAACCTAAGGGTAATTACCAACAAATCGAAGGCAAAGAGGCCCAACAAGAAAGTCCACGCAAGTTCTACCACATCAGCAACAGCTTACCATAAAACCAACAATACAACTTTAAATCATCAAGTTATCACTGAGGCCATACGGTCTCTTGCCAACATCCTGTGCGTTAGCCAGAAATAGAGCGGGCGGCATGTCTAAACAAGGTTTAGACTTATATATTTATTTACTAACAGCTAAAGATAGTTTATTAAAATTTGAATTTATTGAATTATACTGTACAAATATTATGTTACACTAAATTTTATTACATTATTTACATGAATTATTACATATCTATTACAATTGCTCTTAAACCGTAGTATTAGCAATTATTGTGAATTATTAAAAATGAATTGCCAGTGAACAATAATTTAGTTCTAAGTAAAATCACGAACATAACTTGTTAAGGCCTAGCGTCAACAAATTCTTTCTATTCATCCACTAACCTACTTAAGGTGAGCATCGCTCTTTGAATTCTCAATAAACATCATTAAAATCGACATTCTGTCTTTTACTACCCGTTTCTAATACCCCATAATATACTGGAATCTCTCCTGATCCCACGAGGTTTCCAGTAAACTATTTTCCCTACATTTAGGTACTGGCGCCCCGCAGTAGCTAATAAAATTAATCGTCAAGATTGTTCAAAGTGCATCG
The DNA here is from genome assembly GCA_963921195.1 of Pegoplata infirma. Lineage (NCBI taxonomy): Eukaryota > Metazoa > Arthropoda > Insecta > Diptera > Anthomyiidae > Pegoplata > Pegoplata infirma. The sequence continues at coordinate 934,266 of CAWUER010000514.1, forward strand.
GGGTTTAAAAATTTTTTATAGAAAAGCATTTCAGAATATGAGAACTTTTCTATATAAAAAATTTCTCAAATATTAGAAATTTTCTATAGAAAAAATGTCTCGGAAAAATGGTATCCGAATGTACGATTTTTTCTGCAGAAAAATGTGTTAGATTATGAGAATTTTTCTATAAAAAAATGTTTCAGAATCTAAAAATTTTTCTATAGAAAAAATGTCTCAGAATCTAAGATTTTTTTCTATAGAAAAAATGTCTCAAAATTTTATTTTTTTTTCTATAGAAAAAATGTCTCAGAATTTGAGAATTTTTCTATAGAAAGAATAACTCAGAACCTGAGAATTTTTCTATAGAAAAATGGTCTCAGAATCTGAGGCTGTAAAGAAAATATGTCTCAGAATCTGAAAATTTTTCAATAGAAAAAATGTCCCAGAATCTAAGAATTTTTTTATAGAAAAAATGTCCCAGAATCTGAGAATTTTTCTATAGAAAAAATGCCTCAGAACCTGAGAATTTTTCTATGGAAAAAATGTCTCAGAACCTGAGAATTTTTCTATGGAAAAAATGTCTCAGAACCTGAGAATTTTTCTATGGAAAAAATGTCTCAGAATCTGAGAATTTTTCTATAGAAAAAATGTCTCAGAATCTGAGAGTTTTTCTGTAGAAAAAATGTCTCAGAATCTGAGAGTTTTTCTATACAAAAAATGTCTCAGAATCCGAGAATTTTTCTACAGAAAAAATGTTTCAGAATCTGAGAATTTTTCTATGGAAAAAATGTCTCAGAATCTGAAAATTTTCCATAGAAAAAATGTCTCAGAATCTGAGATTTTTTCTATAGAAAAAATGTCTTAGAATCGGAAAATTTTTCTATAGAAAAAATGTCTCAGACCCTGAGAATTTTTCTATAGAAAAAATGTCTTAGAATCTGAGAATTTTTCTATAGAAAAAATGTCTCAGAACCTGAGAATTTTTCTATAGAAATCGGAAAATTTTTCTATAGAAAAAATGCCTCAGACCCTAAGAATTTTTCTATAGAAAAAATGTCTTAGAATCTGAGAATTTTTCTATAGAAAAAATGTCTCAGAACCTGAGAATTTTTCTATAGAAACAATGTCTTAGAATCTGAGAATTTTTCTATAGAAAAAATGTCTCAGAACCTGAGAATTTTTCTATGGAAAGAATGTCTCAGAATCTGAGAATTTTACTATAGAAAAAATGTCTCAGAATTTGAGAATTTTTCTATAGAAAAAATGTCTCATAATCTGAGAATTTTACTACAGAAAAAATGTCTCAGAACCTGAGAATTTTTCTATAGAAAAAATGTATCAGAATCTGAGAATTTTTCTATAGAAACAATGTCTCATAATCTAAGAAATTTTCTATAGAAAAAATATCTCAGAATCTGAAATATTTCTATACAAAAAATGTCTCAGAACCTGAGAATTTTTCAAAAGAAAATGTCTCAGAATCAGAGAATTTTTTATATAAAAAAAGTCTACGAATCTGAGAATTTTTCTATAGAAAAATTGTCTCCGAACCTGAGAATTTTTCCATAGAAAATTTTTTTTCTTTCTGTGATGTTTTTTCTATAAAAAGTTTCTAAGATTCTGAGACATTTTTTCTATGGAAAATTTCTTAGATTCTAAGACATTTTTTCTATTGAAAAATTCTCAGATTCTGAGACATTTTTTCTATAGAAAAATTCTCAGACTCTGAGACATTTTTTCTATAGAAAAAGTTTCAGATTCTGAGACATTTTTTCAATAGAAAAATTTTGAGATTCTGAGACATTTTTTTACGTAGAAAAATTCTCAGATTCTGAGACATATTTTCCATAGAAAAATTCTCAGATTCTGAGACATTTTTTCTGTAGAAAAATTCTCAGATTCTGAGACATTTTTTCCAAAGAAAAGTTCTCAGATTCTGAGACATTTTTTCTATAGAAAAATCCTCAGATTCTGAGACATTTTTTCTATAGAAAAATTCTCAGATTCTGGGACATTTTTTCTATAGAAAAATTCTCAGATTGTGAGATATTTTTTCTGTAGAAAAATTCTCAGATTCTGAGACACTTTTTCTATAGAAAAATTCTCAGATTCTGGGACATTTTTTCTATAGAAAAATTCTCAGATTGTAAGACATTTTTTCTATAGAAAATGTCTCAGAATCTGAGAATTTTATTGAAAAATTCTCAGATTCTGAGACATTTTTTCTTTAGAAAAATTCTCAGATTCTGAGACATTTTTTCCATAGAAAAATTCTCAGATTCTGAGACATTTTTTCCATAGAAAAATTCTCAGATTCTGAGACATTTTTTCTATAGAAAAATTCTCAGATTCTGAGACATTTTTTCTATAGAAAAATTCTCAGATTCTGGGACAGACATATAGAAAAATTCTCAGATTCGTAGACTTTTTTTATATAAAAAATTCTCTGATTCTGAGACATTTTCTTTTGAAAAATTCTCAGGTTCTGAGACATTTTTTGTATAGAAATATTTCAGATTCTGAGATATTTTTTCTGTAGAAAAATTCTCAGATTCTGAGACATTTTTTCTATAGAAAAATTCTCAGATTCTGAGACATTTTTTCTTTAGAAAAATTCTCAGATTCTGAGACATTTTTTCTTTAGAAAAATTCTCAGATTCTGAGACATTTTTTTCTCTAGAAAAATTCTCAGGTTCTAAAACATTTTTTCTCTAGAAAAATTCTCAGATTCTGAGACATTTTTTCTATAGAAAAATACTCAGATTCTGAGACATTTTTCTGATCCCAAAGTTAAAACGTGAGTACCTTCTGCAATTCTATTATGGCGGTGGTATTCCATCGATTTGTTTGAATTTGAGTCCCTTTCTTCCATATCATACAAAAACAATAACGGTTAGGTTCGTAACTTCCAAAATAGCGGGAGTTCAGTTTGCTGCATGCCTTGAAAGACAATTTATTTTCTGATTCTTTCATCAAATTCTATAAAGTAAATTCTTCAAAGATAAATTTGAAAATTTGTATCTTCATACTTACTTATAAGCCTGTACATCCAAATTGATTTTTAAATTACAAGATTGTCTTCCATGTCCGTTTATTTTTGTTTTTTTAACAGCAAATCAAAAAAACATATCTATGAATATTTTTGTAAATATTTATATAATAAATAATTCCAAACGGCAATAAAATATATTGCGACTGTTTTGACATTTAAATCGTTTGTTATCGATATAGAGAAATGTACATTTTACGTAATTATTTGTCATTATCAAAGACAAAAACCCTTATAAACTACAAGTGACATAAAGAATACAAATATTTGTGCTCAGTCACATTTTAGTCGGAAAACGACTAAAATCGACATACTGAATTGGGCTATAAATATTTTCTTTGTTTACCAAAAATTGGTGGTCAAAAGAATTGGAGGTCAAAAAATTCGAATTTATTCTACTGTGTTTTAAAATTTTTGGGATTTGTTTGGGTCTTTGGGAAAATTATTTAATAAATGAATATTAACTATTGGACTATTTGTTAAATTTTTAATGTTAGAGCTTGGATAAAATCGACCTAGAAAAATTTTTAAGAAATTTTCTAAAAAGGATCTTTCAATTTCTATGTCGACCATCGTAGCACATTTAATATTTACACAATCTGAACGCTATTAAGCTTTAATTAAAGCTTGACTAATTACGAACTAAGGATTTTTTACAAAAATACTTATTTGATAATAATTAGGTCTATTTTGGTTAACTTTGTCTTGAATGGATTTCTAGCTAATATCTTTCACACGAAATAAGCTGCGAGCCACCGTATATAAAAGAGTGTGATGACTGACTGACTGATTGGCAATAATCATCGCCCAGCCCAAACCGCTGAAGCTAGAGACTTGAAATTTGGAATATAGGTTCGGCTCCCGACAGCGACGTATCCAGGATTTTGAAAACGGGGGGGCACAACTCCCAGAATTTGTTTGACATCGCCTATTTATTTTTAGCCCCCCCCCCCCCCCTCCTTTAGATTTTATATTTATTATTATTAGGGATGTCGCGAATAGTGTATTCGGCATTTTACCGAATATTTACTATTCGGTATTCGGCTTGAACCGAATACGAATATTGCTGAATAGTTTGATTATTCATACGCCTGTATTTTATCTATATAAAAAATTGAAAAAAAGTACCAGACTCAAAAATAACAACGCTTTTGTTGACACTATTTTTTCTGTTGCCTTAACAATTCGAATTTGAATCAAGTGCTCAGGTTTTTTTGTACAAAAAACAAACTAAAATGACTACAAAAAAAGAGTCAAACTTAAATAAAGTGTTTTTTTAACAAATTTAAATTTTGCCGAATATTCGGCAAACTGTTACCGAATATTTATTTAACCGAATATTCAAAAAACATGCCGAATATGCCGAATACCGAATAGCGACGAATATTCGCGACATCCCTAATTATTATAAAACAAAATATCTTTTAATACAGATTTTTTATAAAAAATTTCTAGAAATCTCAAAAGTTTTTTACATGAATTCAGAGATTTTTTTATGAAACGGTTCTTTTAAACAATATGTAACCTAAAAGTGTCACCATCAGAAATGTTACATTGATATTTGCGATAAATATAAAAATTAAGCACTTTTTGCAAAAATCCATTGAATTGCAAAAAAATGAGACAATTGTTTTCCAAAATCAAAGTATATGAACTAAATAGAGTTTAACCTCCTTATTCCAAATCTTCTTACCAAATACGCTTAGTATTGATTTTTTTCCGATATACAAGTTCGATATACCAAATGCTCCTTTTTGTGGGCCTACTGCTACATATTCGTAAGTTAAGTTTAAAAAAAATCTTTTTATTGCTTCAAGTAAGAATTATAAGTGAGTGCCATATGAAAAAATTAATTTAAATTTTAAAAAGGAAATACTTTTCAGAATCTGAGAATTTTTTATAGAAAAAATATCTCATATTTTAATATAGAAAAAGTGTATTAGAATATTATAGTTTACAATTTTTTATAGAAATTTATTGTCATGACCTAATTTTTATTAGATAAAACCAATATTTAGTTCCGTCTTTCACAACTTTTCAATTCACATGAAAATTTCCGAATCACATGAAATCAAGTTTAGTGTTTTGTTGATCACGTTTTCATTCGAAGTTGAAATGGAATAATTAAAATTTAAAAAATTATAAGGAAACAAGTGCATTCATTTTACTTTCACCAAATTTTATTTATGTGAAACAAAACGAAAAAGAAATTCGGATGTGATATTAAGAACATTAAAAAAATTCGGAAATTTTCATTTTCACATTTTTTATGTGAATTACTTTTTTTGGAACAGCGGCCCAAGTGTCTTTAAACATAATTTACTACTATTTCGGTAGAAATGACTTTTTTATTATTTTTTTTAATTTTTTAAAATTTTTAATTAAATTTTAAAAATTTCCAAATCGAAAAGGGGGGGCACGTGCCCCCTGTGCCCACCCCCTGTATACGTCCATGGCTCCCGACAAAACCACCCACTAAGAAGGGATTTTTGGAAATTCCGATTCTAAGTGAATATCCCCCTTTGGGGGATTTTGTATCTTTTGAACTAATAGTCCTAGGAACTTCGAATTTGAACTCTAGGATCCTCTCGCGGAAATAAAATTTTGGAAAAAATATTTTTTGGAAAATTCCACCTCCAAGGGGGGAAAATAGGGCAAATTGGTACATTTTTTATATAAACAAATGGTCCCAGAAACTTGAAATTTGAACTCTAGGAGCCTCTCGCGGAAATAACATTTTGGAAAAAGTAATATTTTGAAAATTCCGTTGATAAGGTGTGGGGATGGGGAAAATAGTGCAAGTTGGTATATTTTGTATCTTCTGAACTAATGGTCCTACAATCTTGAAATTTTGAATATATGATACTCTCGCGGAAATAACATTTTGACAAAAGTACTTTTTTGAAAATTCCGGTTTTAAGGGGGACAAAAAGGGGGAAAATGAGGCAATTGGGAGAATTTTGAACTAATGGTCCTATAAACTAGATATTTGGACTATAGTATCCTCTCGGGGAAAATTTTTTTTTTTTACTAAAATTTGTTCACTCAAAATTTTTTTCACTCAAAATTTTTTTTTGTTTACAAATTTTTTTTTACTCAAAATTTTTTTTTACAAAATTTTTTTTTTACTCAAAATTTTTTTTCCCTCAATTTTTTTTTACTCAAAATTTTTTTCACTCAATTGTATTTTATACTTCAGTTTTTTTACTCAATTTTTTTACTCGAAATAACGTTCTGAAAAAAGTATTTTTTGAAAATTTTTCATTCAAATATTTTCTATATTCTGAACTTATGGTCCCACAAACCTGAAATTTGGACTATTGGATCCTCTCGCGGAAATAATATGCTGAAGAAAGTACTTTTTTAAAAAGGCACTTCTAAGAAGGGGAAAAGGTAAAAAAATTTTCTGACCTATTGGTCCTAGAAACTTAAAATTTGGACTATAAGATCCTCCCGCGGAAAAAACATTCTGGAAGGAATACTTTTTTAAAAAAATCTGCTTCTATGGGGAAAAAAGGGGAAGCATGACAATTTTGAAATTTGAATCCTCTCGCGGAAATAACCTTCCGCTTCTATGGGGAAAAAAGGAGGAAAGTAGGATAATTTTGTATCTGCTGAACTAATGGATAAATACTAGATACTTGAAATTTGGACTGTACGATCCTCTCGCGGAAAAAACATTCTGAAAGAAGTACTTTTTTGAAAATTCCATTTTAAAGGGGGAAAAGGGGGAAAGTAGGGCAATTTTGTATCTGCTGAACTAATGGTCCTAGATACTTGAAATTTGAACTGTGCAATCCTCTCCCGGAAATAACATTCCGAAAGAAGTACTTTTTTGAAAACTCGTTCTTAAAGGGGAAAAGAAGGCAATTTTGTATCTGCTAAACCAAACCTGTAAATACTTAAGTATTTATTTACTTATATTATTTTTTTCAAGTATTTTTGTATTTACACTTGAACATTTCAAGTACAAGTATATTTTTACTTACTTGAATATTTTTTCAAGTAAGTATAAAAATACTTGTACTTGAATGTTCAAGTACAAATATTTTGTATTTACTTGACGAAAAGTTCAAGTGAGTATATTTTTACTTGCAACAATATTTGTTCCAATAAAATACTTAAACACAAATTTGTTTAAGTAAAATGCTACAAAATGTTTATAAATTAATTTTTTAAACAAAAATGTTTCCAAATAAAATAGTTTAGCAACAATTTTAGAAACAAAACTTTTTTATTTTATTTATTTATTTTATTTTATTAAGAATTACCATATAATTATAAATCATATACTAATTTTACCTAACCGAGAACTGGTAACAATGACCTTCGTCTCGTTGTAGCGAAACAGACCAAGGCCTCTGGTGGGAATCGAACCCACGACCCCCAGACTCATAGGCTAGCACGCTACCAACTAGCCTTTTGTGGCAGTAACAATTGCAAAAAAAACATATTTTTCGAAAATTTTGGCATGAAATTGGAGTTGGTATGTTCTATAGAACAATTTCTATAGAAGTGTTTGGGGCAAAATTTAACGAAGGTCGGTCTTGCATATTATACTCCATTAGAGGGCACCATGGAAGCGGTGTTTATAAAAATTGTATAGCGACCGCCTTAAAGAGAAAGAAGGTAGGTTTGATTTGAGGAAATCTTGGGGTTGAAGAAATATTTGGGTCAGTCATACATTTGATTCCTTTGGGGGCATCCTTGAGACGGTTAGAGCGATGGGAGCAAATTTGATAAAAATTTAATGAAAGACCCCTTAGGGGAGTTGAGATGGGGAGTAGATTTGGTAAGAACAAATGCTGGGATGAATATTGCATAATGTATGCAGCAGTTGCAGGCTTTTTCAAATCGCGGTCAGGCATTATAAAAATATCAAAACGAAAAACAAACAGAAAACCAAAATTATATAAAAAATTTAATTAAAATTATTTTATTTTGACAAAAAGTTTTTTATTTGAACAAAATGTTTATCAAGTATTTTTACTTGATGAAATTTGTTTCAAATAAAAAATACTTGAAAATACTTGAACTTGAAAATTTCAAGTACAAGTATATCTTTACTTACTTGAAAAATTATTCAAGTAAGTAAAAAATATTTATACTTGAAAATTTCAAGTATAAGTATTTGTATACTTACTTGAAAATACTTGAATTCAAGTTTTTTACAGGTTTGTGCTAAACTAATGGTTCTAGATACTTTAAGTTTGGACTGTACGATCCTCTCGCGGAAATAACATTCTGGAAGAAGTACTTTTTTAGAAAAATCTGCTTCTATGGGGGAAAAATGGGGAAAGTAGTCCTCTCGCGGAAATAACATTCTGAAAAAAACACTTTTTTAGAAAATTCTGCTTCTAAGGGAGAAAAATGGGGAAGTAGGGCAATTTTGTATCTGCTGAATTAATGGTCCTAGATACTTGAAATTTGGCCTGTACGATCCTTTCGCGGAAATAACATTTTAAAATAAGTACTTTCATGAAAATTCTGCTTCTAAGGGGAGAAAGTGAGAAAATTGGGCCATTTTATATTTGCTGAACTAATATTCCTAGATAGTTGAAATTTGGACTGTACGATCCACTCGCGGTAATTACATTCTGGGAAAATAAGTTTTTGAAAATTTCGCTTCTAAGGGGAAAATAGGAAAATTTGCTACATATTGTTCCTTATGCACAAATGTTCCTTGAAACTTAAAGTTTGATCTATAAGAACCTTTCGCGAAAATAACATTCTGAGAAAAGTTTTTTTAAGTTCCGCTTTTCAGGGGGGAGGGCAATTTGGTACATTTTGTATCGTATGAACTAATAATCCTTAAAACTCCAAATATGAACTATAGGATCCTCTCGCCGAAATAATTTTCCGAAATCAGTACTTTTTGAAAAATTCCGCTGCTAAAGGCGTAAAAAGGGTGAAAATATGACAATTTGTAACATTTTGTATCACCTAGGATCTTCCAGCAGAAAAAATATTTTTTCACTCAAGTTTTGGTTATACCCCTTATACACAGTCAGATGAAACACATTTTTATAATATGGACTTGAACTAATTTTATTAATTATATTTTGTTTTAAAGTGGTTAAAGAGAATTGAAAATTTATTTATTTGGTTACCCTGGAAAAAAAATTTTTTACTACTTTAAATCTACTCCAAATATAATATTGTAAATGTCAAAACAAACAATTTTTATGTTTAATTCAAAATTGATGAGAATTTAAAGTAATAAAGTTGTTTTTTTTTTTGTTACAGCTAACCGGTAACGAAGTACCAGGCGAGTTAGCTAGTAAAATTTTATAAAAGAAAATGTTTAGTTATACATAATAATATATGATTAGAGTTAGTTTATATGAATACATATGAAATATGAAATTCTGTCTGTTTTATATATAATTCAATATAACAAAATATTTGATGATATTTTCCCAATTAGAAATGTCGTTAAGACATCTCAAAGACCCTTATGACAATGTCAGTGTACCTGCTGACTGAAAAATCTCTGACCATACTAAAAGGCTCATGACACCTCCTGACTTTTTCAAGTAATTTGTCAAAATTCCTCGCCGACAAGTATGCAGGTAGTCAATAGTGCTGACTACTTTATGACATGTACATAGTACGTCTGAGATCGTTCAAAAATTAAAAATTTATAATCATGTCTTTTAGTTACCAATACTTACTATTTTTATCTGTCCATTTCTTAAATTTAATTTTTAAAACTTACTATTTTGATCTGACTCACTTGGTCCGCGAACTCAGAACCTTCTGTTCACTGATCTAGCACCTTACTCCTTTAGCCAAACTTTGATAATAAATGTGTTTATTTAAAAACAAATTTAAATAATTTTATTATTTGAATTGTCCTGTTATATATATTTCGTCACCTGAATTGAAAAATGCTACAATATAAATTTTTCTTCCTCCAATATAACATTTTTTTAAATATTAATTGGAATTTGGCTTCATCCCATTTAACAAGATTTGTTAGAGTTATTTAAGCGTATCTTAGTTGTTTTTAATATTATTTACACAAAAAAAAAAAAAATCATTTACAAAAGAAATATTGCAGGAGCCCTTTACAATTAAGGTGACGATATATTCAATTTATTTTGTTTTTGACAAATTTGAAAATATTATGATTTCAAAATGTATTTTATTACAAACAATTTAAAGTTGTGGTTGGCCTAGTTGTCTAGCAGGTTCGATAGCCTACGCGTTGTAGATTTTTGGCCTTGGTTCAATCCCCGTTCGCGGATTTTTTTTTTTATTTTTTTTTTAATTCTTTTAAGACCAATTCAATTTAATTTTTTTAATTACAAAGAAAATTAAAAGAATTTTAAAGGATTAAACGCAATTACATCGAGTTTACATCGGATAAAATTTTTTTAGTGATGGGTCGGATTTGCTATATAATTGTCAGCATTAATGACATTATTTTTCTAAATTGATAAGACAACTTATATGACAAGTCAGTACATTTATAGAACTTGGGGAGCTCCGACAAAAATTATGACATGTAATTAAGTTGTCTTTAGTAAAATGTATTCACTTGCTGACTTCTACCTGATGAATCATTACTGACATTGTCTTAAAGACAAAATTTCTTATTGGGTTATATAAAACTTTGTGCAACTTTTTTCTGAATCATATGTAATCTTATATGAGTAAAATTAAAAAAAATCTAAGTCCTTTATATTTGATTTGATATAACTTCTGAAAATTTTTCTAAGTCCAGAAAAAAAAAATTAAGTTCCAAAACTAAACCTTAACCTTTTGTTTTTTTGAAAATTTTGTATGTTATTATTAGGGCAAGTACTTTCATGCATCTAAAAAACAAAAATATATGCCTATAATATGCGTCTAAAAATCCAAAATATGCACTAAAAACTTCAAAAATATGCATCTAAAAATTATTGTTTTTACTAAAAAAAATAATTTGTCAACATAAATTAGGCTTTGTCAAATATTTTAAGTCGTGAAGAGTGAAAACAATTTTTAATTTGTAAAATATTTTTTTACTTGAGAAGTTTTTTCTCCGAGTCACTAAATATTTCTAAAGTAAAAAATATTATAAAAGAAAAAAATAAATAATAAAATATAATTGAAGGGCTTATTGTAAAAACTCGATAAGCAACATTTCATTTTATGGTGGTTTTTGCCTTAAAACTTTTAAAATAATAAAATATAACTTTTGCAGAACTTTTATTCTCAATATACTTTTACGAAGCGTTAAAGCAAGACTTCTGCCAAAAATCTGTCAATGGAACATCAGCAGAACGCGAAAAACACGAAAAAAATTAATTGTTGCTTATCAAGTTCCTGCAGTAAGCCCTTCAATTGTATTAATATTTTTCTAAAACAAGTTACTTTGTGTTCTTTATTTAAAAAAAAAATATTTATTTTTAATTACTTTTTGTTACTTTTTTCGGAATTTTCCGATTTTCAAGTCAAGAAATTAACTCTAATCAAAATAAAAACGTAATTTTCCTCGAAAAAATCTTAAATTCGAAAACATTTTTTTCTTTACGATTATTGAAGAGATATTCATAAATATCTCAGAATAGGAACATTTTAAATAGGAACAATTTTTCAGAACCTAAAAATTATACTTCCAGAATCCATTTTCTTTAAAAAATGCATTATAATACGATTTCCAATCGGTTTTGAATTTTCCTAAGGAAGTTTTGAAAAAATATTAATGAAACTTAAAAAATCTAATTTAAATGCAAAAATATGCAAATGGCAAATCAATGCCATCCCAGCAAAACTTTGGTAATGGGTAGTGATTATATAACACATTACCAGGTAATGCATATAACTTATTTGTAGCATTATTTTATGATGTCTTACCAAACATTTGTTCCACAAATTTTCAAGTGAAAAATAATGCATTACTAATAATTTGCTACGTAATGCATGATTATTGGAAAAAATGCATTTCATATTTGTTATTTCTAAACATTAAATCGTGGATGACGTATATTTGGTTACATTATGTATTATTTGAAAGTTTGAAATAATGTATTATTGATAATTAGATGCATAACATTAAAAATAATTATTTTATAAAAAAATGCATAAGTTTAAACTAGAGATGGGCTCATGACAGGAAATTTCTAACGACACACACTCACGAGCATATTTTATCTACTTACACTCACTTACAATCACGTGAGTAAATTTAATACAAAATTACTTTTTCACTACTCGTAACACCTTATATATTATCTTCTGGTATGCTATATTATTTCATTTCTCGTAACCTATAAAATATCATATATTACACCTTACTCGTATTCTTCGTTATAAATTTATGACTTATTTTATACCTTACTGGTATTCTTTGTGATAATGTGGATGCATTACTTTGAGTCTCATCGCCTGTTAAAATCATCAATGCTGCAATGTATAAAATAAGAGATCCTATACCTTATTTTATACCTTATTTGGTAATCTAAGTTTTGCTGGGATTTTATTGAAAATTCAATGATTCTGATAGATATTTAATTTATATTATGTTTACAATGCTGAGTAAAAATATGCATTTTCATTATTATTATAGTAGTATGTAATGCAAATTATTATATATAATGCAAAATTTATAAAAAAAATCTAATAAGGGAAGTATCTAGTGTTTCCAATTCTGTTAATCGATTAACCGATTTCTCGATTTCTCGCCTCTATTTCGGTTAATGTCGAAAAAAATAATTTAAAACGCAAATAATTATTCGACCCGATGCACATTGGGTTGAATGAGAGGAAAAGTGGCGCTTTATACAGGGAAGCAGTAATTTTGACATATTATATTTTTTGATTGATGAATAATGAATAATGCATTAGAAAGCACCCTTTTAAAGAGAAAACATGTGTTTTTTTTTTTTTTTTAACCTGTCAGAATTTTTTTAGTTTTTCTTGAAAATTGAACTTGATTCACAATTTAAGCTGTAACTTTTAAACCAAAAGCGATAATTTAATGAATACAGTTGCAAATTAAAGTATTTTTAATGCGATAATAAAAAATTAAAACAATAAAAAATAAATATGTGTTAATACTTGCATAAAATTTGTTTAAAGTCGGATTTTTGTGTTTCACCAAATTTTAAATTTTTTTAAATTTTCCATAAAAAAGTCAGGAAAGTTGTAATTTGGAACTATTAAATTTTTTTATTGGCTTCTAATCATTAATAAGTAAAATACCACCATTTTTGAAAAAAATTAACATATTAGGCGCGTGGTTATGCTTTATTTCGGGAAAAAAACTAAATTCACAATTTTTACTGTATCTGTGAAATTAAAAAACACAATATTTTGAAACAAATAGCAAATTAAAGTTTATGTAAAGTGCTATTATAAACGTTTACCAAAAATTATATGCTCTCATATAAGTACTAAATTTATTAAGAAACCTAATTTTTCATAAAAAAATCTTGAATGTTTAAATTTACCTTTTTTAACTAAAGCCTTGGAAATTGAAAAAAAATATTATATCATCTGCGTTATTCATAATAAATAAAGTTAACATAATGCATGTTTTTTGTCAGATATTATATTATACCACCCAGAGACATCTGCTTTCCCCGCCCCCCTTCCCACTCCCCACAAAAACCGTCCCTGTGTTATTTTTTTGCTTGTTGGAGGGTATCAATTTGGCACAGCCGAATTTTAAACTCTTACTTGTTTTTATATATTTATATTTCAAAGACCCACAAAAAAGGGTTGGACCCACTAATACTTATGTATTTTTACCTTCTAAATTCAATTCCGCTATCAGAATTAAATTCTACCGTTGGGGTTTTCTGCAATTTACAAGGAAAGTCCGCAAAAGTGAACCGACCTGATTTCCTTGTAAATTTGACCAACAATAAGTAAACATTTTTTAAAATTTTATTTCGGTATGTAATGTTTAAGTCTGATTTATTACGAAGAAAATAAGAGATATTTTCATAAAATCCATCAAAAATTGCAGAAGTTACTTGCATTTGAACATAAACGCATTAATTCACAACATAAATACAACTGTTTTTGTATAAAACTGAAATAACGCGTTTTTGTTCAAATGCATGTAACTTCTGCAATTTTTTACGGATTTTATTTAAAATACTCTTATTTTCTACTTAATAAATCAGACTTAAACCTTACATACAGAAATAAAATTAAAAAATTTTGTAACTTTGTCAAATTCACAAGGAAATTAGGTGGGTTCACTTTGTGGACTTTCCTTGTAAATCACAGGAAACCCCAACTATAGAATTCAATTCTGATGGCGGAATCGATTTCAGAAGGTCAAAATACATAAGGATAAGTGGGTTTTGTTTCTGGGTCAGAAACCTTTTTGTTTTTTTGTGATGCAGTGTTATTGAAGCCACCATATTTTTTCATAAAATCCTAAATAAAAAAAATAACGACATTAAACGCGGAAGTTTTTTTTTCTTTTAAATTAAAGCTTATACTATATGCTTTACTATCACAATGTATAAGCAATAACAACCTCTTACATTTTTTTTTATATTCCATCAAGTATTAAAAATACTCCAATTTTGGAACATTTTACAAAAAAATTTCAAAAATATTTTTACAACAATTTTCAAAAATCAAAAAACAGAAATATATTTGAAAATGCCCGAAGTTTATGGTTCCATAATAAAAAAATTACCTTTGAATGAATAAAATACAAAAAAAAAAAAATTCTAGAAATAAGTTGATTTTCAATTTTTAGCACCATATTCAAAAACACAAAAATTTTTTTGATTTTGACGGCGGATTGCAAGAAAAGTAAACAACTCAGAATAATAGTTGTGACAGATTTTTTAGTGTAATTTTATATACTTTAACCCTAAATTAATAATTTTTGTAAAAAAAAAATTTTCAGTTTTGATTAAAGCGCCACTTTTGATCCAAAAGTGGCTAGAAATAGAATTGTAGTGTTGGAAACTGTCAAAATTTATTCTGTAGAAACTGAAAATATTCACATATATAAAAAACAGTTTTCATTAACAAGACAAACCGACATTTAAAATCCTACTGATGATGACACTAACTGGGGTGTTTGAAACCGGTATAGGAAATACCAGAAATGTCTATAATTTTTAGAAATTTAATTTTTCTTCTGCATTTTTTCAACTTGAACCCTTATAACAAATATAATTAGAGCCCGTGCTCGATCTGTACTTACAGAAAAAATCAAATAAAATTTTCAGTTTTGATTAAAGCGCCACTTTTGATCCTTTTCAACCCAACGTTCGATGGTTCGATTAACCGGTTAATATTAGTATCTCTATATTCTACTATAATTTGTCTGAAACACTTCCTCTTTTTTACAAACACTTCCGAAAAGAGTCAAAACTAAAGAAAAAAAATATTCAGAAACCAGCAATTAACAGTTTAGAAAAGCAAAATCAAAATTTTAATCATTATAATCTCAGAAATCCCAATTAATGTTTTTAAACGCCATATTGAAAATCCCAATTAAAATTCAGAAAATCCCAATTGAAATTCAGAAAAGCTAATTCAAATTCTGAAATCCCAATTAAAATTCAGAAATCCAAAACAAAATTCAGAAAAATTTACGAAAGCTCAATCCAAATTCAGAAAAGCTAATTGAAATTTAGAAATCCTAATTGATATTCAGAAACTCCCAATTTCACAAAATTAAAATTAACAGAAGCCTACTGAAATTAAGAAATCTTAATTGAAATTTAGAAAAGCAAAATTTAAATTTAAAAATTCTTAATGAAATTCAGAAGAGATAATTCAGTTTCTGAAGAGCTAATAAAATTCAGAAATTTCAATTGAAATTTAGAAAAGTGAAATCAAATTATATAAATCAAAATTATTATTTAGAAGACACCATTTAAAATTTTGGAAAGCACAATTAAAATTTAAAAATCCCAATTGAAATTAAGAAATACCAATTGAAATTTAGAAAAGCCAACTGAAATTCACAAATCTGAATTGATATTCATAGTTTAGAAAATCAAAATTAAAATTTTAAAATTACAATTTTAAGTAAATTGAAATTTTGAAATCCCAACTGAAAAACGGAAAAGGCCAATTGAAACTCAGAAATCCCGATAGAAATTTGGAAAATTCCAAATAAAATTTAGGAATTTTTATTATATCTAAATTTCAATTAGTTGCGTTTTGGTTTTCCCCTTTAGAAACTACACACAAAAAATTTTAAAGAAAAAAATTTTAATTAAAAATTTTAAAAAGTTCGATTTTGTTTTTAATAATTTTTTTAATTGATGTGATAAAATTTTTTAATAGATTTCGAAAATTTCCGTGAATTGAGAATAAACGCACTTTTGCGATATTAAACTTTTACAAATTTTAGTAATTAATACTATTACTTTCGTGATAGGTGCAAAATCAATTAAAATAGTAATTGAAACTCATTCTAATTTTTTGTGTGTGTGTACACAGAAAAAATTTGAAACAAATTTCAATCAACAAAAACGTGGATTCAATCAATTTTTTGATTGGAATTCCTCCAATTAAGAAAATTGTTATACCAATCATCAAATTGTAGGTGATTGATTGAAAATTTTTTCAATCAAACATTTTTTCAATTTTGATCAAAAATTTGATAAATTTTTTATTTAAAGTCAATCAAAATTATGATTGATTTAACAAATGAATTGTAAGGTTATGACAAAATTATCAAAAAATTCATCTTTTTTGCTTTCCTATATGTTCCAAACAATAAAAAAAAATTTAACCCGACAAAATATGTCGCCATTAGGCACGTCTCCGAAACAGAAAATGCAAATTCCTTCATTTGTGTCTGCAATTCCAGATCATGTTGGTAACCCTTGCAAAATAATGTAAGATACAAAAAAGTTGAAAGAAAGTATGAAGTGAGGTTGAGATTGCTAGAAATAGAATTGTAGTGTTGGAAACTGTCAAAATTTATTCTGTAGAAACTGAAAATATTCACATATATAAAAAACAGTTTTCATTAACAAGACAAACCGACATTTAAAATCCTACTGATGATGACACTAACTGGGGTGTTTGAAACCGGTATAGGAAATACCAGAAATGTCTATAATTTTTAGAAATTTAATTTTTCTTCTGCATTTTTTCAACTTGAACCCTTATAACAAATATAATTAGAGCCCGTGCTCGATCTGTACTTACAGAAAAAATCAAATAAAATTACTGACAAAATATGTCGCCATTAGGCACGTCTCCGAAACAGAAAATGCAAATTCCTTCATTTGTGTCTGCAATTCCAGATCATGTTGGTAACCCTTGCGAAATAATGTAAGAGACAAAAAAGTTGAAAGAAAGTATCAAGTGAGGTTGAGATTGCTAGAAATAGAATTGTAGTGTTGGAAACTGTCAAAATTTATTCTGTAGAAACTGAAAATATTCACATATATATGGAGTCGTTAAATAATGAATTTTGCGTAAATTTCTTTTTAAAAGATTTATTAAAAAATTGTTAAGTTTTTCTCAACAACAAAGGCAAATTAAAAAATTAAATTAAAATTCAGAAAATCTTTTTGACAATTTTACAAAAACAAAACTTATTCTATTTTTTAAAATTGTATTTCTTTCGTAAGTGTTTTTGGGGAAGTATCCACATTACCCCCCTTTTTAGTGATGTTATATAACAGAAAATCGTACTCTATTGGTGGTTTGCATCCCATTCTCAATAAAGGCCGGCTTGAGTCTATCAATAGAAATATTTTTTGATTTGTTGTGGATTTGAAGAGTATAATATTTGTCATTTCTTTTAAGTATTTTGAAAGGTCCTTGATAAGGTGGTTCTAGAGTGGGGTGAATAGAATCCGTACGAACAAAAACGTGTGTAGTATTTTGAAGATCCTTAAATATAAAAGGCTTATTGGCAGAATGGTTGGATCCAGATACCGGTTTTAATAATCGGAACTTGTCTTTGAGACTATTCATAAAATCCGAATACGATAATTTTAATGAAGAATTAGTGAAAAATTGACCAGGTACATTCATGGTGGTTCCGTGCACCAATTCTGCGCTGGATAAACCAATATCTTCTTTTAAAGTTGTTCTTAAACCAAGAAGGATTGTTGGAACAGAATCACTCCAGTTTTCGTTTGCACGACATCTTATAGCTGTTTTTAAACTCCTGTTGAACCGTTCTATCATTCCGTTTGAAGATGGGTGGTATGGGGTTGTACGTATGTGCTTAAAACCAAGAAACCTTGAGAGTTCCTTAAATAGTTCACATTCGAATTGCCTTCCTTGATCAGTAGTTATTTTTAAAGGAACTCCAAATCTGCAAATCCAATTTTCGTAGAGACCCTTGGCCACTGTATACGCTTTAGTGTCTTTTAAATAAATTACTTCTGGCCATCTTGAGAACCGATCTATACAAGTTAGACAATGATTGTAACCATTAGAAGGTGGTAAAGGGCCAATCAAATCAATATGCATATGCTCAAAGCGGTTTCCGGGCTCCACGAAAGAACCAACAGGAGATTTGTTATGCTTTTGAACCTTGGCTTTTTGACAATTCAAACAATTTCTGGCCCATGAGCGAACATCTTTGTTTATACTTTTTGTTGTCGCACGAATTCCAGGGTGAGATAAATTGTGAAAGTTATTAAAAATTTGTTTTCGAAGACTTGAGGGAATGTATGGCCTGATTCGTCCATTGGAATGGTCACATTAAACAGATGACTCTTGAAAACAGGTTTTAATAAGTTTAAGAGATGTTGATGATGATGTGAGTAAAACAGACAGTTCCTTGTCTAAGTTTTGTTGTTCTTGAATTACCTTAAGAGTAATATTTGATGGAAGAGTTATTTCAAAAACTCTTGATAAATTATCGGCCACAACATTATTTGATCCAGGTATATATCCAATCGTTGTTGAAAATTGACTAATATAATCGAGATAACGAAATTGTCGAGGTGTACACGAGTCAATCTTCTTTTGAAATAAATATATCAATGGCTTATGGTCAGTCATTATTGTAAAATGTCTGCCTTCAAGAAGATATCGAAAATGTTTTATACTTTCGTAAATAGCAAAAAGCTTCCTATCGTAAGCACTGTATTTACATTGGGGAGGAGAAAGTTTTTTTGAAAAAAATGCAAGAGGCTTTTCTGAGTTATTTACCTTATGTTTTTGCTGCAAAACTGCCCCTATTGCATTGTTGGATGCATCGACATAAAGAAAAATATCATCATCTGGAGATGAGTGACATAAAAGAGTAGCATTGGAAAGAGCAAGTTTTAAATCTTCAAAAGCTTTTGTTTGTTCATCCGACCAGCATAACTTTTGCTTCTTCTTAGGCTTACCCTTCTGAAACTCATTTAAAGGTGCTTGAAGTTTTGCAACTGCAGGAATCGATGAACGATAATAGTTGAACATCCCCAGAAATCTTCTTAACTCTTGAACATCCTTTGGTTTTGGAAAGTTGAGAATGGCATCTACCTTTTCGGGAGAAGGTTTAATACCATTTTCATTGACAACGTATCCGAGAAAGGAAATTTCCGTTTTGCCAAATTCGCATTTTTCAGGGTTTATTACAACTCCATATTCGTTTAAACGAGAAAAAACTGTTGAAGGTGTTGTTTGTGTTCTTCTAAGGTAGATGAGGCAATCAAAAAATCATCAATATAGGGAAATACAAAATCCAAACCCTCAACTATCTGATGAACAAAACGTTGACATGTTTGGGCAGCATTTCTGAGACCAAATGGCATTTGAAGGTATTCAAAGAGGCCGAAAGGCGTTATTATTGCAGTTTTTTCTACGTCCTCAGGAGCAACTGCAATTTGATGGAAAGCTTTGACAAGATCGATTTTAGAAAATATTTTCTTTCCATATAAAATTGCCTGAAAGTCCCTAATATTGGGAATTGGATATTTATCTGCAATCGTATGATTGTTTAAAAACCTGTAGTCGCCACGTGGACGCCAGGTATCATTTGGTTTCTTTACCATATGTAAAGCACTAGCCCAGGGACTTTTCGATCGTTGAACAATACCAAGTTGTAAGAGTTGTTCAAATTCCTGCTTGGCCTGCTGAAGTCTCACAGGATCTAGTCTACGAACTTTGCAACTAATTGGCGGACAATTTGTAATGATTTGATGTTAATATTTAATTTGTGATTAAACTTTACATTGAAGTTTCTGGTTAAATTTGGAAATTCAGTGAGAATTTGCTGAAAAGGATCATGAACGTTACAAGTTTTGATTGTTTTGCAATCAATATATTTCACAATGCCTTTGCTTCTATAATTAGTTTCGGGATCGATCAATAAATTGCTTTTAAAGTCGATAACTAAACCGAAATGTTCCAAAAAATCATTGCCTAAAGTTGGAGTATCAATATCGGCTAAAATGAAGGTCCACAAAAATATCTTTTGTAAGTTAAGATTTAGTTGTAGCAATTTAGAACCGAAAGTTTTGATTTTAGAACCATTTGCAGCAAATAAGGGAACAGAATCTCAATTTGTTGATGTTGTGAAACGGTTTGGAAGTATTGAGACGTCTGCACCGGAATCTATTAAAAATTTTAATTTAGAAAGGGGATCATAAACAATTAATCGACGACTTTTTGAAGTACGCCCAGATTCACTCGTCGTCATTAGTGTTGGGTAAAAGCGTTTTCCGAATTCTTATGAACAAACGTACATGGTTGTATACACTTGTTAGCTCGTTCCCTAAACCGACGGTGGTAATAACAAAGAGGTTGATTAGACGAAGAACGATTACGAATTCTAGAAGATGACCTAAATTTAACTCGAGAGGATCGAGAATTCTCAGTAACAACATCTATTAACTTATCAAGTTTCTTGCTAAGTGCATCGAAACCTGACTCCTCTCTTGATATAGCCAAAACATTGGATTTTTGGCACTCTAGCATACCATCTGAAACATCTAATAAGTGCTCTAAAGATGAAATTTTGCTTAACCCTCTCAAATTTTGTTCAACTTCTCTAGGAAGCTTTTTTACCCAAATAGAAAATAGAATGTCATCCGATATTTTATTGCAAGCAAGATTTTTCATTTCTTGGAAAAGTCTACTTGGCTTTTGATCGCCTAGCTGTAACTCATTAAAAATACGGTTGAATTTACTTTCTTGGTTCTCTTCATACAACGAAATTAATTCAGATTTCAGCGCTTTATACTTATCTTGCTGCGGAGGATTCCGAACTAGGCCCGAGATCTTGTTAATTGTTGAAACTTCGAGAGATTCGATAACCTTTGAATATTTTGTGTTGTCAGAAGTGATATTAAAATTTTGAAATTTCTGTTCGGCTATTAAGAACCAAAGCTCAGGATTCTGAGTCCAAAAAGGTAAAAGTGTTAGAGATTTTGAATTAATAAACTCATTGTTGAAACAATTTTGTACAGCATCTGGCGTAGATGTTTGGGGATTTGATATTGCTGTTGGGATGGAAGTTTGTGAGTTTTGTTGTACAAACTCTTCAAATCGTTTTTCCATTCCTGTAGTAAAAACTTGTATGTGTTGAAGAATAACATTTAAATCACTGGCAGAACCTGATGGTGATTCATCGGCATCTGCCAAATCTCCCTCAAAATCGTAATTTTCTATGTCGCTGATTTCAAGAGCTTGCAAATACGCCTCCAACCGCATAATCTTTTCAGGTTTACGTCCACTTAAAGGTAGACTCCATTTTTTTAACAGAATAGAAATTTCTACTGATGTTAAATCTGATATTTTTTTGGCATTCTTGCACAGGGGTCACCACTTATGGAGTCGTTAAATAATGAATTTTGCGTAAATTTCTTTTTAAAAGATTTATTAAAAAATTGTTAAGTTTTTCTCAACAACAAAGGCAAATTAAAAAATTAAATTAAAATTCAGAAAATCTTTTTGACAATTTTACAAAAACAAAACTTATTCTATTTTTTAAAATTGTATTTCTTTCGTAAGTGTTTTTGGGGAAGTATCCACATATATAAAAAACAGTTTTCATTAACAAGACAAACCGACATTTAAAATCCTACTGATGATGACACTAACTGGGGTGTTTGAAACCGGTATAGGAAATACCAGAAATGTCTATAATTTTTAGAAATTCAATTTTTCTTCTGCATTTTTTCAACTTGAACCCTTATAACAAATATAATTAGAGCCCGTGCTCAATCTGTACTTACAGAAAAAATCAAATAAAATTACTGACAAAATATGTCGCCATTAGGCACGTCTCCGAAACAGAAAATGCAAATTCCTTCATTTGTGTCTGCAATTCCAGATCATGTTGGTAACCCTTGCCAAATAATGTAAGAGACAAAAAAGTTGAGGTTGAGATTGCTAGAAATAGAATTGTAGTGTTGGAAACTGTCAAAATTTATTCTGTAGAAACTGAAAATATTCACATATATAAAAAACAGTTTTCATTAACAAGACAAACCGACATTTAAAATCCTACTGATGATGACACTAACTGGGGTGTTTGAAACCGGTATAGGAAATACCAGAAAAGTCTATAATTTTTAGAAATTCAATTTTTCTTCTGCATTTTTTCAACTTGAACCCTTATAACAAATATAATTAGAGCCCGTGCTCGATCTGTACTTACAGAAAAAATCAAATAAAAAGTAAAACCCGATTATTTGGTATATTTTTCAATTAATCTATTCAAATAAATTAAACAGAAAAAAAATTTGGTATGTTGAAAAAAATTTCAATCAAAACATTGATTGACTCATTTAAATTTTGTTGATCAATAGATTTAATTGAAAATTTTTAGCCAATAATTTTTTGTGTGTATAAAGACTGAAAATTAAATTTTACTACAAATACTTTTATTTTTTGTTACATTACTTTTAAAAAATCGTTTAAAATTAATTTTTCATTGTTTTTGACGATTAATCGATTAATCGGCACTTTTTCCGATTAATCGACCCGAATAACCGATTAACCAATTTTCGTCAATTTTCGAATAATGCCTTAACCGGTTAACCGGCAGGGTCGAATAATTGGAAACACTAGAAGTATCTCAACCCTTATGAACCGATTTGCATGAAACGTAAAATATATATTAAAGAGACAATTCTAAGGTTGGGGTGTCTCGGCTTATCGGCCATATCGGGGATTTAAAACATGGGTCTTTTGACCCATGGCGAAAATATAGTTTTTTGGACTTTTCAGCCATTTATTTCTAAGAAACTATATGATATTTACATATGAGAAGAAAGGTTTTTTAAATGCCTATCCAACGGTGACATAACCTTGTAAAAGTTTGGCTTCGTTAAATGCCTTTTTCATGAAAATGTTTAAATTTTGGGGGGTATTTATATGAAGACATAGACCTACGATGTCCATATGAATACGAAATAATCTTTATTTAATTTAAGTTGACACGTATTTTTTTCTAGAGGATATTCCTGTTAGTTCGGGAGTTATCGAAATATTCCCGGAGGTCCACATTGTTTCATAAGGGGACAACGAAAATTTGAAACACTGATATGGCCGATAAGCCGAGACACCCCAACCTTAAAATCGTCTCTTTTATATATATTTTAAGTTTCAGCCAAATCGGTTCATAAGGGTTGAGATTAGGGTTTCTATTCGAGAAAAAATTCCCGGGAATTCCCGGGAAATATTTTTCCTAAAATCCCGGGATTTTTTCTTCGGGAAATTTCGGGAATTCGTCGCTAATTTTTAAATAAATATATATTTAATTTACACATTTTTAACACAATCTTAAATGATTTAATAAAAATTACATTAAAGCTTTGAAAGAACTAACATTTTTAAAGAAAAACTAGAGAGGATATGCTTCAGTTTGCATATTATTTAGGCCTAATAATTATTTTTCTTTAATCGATTGCGTGACAAAATACGGAATCAAACTAAATTTCACTTCAAATGTTAAATATTTCATATTCAGAACAACAATCTTTATAGTGCTTAAACAAAAATATCGTTATTTTTAAAAATATATAACAAACCTGGTTTTCAGCTTAAAATAAATATGAAGTAAAAGCCTGATATCTATCGGCCGTAAAAAAAATATATTTTGTAACTAACCTTGGCCGCCGCGAGTTCTATCATAGCAACCAGTGAAAATACATCGTTACAATGGCTATATAGTAGAGTTTGCAAATAATCGAGATATTTCATAATCGCGATTACGGTTAAAAAAATTGCCGTTAATCGCGATTATCGATTAATCGAATTTATTAAATAATTTGGGTTGCAATAGCTTTAAAAAAAAAAATCTTTTAAAAATTACATTTAAGAACGTACGAAAATTCAAAAATTATTGTTTTTAAGAACCCTAGTAAAAATATTATGCTAATTTTACTAAATAGATCTAATTTGATCCGTAAAATGGTTGTATCAAATAATATCTAATTGTATTACTTTAGATCAAAAAATATAAAAATTGATACAATTTGATCCTGAATTTGGTCAAATCTAATTAGATCAAATTGATCTTATAATATCTATTTTTATATAATTTGATGAGCAAAACCAAAATACGAATCTAATCATATATGGAGCAATATCTAACCATATTAAGTGGATCAACCGTATCAAAGTGATAGATAAAATTTTATATAAATTTATACGGAAGCATATTAACTCATATAAGATTGTATCAAATTATATATGATTAGACCAGAAAATTTTTACTCGGGAAATAAAATTGAAAACTTGCGAACTTTCCAAGTAAAAATAACACAGCTCAACAAGAAATTACGTATAGGATTCTGGTTAGTGATTTGGATAGTGTCTGTTGCGCTGATTCCAAATCCGGAGTCCAAACTTGTCTATCACGTCAGGATTTTGAGTGATTCGCGGTAAAAGTGCCGAAAAAGGGCATTTTGGACCCTATTTAAAATCTTATAAAATAAGATGCTGACATGCAAATGACTTGGTATCAAGCACCTTCGAAAGCCTGTAATTTTCTCTGAAAGATAAGATAAAATGTTCTAAAAATTTAATTTTCTAAAATGGTAAAAAAATCATTAAATTTTAAATTTTTTCAATATTTAGTTTTTTTAACAAATGTGTTTTTTAACACAGTGTTTTTAACAAATTTCCATACAAATTCATACGTAAATTTAAGACTTAAAGCACTTGTGGCTAATATTTTTTTTACCATTTTAGAAAATTAAATTCCAAGAAGATTTGATGTTGTCTGCAAGAGAAAATTGCACACTTTCGAATGAGCTTGATACCAAGTCATTTGCACGTAGGGTTGCCAGACGGCCTGGAATGGCCTGGATTTTCCAGCTATTTTGGGTCTGGTCCAGTTTCCAGTTAGTGTATAATTTTTCCAGTTATAAAATAATTTCTTAAATTTTAAAAATATTTTTTTTTATTAAATAAATTTTACAATTATTTTTAATAAAACATAAATCAAAAAGCTGCCTCTTTTGCACTTTTTGTTGCGTTTTCACTACACTCAAAAAAAAAAAAAAAACCTTGTCAAATTACTAGAAAAAGTCTCGTAGTCCCATTTTATTAATATTTGACAGTTTTCCTTGTTTTTTAACAAACAATTTTCGATCGAAATTTAAATTTTTTTGTAATTTTGTAAATTTCTATGGCAATTTAAAAAAAAAAATCCAGTAAATTCAGGAGAATTCCTTGCAAGTTTTATTTTGCCAAAAAAATTGTAAATTTACAATTTTATTGGTAAAAAGCTCGTAATTTTTACTAGGAATTCTCATAAAATAGAAGGTACCAAAAAAATCTAGTAAATTCACGAGAATTCCTTGTTTTATTGCGCCAAAAAATTTTTAAATTTACAAAATTAATAGTAAAAAGCTTGTTAAATTACAAAATTATTGGTGAAAATCTTGAAAAATTACTAGGAATTTTCGTTTAATACAAAAAAAAAAAAACCCAACAAAAATAAGTCCGGAGGGGTCAAATCTGTTGATGAGGGCCAGTTATTGTCGCTTTTTTGACATCGCACGTCCAGGGAACTTTATCTTGCCACATAGATTTCCAGATCCGATTCCCACTCCGGACTTATTTTTGTGGGGGTATTTGAATAGAAAAATATACGCCAGCAATCCTCAAACTATTGACGAGGTCAACATTAACATTCCGACATGCTCAAAAGTAATGAATATGCTTACAAAAGTGCACGTTTTGCCATGGAAAATAGTGGCGACCATTTGATTGATGTTATATTTGAAAAGTAGTCCAAAATAAAGATATCTCACATATGAAAATCGGTTGTTTTTTTTTAGTTATAAAAAAAATATGTATGTGTCCATTTATTTTCTGAAAATCCAGCTGAATTTTTTCCATATTCAAGTTATTGGACTTCTAGTATCTGGCAACCCTATTTGCATATCAGGATCTTATTTAATAGGCGTTCAAAAATGGTCAAAATGGGCCTTTTTTAACGCTTTTGCCGAGATTTTCTCAAAATTGTGACGTGATAGAAAAATTTAAGTGACCGTTTTGGAATCGGGGCACCAAACCCTATCAAACTTTTTTGGTTTCATCCAAAACGCAGCGACAAACCTCAGATTTGTAAAGCGGTGTAATTCAAGATTTTGGCACCACAGTTAATTTTTTTTAGGATATCATTGCGCATTGAAAGAACGCTCGATCGCTCTTGAAAATGTTTTATTAAGATTTTTTTTTTTTTTAAACTTATAATTGAAATTCTTTGTTGATAAAATTTCACATATACTTTAATTTTTGCTGTAGTGAGCATGGTGTGTCGTTGTTGCCCAGCATTTAAATATTCAATTTAAGTCACATTCCATTCCCACAGTTTTGATATAAGGAATATGACACCTTATGCTGACCAAGTACAATTGATAAACACACACTTATGCACACTCACGCCAAAACCTTTTTACTTAGATATTTAAGTTATAGACATTTAAGTTGAAATAAATAAAATCATTATCGAACAACCCAACAAAGAGAACAGTTTATTTTATTAATAATTCGACTTGTTTACATGGCGACCGAGACAGATGCAGAAAAATAGCCAAAGCCAAATCATCAACACCAACTCCCATTTGGACAACCATACAAAAAGTGACAGATGCAGAAAAATAGCCAAAGCCAAATCATCAACAACAACTCCCATTTGGACAACCATACAAAAAGTGACAGATGCAGAAATATAGCCAAAGCCAAATCATCAACAACAACTCCTACTTGGACAACCATACAAAAAGAGATTGATGCAGAAAAATAGCCAATGCCAAATCATCAACACCAACTCCTATTTGGACAATCATACAAAAAGACAGGAAGGTTCTGAAAATATCGCTCGCAAGCTGAATGAATACAGCTAAGTACTAATTAAATTTAAATAGTGTTATTACTTGTAAAGGAACCGCAGACAAATAAGTCAGCCTTTCCAAACCCTTGTGAACCGCGGATAAAAAAAGTCCGCCTTTCAAAAAGGGAAAAGAAATACTTTTTGCACTTTGCCCGCGGCAGGTTTGCCGGTAAATATTATTAAATGAAAAATGGGTAAATAAAGACCCGAATTCTACAAATTGTAAATATTATTAAATGAAAAATGGGTAAATAAAAACCCGAGTTCTACAAATTGTAAATATTATTAAATGAAAAAAAAATGGGTAAAACTGAATCAAAGATTGAAAATCCAAACTCAGAAGTAATTAATCAAGTTCGTGTGGTCAACACGGAGCCACCGACATTTTATTTAATGATCATAATAGCAATATTGTCCGCAAACCTAGCGACAACATTGTACCAGCTCCATAAAAAATCAATAAAAAAAAATTATCTGAGAGCCGCCTCAATGGCAAACGAATTAGACAAAATTTAAGAAAAATTTATTATAATACTTTTATTAATTTACTTAATTTAGATCCAATTTTAATCTTTTTATCACAAATTCCTTATAATGACAGGCGGGAAAAATGGCCCGATTAGACTCTCAATTGAAGAATACAAAAAAAGACAGATAAGAAATTTAGAATCTAGATTAACCAAAATTCCAAAAGTAGAAAAACCAAAAACAAGAGGGGGACAAAGAGTAAAACATAGGAAAAGAGCAGCAGCTATTAGGGAAGCAAAAAGTAGAACAAATCCAATAATTGAAAATCAAAATATTCCATTAACCCTTAAAAGGAAAAGGTCAAGAGGGGGAATTAGAGAAAAACTTCGGAAGAAAGCATTCCAACTAAGGACCCTTTTGAAAAAGGAACCTCCTCTTCAGGGATTAGAGTACGATATGGCCCAGGTTGAATATTTGAAGATAGTTCACGAACTCCACCAAAGTAAGAGGAAAAACCATGACTAACTGTTGTATTTAGTTATGGATAAATGGGAATGTATAGAAAACACACTAAAAACATATCTAGAGAACTTCAGAAAATCATATAAGTGTATATATAGAAACGCATTTATCCGAAATGAAACGATTCGAAGCACTTACTAATTCTAGTGCAAAATTATAATGATACGTTTCACTAATAGGAAAATACAGAACTAAATTTAGGGAAGTACACCTTGAAGTGGCAACTTCCATATACTGGGAGATAAGAGACAAACTATTAAAAGTCTATTCTAAATATAATATCGAGGAAAAAATACCTCACAGTTTCGACAGTCCAATACAATTGGACGTCCAAAGGATCTTCCTAGCTGAAGAATCCGAAATATTAAAGCCAATCACGGAGGAAGAGAATATTGAAGATTTGGAAGAACATATTCCACAATTATATTCCTTGGATGAAAATATGGCACAAACAGCGGAGCAGTTCGTTAATACGGCCTCGAAGTTCATTAGTGAATTTGATGGCAGCGCTGTAAATCTACAGAGTTTTCTAGACGGACTAACTGCAGTGGACCACTTGAAAGGGGAACACGAGACTTTGGCCGTGACTCTATTAAGACCAAACTAAAAGACACTGCCAGACAACTTATTACTACTGAAACCACGGTAAAAGGAATAATAGAAACTTTGACAAAATCGATTAAGGGGGAGTCCGTTGAAGTTTTGACAGCTAAGCTGATGAATATTCAGCAGAAGAACAAGACCGCCAATCAGTATACAAAGGAAATTGAGCAACTGGCGAAGGCAATTCAAGGTGCTTATATCTCCGACGGTGTACCACCGTCAATTGCTACAAAGTATACGACCAAAGCAGCCGTTAATGCAATGGTTAAAAATTGTAGTGTTAGTGAAACTAAACTAGTGATGAAATCCGGACAATTCAGTAGCTTGAATGAAGCTGTTCAAAAGTTCGTTGAAACTTGCACTGACGCAACAGGTAGATCGGACACTGTCCTACATTATAAGCGTCAAAATAACTACTTTCGTGGAAACAGGCGCGGAACCAATAACAGAGGTAGAGGAGGTTATAATTATAATGGAAATAACTCTTATCGGAGTAACGGAAATACTTCTGGCCGGAATAATTCCTATTACGGAAATAGCCGCCAGAATAACAGAGGCCGACATACCAATAATGTCAGAACAGTCACTAAGAACAACAGCGCTTCGGGAAACTCATCCCAGCCCTTGAGTCAATAGACTCCACTCATAGAATATATAACTTTAATCTTAATTTAGGCGTATTTGTAAAACTTTATAATTATTCAACAAATAAATTGTTGACATTGCTTGTGGACACAGGTGCAGACGTCTCACTTGTGAAAATTGAGAGTGTGGGAGAACACTGCCCTGTTGATAGAAATGATACGACTTCACTATGTGGTATTGGTCAGGGAACAATCAAATCAATCGGTTGTACCCGTTTGGATTTGAGAATCGAGGACATCCTGATAACGCATAAATTTCATACGGTTCATGATGATTTTCCGATACCATGCGATGGAATTATCGGCATGGACTTCCTCTCTGAGTTTAATTGTAAACTTGATTTCATGAGGAATAAGGAATGGCTTGTTCTTCAGTCATTTAATTACCAACCCTTCGCAATACCGATACGAAACACATGTATTGAGGATTCAATTTTGATTCCAATAAGATCACAGGTGATAAGGAAAGTTGGTTTCAAGACGGGTCATAAAGATTTATTGGTTGTGAATCAAGAAATTCACCCAGGCTTTTACATTGCGAATACAATAGTTCAGGCAGATGATGCCTACATACGAATCTTGAATACGAATAATTCCAATGTAACGATAAGAGTCGATGATATCAAAACGGAAGATTTATCGGACTATGATATCGTTCGAACCAACGGTGAATCGGATAGTAGATCCGCCGAAATTTTGGAGAAACTCAGGAAAAATTTTCCAGTTCAATTTAAGAGTGAATTGACCAATTTGTGCAAGAATTATAGCGACATATTCGCGCTCGAAACAGAGCCAATTTCTACAAATAACTTTTACAAGCAACGTTTAAGGTTGAGAGATAAAACACCAAGTTATATAAAAAATTATAGAATACCTCACTCCCAAAGGGAAGAAGTCGATAAACAGGTTAAGAAATTGATTGATGAGGACATAGTGGAACCATCTACATCGGAGTACAATAGCCCATTGTTGTTGGTACCTAAAAAGTCACTACCAAATTCAATGGATAAAAGGTGGCGACTGGTGGTTGATTACCGCCAAGTTAATAAGAAATTAAAAGCGGATAAATTTCCACTACCAAGAATAGAGGATATCCTCGACCAACTGGGTCGAGCGAAATACTTTTCATGCCTTGATTTGATGTCGGGTTTCCATCAAATTGAATTACACGAGACCTCAAGAGACATTACATCCTTTTCAACGGGAAATGGCTCTTATCGGTTCAAGCGACTCCTGTACGGATTGAAAATAGCTCCAAATTCATTCCAACGTATGATGACTTTAACATTTTCCGGCCTAAAGCCATCACAGGCATTCTTATATATGGATGATTTAGTAGTGCTAGGTTGTTCAGAAAGCCACATGTTGAAAAATTTGACAGATGTTTTTGAACTTTGCCGAATGCACAATTTAAAGTTACATCCTGATAAATGCTCATTCTTTATGCACGAGGTAACCTACCTAGGGCATAAATGTACGAATAATAGAATCTTACCGGATGATGGCAAATATGCAGCGGTCCGGGACTATCCAGTTCCAACAGACGCTGATGGAGCAAGAAGATTCATTGCCTTCTGTAATTATTACAGACGGTTTATTAAGAATTTCGCGGAACATTCGCGTCATATAACAAAAATGGCGAGAAAGAAAGTTCCGTTTCAGTGGACAAGCGAATGTCAAATGGCATTTAATTATCTTAAAAAGGCATTGATGAGCCCGGAAATTCTTCAATATCCGGACTTCCAGAAACCATTTTGCATCACCACGGATGCAAGCAAGCATGCGTGTGGAGCAGTGTTGAGTCAGGAATATGAAGGTAAACAGTTACCAGTTGCTTATGCGTCGAAGACCTTTACGCAAGGGGAAAGCAACAAATCAACAATAGAGCAGGAACTCACGGCTATTCATTGGCAATAACATACTTCAGGCCATATATATATGGTAAACATTTCTTGGTCAAGACTGACCACCGCCCACTTACATATCTATTTTCGATGAAAAATCCGAGTTCAAAATTAACTAGAATGAGGTTGGATTTCGAAGAATACGATTTCACTGTGGAATATCTCAGGGGCAAGGACAATTACGTAGCGGACGCGCTGTCGAGAATAACGATAAACGATTTAAAGGATATGAATAATAACATTTTATTGATGAAGGTCACGACTAGATCGGCGACAAAAACTAAACAGGATATTGATAATACATCCAATCAGCAAATAAGGTACAATAAGCCCAACATATATGAAGTCATAAATTATACTGACGTCAGGAAAAGAATTAAATTAAAAGTGACTTCCGACCATTGTTTTTTTAAACAGGGTAATAAAATTATAGAAAAGATATACATACACGATTTGTTTGTTAATGGGAAAATTGATCTAGAAAAATTGTTTCCAAGGCTACAAGGATTAGCCAACAAACACGGAATATGTAAAGTACAAATGGCACCTAGTGAGAAAATTTTCGAATTTGTCTCCATTCATGAATTTAAGGCCAAGGGCAATAAACTATTGAATAAATTAGAAGTAGCGCTACTACCAAAGGTGACCAAGCTGAATAAAAGGGATGACATAAATAAAACAATTAAAGAGTTTCATGATGATCCGGTGCAAGGAGGACACTGTGGAATCACAAGAACACTGAACAAGATAAAGAGATACTTCTATTGGCCAAACATGATTAGAGACATAACGAGATATGTCAAGTCATGTCAGAAGTGTCAAAAATCCAAAGTAACACGTCATACAAAAACTCCTATGACCATAACAGAGACCCCTACCAACGCTTTTGATACTGTGTTAGTGGATACCATTGGTCCATTGCTTCGAACGGAAAATGAAAATGAGTACGCAGTCACGCTTATATGTGACCTGACAAAGTATTTGGTTACGATACCAATACCAAACAAAAGTGCTAAAACCGTTGCTAGGGCTATACTCGAACATTTTGTACTTCTGTACGGACCCATGAAAACATTCATTACGGACATGAGAACTGAGCATAGGAACTCAATAATGACTGAATTGATGGAATATTTGAACGTTAGAAATATAACGTCCACAGCCTACCACCACCAGACGCTAGGTACTGTGGAACGCAGTCACCGAACGTTCAATGAGTATGTACGATCATACGTATCCCTCGAAAGAGATGATTGGGATGAGTGGTTGAAGTACTTCACGTACTGTTTTAATACTACCCCATCAGTGGTTCATGGATATTGTCCGTATGAGCTGGTATTCGGAAGAATTCCTAATGGATTCCATAGGTTTAATGCAGTGGCTGAAGTGGAACCTCTTTACAATGTGGATAGTTATGGCAGGGAAGTTAAATATAGATTAGAGATAGCTTATACCAGAGCAAAATCTCTATTATGTAGATTTAAGGAAAAACAGAAAACCATTTATGATAGGAATATAAGAGAGTTAGAAATTAAAATAGGAAACCTTGTATATCTTAGAAATGAAACAGGGCATAAGCTAGAAATTAAATATTTGGGACCTTTCAGGGTCATAGAACTAAGGGAAAATAATAACATAGTTATAGAAGACAATAATGGAAAGGCACAAACTGTGCATAAGAATAGGTTAAAAATACACAATAAATAATAAGAGAAGGGGAATATAATTTAAGTTCCGGCCGGAACCCGAAAAATAATAGAATGAAAATTGTTATTTAAGAATAGTTTATAAGAACAAAAATACTTAGAATAATTAAATATTTTTTTAATATTACATTATTCTTTCGGAAAGGGAGGTGTAGTGAGCATGGTGTGTCGTTGTTGCCCAGCATTTAAATATTCAATTTAAGTCACATTCCATTCCCACAGTTTTGATATAAGGAATATGACACCTTATGCTGACCAAGTACAATTGATAAACACACACTTATGCACACTCACGCCAAAACCTTTTTACTTAGATATTTAAGTTATAGACATTTAAGTTGAAATAAATAAAATCATTATCAAACAACCCAACAAAGAGAACACCCGAGTAAAAATTAATACATATAATTTTACATTATTTGATGTATGTATATATAGCCATATGAAATAATATGTTTTCATATCAAACAAAGTACATAATTATATCTCGCATTGAGTTTTTCCAAATTTTTTAAATGGAGTTATATAAAATTACATCTAATGATAACCATATTAATATATAAATACATGTGGGAGACATAATCATATGTGACACATATAACTTAATCTGATTGCATACATATTTATATGTGACTTAATATCAAATAACGTATACGAGCATATTTAAAAAAAATTCAATATCATTATATATATAATTATATATGACTTACAAGAAACCATTTAAGATTATATATGACTTACAAGAAACCATTTAAAACTATATATGGTTCCATCTTAAAAAACGAAAAAAAATTTTTTCAAATATAATTATATATGGCGCACATATAACTCTATATACAGTTATATAAAACTATACATGGCATCAAACATTTATTTTTTTAATATTATCAAAGATATAATTATAAATGGCTTATGAGATACCGTATATAGTTTTGTAAGGTACCATATAAACACAATTTTTTTTTAAACTCTATATGGGGCATTCCATGCCAAATCACTCACTTTTAGGCCCGACCCCCTTCGATTAATTTTATTTTTGGATATGTTTTAGTACGTATTAAATGCAACTTGCAGCCAAATTTTCAGCCTTTTATACCAAGGTGGTGTTGAGTAATCAATTTTTCAAAATGGCGATTTTTTCCAAAAAATGAAAAAATTTTAATTTTCAATCAATTTTGACCAGTAAAAAATATAGATATATTAAAAAAAGATGGACAACATTTTGTTGGTAGTTAAATGTAGTTTTAGAAAAAAAATATGAAAAAATTATTCGAAGTAATTATCACTTGTTTTTTATCGTATAAAAATTAAAATCGACTTTTTGAAAAAGTGCGAAACCTTCGATTTTTTTTTAAAAATGTCAAAAAATTCTACTCTAAATTACGCAACTTTTAAGTAATAATTCGAGATGTGATCGTAATTCGTTCTATTTTTATTCAAATTTTGAAAATTGCACTTTTTTTTTTTTGACTCTGGTTTATTTTATATGGTGCTCCAAAAAAAATAATTTGGTAAATATTGACCGTAACTTCCCCTAGATATATTAACTTGGGTGTAAAAATACGTCTCAGAAAATTTTAGGATGATCGGACATGGGTAAGGCGTGCCGCATCGGCTTTGAAGTTTGAAAATCGGATTACAAGGGAAAATATGCATTTTTTTCTGTTTTCTTAATTTTTTTTGGTATTTTAAGTTAATTTTGAATTCATATGGTTACAGAATTGAAATGTAGAGTAAAATGTCTCTCTATTAAGGTCATAAAAACCGAAATCGGTTTAAAATCAGCCAAGTTATTACAACTTCCCCAGGCATCTAACGTGTGGCAGACAACTTGATTAATCAATACAATCCGATTTTTGAAATTCTTTGAAATTTTCTACTGTAATAACATTTTTTTATTCTTCAAGTTCAAATGTTATTAGATGACAAGTATTTTTCATATTGTGTTTTGCTAACATTTTTAAAATTAGTGCTAAAAATGCCTGCATTTTCCACACCCTTTTGAAATCTCTATTTTAAAAAAAAAAAAATTTTTTTTTGTTTTAAAATTTGGAAAAGTCAAAAAAATATTACACTGAAACATGAATAATGAAAAAATTTTATTACAGTAGAAAATTTCAATAAATTTAAAAAAAGGGCCTCGTATTTTTTAATCAAGTTGTATGGCACACGCTAGATGCCTGGGGAAGTTGTAATAACTTGGCTGATTTTCAACCGATTTTAGTTTTTAGTACCTTATTAGAAAGGCATTTTACTCCACATCATAATTCTGTAATCACTTGAATTAAAACTTAACTTAAAATACCAAAGAAATTGCGAAAACAGAAAAAAATTCATATTTTTCCTTGTAATCCGTTTTTTAAACTTCAAGGACCATGCTAAGCGCCTTACACATGTCCGATCGTCCCAAATTTTTGTGAGACGTATATTTACCTCCAAATGAATATATTTAGGGTAAGTTAGGGTCAGTATCTACCATTTTTTTTTTTTTTGGAGCTCCATATAAAATAAATCAGAGCCAAAACATAAAAGGTGCAATTTTAAAAATTAAAAAAAAAATAGAAAGAATTGTGATCACATCTCGAGTTATGGCTTAAAAGTTGCATAATTTAGAGTAGAATTCCTATAGTTTTTTACAAAAAAATCGAAGGTTTCGGACTTTTTCAAAAAGTCGATTTTAATTTTTAAACGTCAAAAAATAAGTGATAATTACTTCGAATAATTTTTTCACATTTTTTTTCTAAAACTACATTTAAATACCAACAAAACGTTGTCCAACTTTTTTTAAAATATCTATATTTTTTACTGGTCAAAATTGATTGAAAATTTAAATTTTTTCATTTTTTGGAAAAAATCGCCATTTTGAAAAATTGATTACTCAACACCACCTTTGTATAAAAGGCTGAAAATTTGGCTGCAAGTTGCATTTAATAAGTACTAAAACATATCCAAAAATAAAATTAATCGAATGGGGTCGGGCCTAAAAGTGAGTGATTTGGCATGGAATGCCCCATATATAATTTTAAATGGTGGCACATGTAACGCCATATAAAATGTTATACAATTGTATAAGGTAAAAAATATTTTTTTCTTTCACAATATTTTATATATAATTATGCATACTTTTATATGACAGTATTTCAATATTTTTTTTTTAATGTTGCATCATATATATTTTTATTTAAGTATACAAGAGAGCTTGTATAATTATATATGATTCTCAAAGCACCTAAAATCAGTCAAAAAAAATATATATAAATTCTATAAATTTTTAAATAGAAAAAAAATCTGTTTAATCCATTGTATTTTAAAACTTAAAAAAATGCATATTGGATTTTAAAAGTTAAATGTTTAAAAAATGCATATTACTTAAATAGTTGTGTGTAACTTTATATAAGATCATATATTATCTTATATGATCTTGGGGACCCCGAGTTCGATTCCCGGCTCAACCCAGAAAAAAACTATTTTTTTTTTAATTTTTTAAAAAAGAAAATATGTTTTTAAAGCTTTTTGTTTTTCTAAACTTAAAAATATTGAATAATTAAATTTTTATGATAAAATCGAAAAATAGATATTATTTATTTATAGTTATATAATTTTATATATTACATCATATAAGTTAATATATGGTTCCTAGGGACCCTGGGTTCGATCCCCGGCTGAGCTAAGAAAAAAAGTTGTTTTTTTAATTTTTTTTTTTAAGAAAATATGTTTTAGAAGCTTTAATTTTTTACTAAACTTAAAAATATTGATTAATTTATTTTTTATGATAATATTTAGAAATAAATATTATTTATATATAGTAATATAACTTTCTATATTGCATCATATATGATAATATATAATTCTTGAGGACCCTGAGTTCGATTCCCGACTAAGTCAAGAAAAAAATTATTTTTTTTTAATCTAAATGATTTTTTAATGCGTTTTCGTTTTTCAAATTTAAAAAAAAATAAAATCCCTGAATTTTAACAAAAATATTTCAAAAATAATTATATTTTGATATAATTATATATTATTTAATCCGAAGAAAAAAATATTTTAAAACTTTAATGTTTAACCATCAATATCTCTGGTTTTAAGAGAGCTAAAGTCCTCAGATCAAGCTCAAATCAAAGCTTTATTTGTTGCCAATAATTAAAAGTGTATTTGGTTCGAACTTATGTTAGCAATATTTTCAGATAAAATTATTTTTGTCTGAAAAATCTTCCGAAAAAAACTTAAAACTCATTATTTGGCCGTTGGTGAGTAAAAAAGTTTATACATGTTTTATACCATTTTAAAGGTATTTTTATTAAATATACAACGGCAGAAAGAAAATTTGGATCCGATGAAAAATGAGAAGCTCATAAGCCAAAAACCGTTTTTACTTTAAAGCTTTATAACTTGGAAAATTAAGAGCATTGGAAGATGAAAATCATGTTGTTGAACTCAGTATTAAACCCCCTATTAGCTCAGCAAATAAACTAAAAAAAAAAAAAAACACAAATTTTAGCAAAAATTTTCTAAGTCTTTTTTAAAATTTTGTTTAAATTCAAGTCGAATATAATTTGATGCAATCATATACCCGATAAGATAAACTGGATTTAATTATATATAAGTTAAACTTGATATAATTATATATGATAAACTATTTTCAAAAATTTTCTAAGTTTTTTTAAAACATAGTCTTTTAAAGTTGTCATTTATTAACAACGTCCGCTGGGTCAGAGGGTAGAGATTGCGATTACAAAACAGTTGGTAGCTGTTCGATTCCCCCGCCGCTCGAAGTTTTTTTTTTTTTTTAATAAATTTTAATTATATATATTTATATCTTAATATTGAAAAAAATTGTTTGGATAAAACTTTATCAGTTCTAAAAATAGATTTTATTGTTCGGATTAAATTATATATAGTTCTAAAAATAGATTTTTTTTTTGGATAAAATTTTATCTAAAGTTTTTTGTAATATTTTTTTTTTCTTTCGTATGAAATTTTATCTTTTTTTATCCAGCTAAAAAAATCTTTTTTTTTTGTCTTGGTCCAATAAGATCCAACCATTTTTCGGATGAAATTGTATCCCACCGATTAAAACTGATCTAATTAGATAAACCCACTTTTCGGATCAAATTGTATCCGTCCGGTTAAAACTGATCTAATCTTAGCGATCCATTTTTCGGATCAGTGCTGATCTTTCAAATCTCGGATCTATCAACAGATCTGGAATAATATAAGAACATATATTGCTCCATACAAAAATTTTTACTCGGGCAGTTTATTTTATTAATAATTCGACTTGTTTACATTGCCATCTTCAACACTTTTTAGATGATCAAAAATTTTTTTGGAGAAAAATACAAGATTTTCTTGCATCATTATTGCGCTTAAATAAACTCTACAAAGAGTGCGTCAATCAGCGCTGAAAAGGTACATGATTTTACTGCGTCTTAATAGCTCTTTAGCTGTGCTGCAAAAGAGTGCTCTAAACTGTGACTGGTTTGGATTCGCTCTTTGGCTCGTGATTCCTTTCCAAAAGCAGGTTCATTTCATCAAAATTTCTGCATGGTCGTGTTGAAATACCTGCTGATGGCAAAAGAAGAGCTAATTGTGAGGAAATTTTACAAGGCATCATTAGTTGGCAACCAGCGCACATTGGGTTGAATGAGAGGCAAAGTGGCGCTTTATTCAGGGAAGCAGTAATTTTAACATATAATATTTTTTGATTGATGAATAATGAATAATACATTAAAAAGCACCCTTTTAAAGAGAAAACATGTGTTTTTTTTTTAACATGTCAGAATTTTTTTTAGTGTTTCTTGAAAATTGAACTTGATTCACAATTTAAGCTGTAACTTTTAAACCAAAAGCGATAATTTAATGAATACAGTTGCAAATTAAAGTATTTTTAATGCGATAATAAAAAATTAAAACAATAAAAAATAAATATATGTTAATACTTGCATAAAATTTGTTTAAAGTCGGATTTTTGTGTTTCACCAAATTTTAAATTTTTTTAAATTTTCCATAAAAAAGTCAG
This sequence comes from Pegoplata infirma, assembly GCA_963921195.1. Classification (NCBI taxonomy): domain Eukaryota; kingdom Metazoa; phylum Arthropoda; class Insecta; order Diptera; family Anthomyiidae; genus Pegoplata; species Pegoplata infirma. The sequence continues at coordinate 973,395 of CAWUER010000514.1, forward strand.
GAAAGTTGTAATTTGGAACTATTAAATTTTTTTATTGGCTTCTAATCATTAATAAGTAAAATACCACCATTTTTGAAAAAAATTAACATATTAGACGCGTGGTTATGCTTTATTTCGGGAAAAAACTAAATTCACAATTTTTACTGTATCTGTGAAATTAAAAACACAATATTTTAAAACAAATAGCAAATTAAAGTTTATGTAAATTTCTATTATAAACGTTTAACAAAAATTATATGCTCTCATATAAGTACTAAATTTATTAAGAAACCTATTTTTTTCATAAAAATTCTTGAATGTTTAAATTTACCTTTTTTAACTTAAGCCTTGGAAATTGAAAAAAAAAAAATTATATCAGCTGCGTTATTAATAATAAATAAAGTTAACATCATGCATGTTTTTTGTCAAATATTATATTACACCACCCAGAGACATCTGCTTACCCCGCCCCCCCTTCCCTCTCCCCTCAAAAACCGTACCTGTCATTTTTATTTTTTGCTTGTTGGAGGGTATCAAAGATTTGGCACAGCCGAATTTTAAACTCTTACTTGTTTATATATAGATTACAAAGATCCACAAAAAAAGGTCTAGACCCACTAATACTTATGTATTTTTACCTTCTTAATTCAATTCCGCGAACAGAATTAAATTCTACCGTTGGGGTTTTCCGCAACTTACAAGGAAAGTCCGCAAAAGTGAACCGACCTGATTTCCTTGTAAATTTGACCAACAATAAGTTAACATTTTTTTAAATTTTATTTCGGTATGTAATGTTCAAGTCTGATTTATTACGAAGAAAATAAGAGGTTTTTTCATAAAATCCATCAAAAATTGCAGAAGTTACTTGCATTTGAACAAAAACGCATTAATTCACAACATAAATACAACTGTTGTTGTATAAAACTGAAAAAACGCGTTTTTGTTTAAATGCATGTAACTTCTGCAATTTTTTACGGATTTTATTTAAAATACTCTTATTTTCTACGTAATAAATCAGACTTGCACCTTACATACAGAAATAAAATTAAAAAATTTTGTAACTTTGTCAAATTCACAAGGAAATTAGGTGGGTTCACTTTGCGGACTTTCCTTGTAAATCACGGGAAACCCCTACTATAGAATTCAATTCTGATGGCAGAATCGATTTCAGAAGGTCAAAATACATAAGGATAAGTGGGTCTAGTTTCTGGGTCAGAAACTTTTTTGTTTTTTTGTGATGAAGTGTTATTGAAGCCACAGAAAACAGAAATGTATTTGAAAATGCCTGAAGTTGATGGTTCCATAATAAAAAAATTACCTTTGAATGAATAAATACCAAAAAAAAATTCTAGAATTAAGTTGATTTTCAATTTTTAGCACCATATTCAAAAACACAAAAATTTATTTGATTTTGACGGCGTATTGCAAGAAAAGTAAACAACTCAGAATAAAAGTTGTGGCAGATTTTTTAGTGTAATTTTATATACTTTAACCCTAAATTAATAATTTTTGTAAAAAAAAAATTTTCAGTTTTGAATAAAGCGCCACTTTTAATTCATTTCAACCCAATGTGCAGCGGTCAAAGTATGAAAAAATTACGTTTTTACAAAATCTCATGTCCAAACTTTTAACCAAAACCGGTCAAAACATGGGCCAAACCATCAAAAATTTCCGTTCCAAATAATCGGTGCCAGAACGCATCATAAAATCCTACAGTCGATTCTACTTTACATTGCAGAATCAATGATTTTTGTCTGAAATTGTCCTGAAAGCAATCGTTTTTAAAGAAATTTAGTTTTTTTGAAAAATAATTTTACATAGAAACTTCAAAATGTGTTCCAAAAAATTTTGGAACTGATTTAAATTCGTTATAAAAACAGTGTATATCATAGAAAATTATTAATCGTAATCGCATGATTTTTTTTGTCGATTACGGTTACGATTATTTGTTGCGATTAATCGCGATTACTATTATGATTTTAGTCGTTTTGCAAACTCTACTATATAGTACATTGGTGTTCTCATTTTGGCCGGAATGCCTTAAACCAATTAATATTAATAATTCGAAAATTTAATTAAATATATCCTCAAGATATAATTTTCTTACGGTTGGCGTAGTCAAAATTAGAAAAATTTTTCAAAATGTTATTAAAACCGCATTTTATGCAAAATCGGGTATTTCCGAACGAACAATTTTGCATGGAGTGGAAATACGTCAATGCAAATACAAAAACTATGATAAGGTCCAATATTTCTAAAAAAATAGATTTTATGAACTTTCTACGTATATTTTAGAGGTTAGTAAAACTATTTTACAAAAGAATACATCTAAAATGGTTTTAAATTGAAAAATGCGACCATAATTTGTAATATAACAATTTTTATATGGTAAAGTTCAAAATTTGATTTAATAAAAAAATTCCCGGGAATTCCCGGGAATACGATTTTTTTAAAAACGATTTCCCGGGAATTGAAAAAGTCCGGGAATTTAGAAACCCTAGTTGAGATACTTCCCTTGTAAGTTCTTTATATACATATATTTAATTTAATATAACTTTTTTGGATTTTTTTATTAAAAAAAAAAAATTTTTTGGTATTTTTTTCATTTAATTATATATAATTAGGCTGACCATTCGTACTGATTTGATCAGTACATGTACTGATTTTTGGCCACGTGTACTGATCAAAAAACGATGTACTGATTTTTTGAAATATGTACTGATTGTACTGATTTTTGAACATTTCAACAAAAAAAATTGTTTTATTTGAAAATTCTATACAAAAACTTGAATTTCCATAAAATAAGTCGTCTGAGTAGTGTTTAATAACTTAAATCTGACAATGAGATCATTTATATTAAATTAATTCTGAGGAGCTAATCATCAAGAGGTTCATTTCTTAACTCGAAATTAATTTGATCTTCACAAATTTATATGAAAAAGCGCACAAAATCTTTATGGTTTTCTATAACAAAAAATTAAAGGGATGATAGATTTTCTATTTTTAGTAAGATAATGTAATGGCATAAATCCAAATGATTCTGAAATGTTCGATAAGGTAATTTCAGAGACTAAATATAACAGTTATATGTGTCTTTTTGCTTTAAAAAAATCATTAAACGAATGTTTTCCAAACTAAGTATTTTATATATGAAAGGACGTATAGAGATGTCCCGTGTTTAAATTTGCAATAACTTTTATTTTTTTGATTTTTACAATAACAGTAAAAATAACAGTTATTAAAAACTTTTTGTTCAAACAATCTAAAATAACTTTTATTTTTTACTTATTGGAGTAAATAACTGTTATAACAGTTATTTTTAAAAAAAATCAATCAAAGTTTATATCTTTAAATCAATTATTGAAGTATTAGCTATCAATAGGATTCTTTTGCATGCGTTCATTTTAGTTTTACTTTTATAACTCAGCTTATGGCAGTTGTTTTTTAACAGTTGTTTTAATTGCCCGCAAGTTTGTTAGTTTATTCGAAATTTTTTTATTTGTTGAAAAAAATCGTTAGTACGCCCAAACTTGGGCGTACTGATTTGAGTTCAGAATAAAATGGTCACCCTATATATAATTGCATAAATTTTTCTAAAAAAGGGGCCAAATTTCGCATCAAATCATATAAAATTATATTAAAATCACATAAAATTATATAAAATTTAATGCAACTTTATGTGGTTTTATCGACTCATTTTTCGCATCAAATTCTATATGAATATATATGATGTCTTTATATAATTAAATCTACCCGCCCGAGTAAAAAAGATTATATATGTTTATATTTAGTTATATAAAGACATCATATATATTCATATAGAATTTGATGCGAAAAATGAGTCGATAAAACTATATAAAGTTGCATTAAATTTGATATAATTTGATGTGATTTTAATATAATTTTATATGATTTGATGCGAAAATTGGCCCCTTTTTTAGAAAAATTTATGCAATTATATATAATTAAATAAAAAAAAAAATCAAAAAAAAAACCCAAAAAAAAATTATATTAAATTATATATAAAGAATAGACTGCCCAGAAAAAAAGCGAAGTTTTTATTTTCTTGGGGGATACCTGCAAATTTTGTTCCTTTTTGTGAAAAAAAATTTCGTTTTTTTTTTGGGGATTTTTAAAATAATATCTAGAGGTCGCGATCTCGCGTTTTATAACGATTTATTTTTTTTGAGTTTTTTATTATTTTAAATTGCTAAATATGATTAATATGATAAAATATTAATAATTTCAGACAAAAAAAAATTAAATTAAAAATTAAATATCGCTCATTCCATGAGATGTCTCCCAGCATCTAATCAAATGTTCCTTAATTTATTTGAAATTTTGCACACATGAACACTATGAAGCTATAAAAATAAATCAGTTGTTAGTTCCGAGAAAATCCGTGAATTCGCGAATATATTCGCGTTCGCGAATTCGTGGATTTTCGCGAAACTAAAAACGAATTTATTTTAATTGCTCCATAGTGTACCTTTGTGCGAAATTTCAAATAAATTAAAGAACATTTGATTAGATGCTGGGAGACATCTCATGGAATGAGCGATATTTAATTTTTAATTTATTTTTTTTTTGTCTGAAATTATTAATATTTTATCATATTAATCATATTTAACAATTTAAAATAATAAAAAACTCAAAAAAAATAAATCGTTGTAAAACGCGAGATCGCGACCTCTAGATATTATTTTAAAAATCCCAAAAAAAAACCGAAATTTTTTTGCACAAAAAGGAACAAAATTTGCCGGTATCCCCCAAGAAAATAAAAACTTCGCTTTTTTCTGGGCAGTCTAATAAAGAACTTAGCTTTTTTTCATAAATTTTGCATTATATATAATAACATATAAAATTTTTAAAACAAATGTTTAAGCTTTAGGTTTGGAACTTAAAAAAAAAAAATTCTGGACTTAGAAAAATTTTCAAAAGTTATATCAAATTATATATAAAGGACTTAGATTTTTTTTTTTTAATTTTACTCATATAAGATTACATATGATTCAGAAAAAAGTTGCATAAAGTTTTATATAAAATGTCTTCAAATATTTTGTTATATTAAATTATATAAAAAAACAGACAGAATTTTATATTTCATATGTAATTATATAAACTAACTTTAATCATATGTTATTATGTATAACTTAACATTTTCTTTTATATAATTTTATATAAGAAAAAAATACGAAGTGCAAATATATATAATCTTATATGATAGCAAAACAATTTACGTATAAATTTATCAAATAATATATGTTTATATAAAAATAAGTAAAATTATATATAATCTTTTTTACTCGGGCGAGTAAAAAAGATTATATATGTTTATATTTAATTATATAAAGACATCATATATATTCATATAGAATTTGATGCGAAAAATGAGTCGATAAAACCATTTAAAGTTGCATTAAATTTGATATAATTTGATGTGATTTTAATATAATTTTATATGATTTGATGCGAAAATTGGCCTCTTTTTTAGAAAAATTTATGCAATTATATATAATTAAATAAAAAAAAATCCAAAAAAAAAACCCAAAAAAAAATTATATTAAATTATATATAAAGAACTTAGCTTTTTTTCATAAATTTTGCATTATATATAATAACATATAAAATTTTTAAAACAAATGTTTACCCGAGTAAAAAGGAATTTATATGAATGTATATTATTTTATATGTTTTCATAAAACCATATACAACTATATGAGTCAAAGTATAAAATTATATCTCACTTTGAAATTTTCCAATTTTTTTAAATGATGTCATATAAAATCATATCTAATTATATTGTTCATAATATATTAATATAAATGGTAGATGTAATCATACGTTGCACATAAAACTTAATCCGATTTCATACATTATTATACGTGACTTTATATCTAATTATGTATAGGACTTTACTAAACAAAAAATCCAGTATCAATTTATGTATAATTATATATGACTAATATAATACCATTTAAAACTATATATGGTTCCATACTAAAAAAATTTCCAACAAAAATAATAGATATAATTATATGTGTCTTAAACGATAACATATCTGTGTTTGTATGGTACTATATATACGCAAATTTCGTCTAAACTCAAAATATATTTATAAATGGTCGCATATGTAATGGAATATATATTTTGATATAATCATGTATAAAAAAATATTTTTTTGACCAAACAACTAGCCATATATAATTATATATGCCAGTATTTCAAAATTTATTTTTGTGTGTCAACATATATGGTTATACAAAACTTTTTATTGTATCATATAAGATTACATATGACTTTTGGGAACTCGAGTTCGATTCCCGGCCCAGTCGAGAAAAAAAAGTTTTTTTTTATTTTTTTTTAAATAGAAGGGTAATTCCAAAAATTTTCGCCCCACTGTTCGGAAACATGCCTTTGGACGCCACTGAGAATTTGGCTCATAGATATCCACGTTTATATGAGATATGATGCATTTTTGGATTTTCAAAATTTGCTGTAGTTTTCAAATTATCGCGGGTCAAAGTTCGACTTTTTTAGCAAAAGTCAGAAAAATACATGACGTTTAACATGCTCTAACTTTTTAACTAGTAATGCGATTATCACAAGTAATGGCTCATATGAAAGCTTAATTCTTCTTCTTTTAGGAAATATTTTCAAAAGCATACGGTTTTTTTTCAGAAGTGTTGCAAAAATTCAAAAACATTTTTTTTTTGCGAATATTTAAAAAAACACATCTTCGATTTTTTTAAAAAAAAGTTTGGTGATAAACAATACTGTTTTGTACAACATATCCAAAATTCAGAGTGGGATCCCAATGGGATCAAAAAATATTCTGGTTTTAGTACGAAATTCTTAAATTTTACCTTAGAAAATTAAAATTTTATGTTTCTTCAATATAAAAATTTAAATTTCCAACGAAAATTATACTATTAAAATTTTGAAAACATTCAAAACATTAGAAATTTAAATTTTCTAAGGGAAAAATATGAGAACCTCGTACTTAAAACAGAATATTTTTTGATCCCATGGAGATCCCACTCTGAATTTTGAATATGTTATACAAAACATTGTTATTTTTCACCAGAATTTTTTTAAAAAAAATCGAAGATGTGTTTTTTTAAATATTCGAAAAGAAAAAATGTTTTTGCATTTTTGCATCATTTCTGTAAAAAAAACTGCGTTATTTTAAAAATATAAAGTAAAAAGAAGAACCCCAGCTTTCACATGAGCCTAAATTTGTGAAAATCGGGTCATTGGTTAAGAAGTTACAGCTCTTTAAACGTGATGTATTTTTCTTACTTTTGCTTAAAAAGTCAATCTTTGACCCGCCATAATTTGTTAAATACACCAAATGTAAAAAAACGATATATGGTACATATATCATATTTATGAGGGCTATCTATGTGTCAAGGTTCAAATTAATCTGAGACACCATTTCCAAAAATGACTAAAATTTGAGCTAAATTTTCTGGAATGGCCCAGAAAACACTTTTTTATTGCGTTTAATTTTTTTAGAACTAAAAATTTTCATTTTTGGAATTTTTGCAATCCCGAGTAAAAATAAACATATATAACAATATATAACTTGATACAAACCTAACGAATCATATATGATCATATATCCCGTGAGCTGTTTTCTAAATTTTTTAAATGCAGTCATATGTATTTATATATAATTTAATCATGATTCGGATTAAAAGACGTACGGTTGATATAATTATATTTAATTATATGAGGCTCAATACAAAAGTTGTTTTTCTGTATAATTTAATATAAAATTATATATATCCTATTCTGTTCCATATATAACACTATATGTTTCCATTTAACCAACAATTTTCTAAGTTTTTAAGGCAAAGTATAAAAAACTTTTTAAAATGTTCCTAAACATTTCCTTGTTAGGGTTATGTATATCACCTATCTGGTTCGAAGCGTACCCGAACATTTTTTTGTTTAAGAAAATTATATGTTTGGTGAATGTATCGTTGACCTGTGGTGTATCTAAACCCAAACTAAAAAACACCAGGATTTTACATGTTTTTATGCAATTAGATCTATATATAATTTTACTTAAGATTATATATTAAGATTATATATAATTTTACTTATTTTTATATAAACATATATTATTTCATAAATTTATACGTAAATTGTTTTGCTGTCATATAAGATTATATATATTTACACTTCGTATCTTTTTCTTATATAAAATTATATAAAAGAAAATGTTAAGTTATACATAATAACTAGGGATGAGATTTCCATGCAAATGCATGTTTTTTGTCGATAGTCTAAAAACGATATCGACCAATTATCTTTCCGAATCAAGAAATTTGCGTTAAAATGGCATCGATTTGTTTTTGCATATTTTTGCATATTTTGGTGAAAATGCATATTTTTGCATATTTTGGTTTTAAATGCATATTTTGTGCATATTTCCAACTTTTAAGTGCATATTTTTGCATATTTTGGCATAAATTAGCAAAAACACAAATTGAAATTTATTTTTTTCAAAAACTATTTTAAATTTTAAAAATTTATTTTGGAAATAAGAAAAAAAAAATTTTTTTCTTTAAAATTTGTTTAAAGATTGTTTTAAGTTCTAAAAAATCTTGGTTATATAAAGTTTTAAACGTTACTATTTAAACTCGGCGTTACTTTTTGCTTTTTAAGAAGATTTTCCTATTAAAACAATATTTTCTTTGCACACATTTTATTTTTTAGTGCATATTTTTAAGTTTTTTAGTGCATATTTTGAGTTTTTTAGCGCATATTTTAAGCGCATATTTTCGATTTTTTAGTGCATGAAAATCTCATCCCTAATAATAACATATGATTAGAGTGAGTTTATATAATTACATATGAAATATAAAAATTTGTCTGTTTGTTTTATATAATTTAATATAACAAAATATTTGAAAACATTTTATATAAAACTTTATGCAACTTTTTTCTGAATCATATGTAATCTTATATGAGTAAAATTAAAAAAGAAAATCTAAGTCCTTTATATTTAATTTGATATAACTTTTGAAAATTTTTCTAAGTCCAGAAAATTTTTTTTTTTTTGAAGTTCCAAAACTAAACCTTAAACATTTTTTTTTTTTAATTTTATATGTTATTATATATAATGCAAAATTAATAAAAAAAATCTAAGTTCTTTATATATAATTTAATATAAATTTTTTTTTGGGATTTTTTTTATTAAAAAAAATATTTTTTTTGGACTTTTTTTTATTTAATTATATATAATTGCATAAATTTTTCTAAAAAAGGGGCCAATTTTCGCATCAAATCATATAAAATTATATTAAAATCACATCAAATTATATCAAATTTAATTCAACTTTATATGGTTTTATCGACTCATTTTTCGCATCAAATTCTATATGAATATATATGATGTCTTTATATAATTAAATATAAACATATATAATCTTTTTTACTCGGGTAATTAGATCCACTAATATATGGCAATGTCTGGTCAAAACTCGGATGAAATCAAATCATATTTTATACAAGTTGATCTTTTTTAATGCAAAAACATCCACCATTATTCGGATCAAATTGCGTATAAATATATATTGTGTTACATATCATTATATATTGTATCATATAAAAATTTTTACTCGGGATCATTTTTAAAAAAATATTTTTCTTTTATATAGTTATATATAACTATATTTGATTTATTATAAAATTATCTATAATTTTTGGGAACCCGAGTTCGATTCCAGAAAAAAAATATATTTTTTTTTATTTTTTTTTTTTAAATAGAAAACACTTTTTTATTGCATTTATTTTTTTAGAACTAAAAATTTTTCTTTTTTGAATTTTTGCAATCATTTTTAAAAAATTATATTGCTGTTATATAGTTATATATAACTATATTTAATTTATTATAAAATTATCTATCATTTTTGGGAACCCGAGTTCGATTCCAGAAATAAATATATTTTTTTATTTTTTTTTTTAAATAGAAAACACTTTTTTATTGCATTTGTTTTTTTAGAACTTGAAAAATTTTACTTTTTGAATTTTTGCAATCATTTTTAAAAATTTATATTGCATTTATATAGTTAATAATAGCTATATTTGGTTTAAATTATCAAATTATCTATGATTTTTGGAACCCGATCTCAAATCTAATTCTGATATCCTGATTCCATGAAAAATTTCAAATTTATAAGCCAAAGTCTTATTTCACTTTGGAAGCCTATGACTTGGAAATAAGGCATACCGCTACATTAAAATTATTGTTTAAGCTTACAATGGAAGCCCCTAATAGCGCTGTACGTCATTCCAATTTTTTTTTTTTTGCAAATTTTATCAAAAATTTTCTAAGTCTTTTTGAAAATTGTGTACAAGTGAATAACATATTTAATTGGATATAATCATATATTACTATATGTAAGATCAATGTGATATAATTAGATACGATCAATTTATTTAAAACTAAGTCTTTTAAAGTTGTTATTTGCTAACAACGTCCGCTGGTCTAGAGGGTAGAGATTGCGATCCCGAGTAAAAATGAATACATATAATTTTACATTATTTGATGTATGTATATATAGCCATATGAAATACTGTGTTTTCATATCAAACAAAGTATATAATTATATCTCGCATTGAGTTTTCCAAATTTTTTAAATGGAGTTATATAAAATTACATCTAATGATAACCATATTAATATATAAATACATGTGGGAGACATAATCATATGTGACACATATAACTTAATCTGATTGCATACATATTTATATGTGACTTAATATCAAATAACGTATACGAGCATATTTAAAAAAAATCCAATATCATTATATATATAATTATATATGACTTACAAGAAACCATTTAAAATTATATATGACTTACAAGAAACCACCCGAGTAAAAAAGATCTGATATAATCATATATGCTATTATATAATTATTTATATTTATATATGGTTATGCATGAACATTGATATGGACATAGAAGTTTATATATAGCATTGTATTTTTCCTTTTTTTTTAATATGATAACATACATATTCATGTCTATTTACATACCGATCTATATGAAATTAGATATGACATATAATGTCGGGAATTTTTAGATATGGCAGATAAAAAGATATATGATTTTATTTATAATTATATCCCGAAAGAAATTTTCAAAATTTTCTAAGTCCCGGACAATTAAATAAAAATTAAAAAATTTTCAAGTCCTAAAAAATTTTATGAAAATTTTCCAAAGTTCCGGAGTAAAAAAGTCATTTGGAGTAAAAAATCATTGAAAATGTTTTTAGGAGAAATTTTATTTTTTTGAAAAATTTTTAAGTTCCGAAAAAATGTTTTTTAAATTTTCTAAGACACAAACATTTTTTGGAATTTTTAAATCCCTTAAAAATGATTTTAGAAAAAAAATTAAAAATTTTTAATAATTTGCTAAGTCCCGAAAAAATTCCGAAGAATGCAAAAAAACTCTTCTAATTGATAATGTATCCAATCTGATAAAATAATTTCTAATTTCACGTTTAAAATTCCAAAAAAACTCACCAGATTTCATCTAATTATATAAAAATTTATCTAATTTTAACAGATAAGATATGATTTAATACAATTAGATAGACCCATTTTTGGGATCAAACTTAATCAAATTTGATATTATTTTATCAAAAATAAGAGAATTTGATATAATCGTATAATATTCGATCCGCCAATTTTCGGATCAAAATTAATATGGATTTACATAAAAGCATATCTGTTCATATATAATTAAATATTGCGTCATATAACTTTTTTTTATTCGGGCATTTAAAACTATATATGGTTCCATCTTAAAAAACAAAAAATATTTTTTTCAAATATAATTATATATGGTCGCACGTATAACTCTATATACAGTTATATAAAACTATACATGGCATCAAACATTTATTTTTTTAATATTATCAAAGATATAATTATAAATGGCTTATGAGATACCGTATATAGTTTTGTAAGGTACCATATAAATACAATTTTTTTTTAAACTCTATATAAAATTTTAAATGGTGGCACATGTAACGCCATATAAAATGTTATACAATTGTATAAGGTAAAAAATATTTTTTTCTTTCACAATATTTTATATATAATTATTAGAGTGTCCCTTATTTTAGAAATGTTGGAAATGTTGAGACGGTACCCCCTCATTTTTTTCCTTTTGACTAAAAAATAACTCAGGAAAAATTTTACGCCCTTACGACCACGCCTTCCCTACGCGACGGGGCCGCAAAGAGCGGGGCCTTAAAAATCATTTTTCCATACAAAGCAAAAAAATTTTTTTTTGATTTTTAATTTTTTTGTTATTACTTATAATATTACTTGGTTAGCTTATTCACGATAAAAAATTTGATTTTGGTGGGATGAGGCTTTCAGTTCTAAAAAATTTTTCGAAAAAAAAAATTTAGAGCTTTTGGGGTCCTACAGTAAAAATTTTTTAAAAATTTTTTTTTTTTTAGTTTTGACAAGCAACCGTTTTAGTTGAATTGTTGCTTTTAATGACATATTTTCATAAAAAAATATTATTCCTATCTGTGACATCTTTATTGTGATCTAAAAAAGGGTAAAAAATGCATTTTTGATGTTTTTCGATACACGATCAAGATGTTACAGATATGAATAATATTTTTTTTTTAATATATATCATTTAAAGCAACATTACAACTAAAACCGTTGCTTGTCAAAACTAAAAAAAAAAAAAAATTTAAAAATTTTTACTGTAGGACCCCAAAAGCTCTAAGTTTTTTTTTTAGAAAAATTTTTTAGAACTGAAAGCCTCATCCCACCAAAATCAAATTTTTTATCGTGAATAAGCTAACCAAGTAATATTATAATTAATAACAAAAAAATTAAAAATCAAAAAAAAAATTTTTGGTTTGTATGGAAAAATGATTTTTAAGGCCCCGTTCTTTAAGGCCCCGTCGCGTAGGGAAGGCGTGGTCGTAGGGGCGTAAAATTTTTCCTGAGTTATTTTTTAGTCAAAAGGAAAAAAATGAGGGGGTACCGTCTCAACATTTCCAACATTTCCAAAATAAGGGACACTCTAATAATTATGCATACTTTTATATGACAGTATTTCAATATTTTTTTTTTTAATGTTGCATCATATATATTTTTATTTAAGTATACAAGAGAGCTTGTATAATTATATATGATTCTCAAAGCACCTAAAATCAGTCAAAAAAAATATATATAAATTCTATAAATTTTTAAATAGAAAAAAAATCTGTTTAATCCATTGCATTTTAAAACTTAAAAAAATGCATATTGGATTTTAAAAGTTAAATTTTTAAAAAATGCATATTACTTAAATAGTTGTGTGTAACTTTATATAAGATCATATAAGATAATATATGATGCTTGGGGACCCCGAGTTCGATTCCCGGCTCAACCCAGAAAAAAACTGTTTTTTTTTAATTTTTTAAAAAAGAAAATATATTTTTAAAGCTTCTTGTTTTTTCTAAACTTAAAAATATTGAATAATGAAATTTTTATGATAAAATCTAAAAATAAATATTATTTATTTATAGTTATATAATTTTATATATTACATCATATAAGTTAATATATGGTTCCTAGCGACCCTGGGTTCGATCCCCGGCTGAGCTAAGAAAAAAAGTTGTTTTTTTAATTTTTTTTAAAGAAAATATGTTTTAGAAGCTTTAATTTTTTACTAAACTTAAAAATATTGATTAATTAATTTTTTATGATAATATTTAGAAATAAATATTATTTATATATAGTAATATAACTTTCTATATTGCATCATATATGATAATATATAATTTTTGAGGACCCTGAGTTCGATTCCCGACTAAGTCAAGAAAAAAATTATTTTTTTTAAATTTTTTTTTAATCTAAATGATTTTTTAATGCGTTTTCGTTTTTCAAATTTAAAAAAAAATAAAATCCCTGAATTTTAACAAAAATATTTCAAAAATAATTATATTTTGATATAATTATGTATTATTTAATCCGAAGAAAAAAATATTTTAAAACTTTAATGTTTAACCATCAATATCTCTGGTTTTAAGAGAGCTAAAGTCGTCAGATCAAGCTCAAATCAAAGCTTTATTTGTTGCCAATAATTAAAAGTGTATTTGGTTCGAACTTATTTTAGCAATATTTTCAGATAAAAATATTTTTGTCTGAAAAAACTTCCGAAAAAAACTTAAAACTCATTATTTGGCCGTTGGTGAGTAAAAAAGTTTATACATGTTTTATACCATTTTAAAGGTATTTTTATTAAATAAACAACGGCAGAAAGAAAATTTGGATCCGATGAAAAATGTGAAGCTCATAAGCCAAAAACCGTTTTTACTTTAAAGCTTTATAACTTGGAAAGTTAAGAGCATTGGAAGATGAAAATCATGTTGTTGAACTCAGTATTAAACCCCCTATTAGCTCAGCAAATAAACAAAAAAAAAAAAAAAATCACAAATTTTTTGCAAAAATTTTCTAAGTCTTTTTTAAAATTTTGTTCAAATTCAAATCGAATATAATTTGATGCAATCATATACACGATAAGATAAACTGGATTTAATTATATATAAGTTAAACTTGATATAATTATATATGATAAACTATTTTCAAAAATTTTCTAAGATTTTTTAAAACATAGTCTTTTAAAGTTGTCGTTTATTAACAACGTCCGCTGGGTCAGAGGGTAGAGATTGCGATTACAAAACAGTTGGTAGCTGTTCGATTCCCCCGCCGCTCGAAGTTTTTTTTTTTTTTTTAAATAAATTTTAACTATATATATTTATATCTTAATATTGAAAAAAATTGTTTGGATAAAACTTTACCAGTTCTAAAAATAGATTTTATTGTTCGGATAAAATTATATGTAGTTCTAAAAATAGATTTTTTTTTTCGGATGAAATTTTATCTAAAGTTTTTTGTAATAATTTTTTTTTCTTTCGTATAAAATTTTATCTTTTTTTATCCAGCTAAAAAATCTTTTTTTTTTTGTCTTGGTCTAATAAGATCCAACCATTTTTCCGATGAAATTGTATCCCACCGATTAAAACTGATCTAATTAGATAAACCCACTTTTCGGATCAAATTGTATCCGTCCGGTTAAAACTGATCTAATCTTAGCGATCCATTTTTCGGATCAGTGCTGATCTTTCAAATTTCGGATCTATCAACAGATCTGGAATAATATAAGAACATATATTGCTCCATACAAAAATTTTTACTCGGGATTACAAAACGGAAGACTTGTGGTTCTATTTTCAGTTTGACATTATTATATCTAAAAATAAATCTAAAAACAGAAAAATTTTTTGGATAAAAATGTATCCAATAATTTTTTTATAAAATCAAGACATCAGATATTATAAGATAACTTTAGCGCGGCCAAATTTCGGATGAAATTACATTATATAATATCCAATTTAATATAAAATCATGATATTGGATATTTTAAGATAACTTTGGCGCGGCCAATTTCCGGATGAAATTACATCATATTATATCATATTTAATACAAAATCATGATAATAGATAATTTGGGATAACTTTGGCGCGGCCAATTTCCGGATGAAATCACATACAATCAAATATTAAACTGTAACTTCATATATTATAAGATGTTATGAGATAACTTTGGCGCGGACAATTTTCGGATGAAATTTAGCAAAATCAGATCCAATAAATTATATATAATTTTATAAGATAACATGTTTTACCATTCCATTTTTTTTTTTTTCTCGGGTAAGGTTTAGGTTTGGAACTTAAAAAAAAAAAAATTCTGGACTTCCCGACTAAAAAAAATATACAGGTCCATATATAATTTGAAATTAAGTCATATATAATTTAATACGGCCCAACACGTATTTGGATAAAATAAGATGATGAAATTGGTGGATCAAAATAGCTCAAAATTTGTTATATTAGATTAAATATGATCATTTTTGATCCGAATATTGGGTTTATCTAATTTGATATAACTGTATATAATTATATATTATAAGATAAAATTAAATACCCGAGTAAAAAAGTTCCTATATAGTTGTATATAATTTTATAAACATCATATATGATTAAATAGAATTATATTGAATTTGATGCGAAAAATGAGTCGATAAAACTATATAAAATTTGATCAATGTTTCATATATTTTGATAAATTTTTTATATAATTTTATGCGAAATTTGGACCCCTATTTTTATATACCCTAGTAAAAAAAGAAAAAAAGTTCATGACTAATTGTATCCCAAATATGGCGGATACAATTATTTTAATAATTATCTACGGGTATATTTTATGATCTAGAGGGATCACCTTATATATAATGTGATACGTGAATTGGGTCTATATAATTATATCAGTTGGAGAAAACTGATACGATTAAATATAATTTAAAACCATTATAACTGATCATATATTGTTCCTTATAACGTCATATAAGTTGGATAACATTCTATATAATCATATGCACTTTATATAATGTTATATACAAAAATATGTTCTTTATGTAGAGCAATATCTAACCATACATATTTATGTCTTATAGTCTCAATTTATTTTATATTGTATCAGTCCGGATCAAACTGATAAAACTGGATAGACCCATTTTACGTATCATATTATATATAACATTATCTGTTCAGATCTTGTAGGATAACCGAAGATAATATTTGAAACAATTGTGTCCACCATATTTGGGATCTAATTTGTCACGGCTATATATAACTCTTTTTTACTCGGGTAACAACAGCAAATTTATATAATTAGATATAATTATATAAAAAAATATAAAATTGTATAAAACTGTATAAAACTACTAGCTGTTTTGCACCCGGCGTTGCCCGGGTTGAAAAAAATATTATGAAATGAATGAGTTTTTTATTAGTCAATTTATCTACTTCTTCGTAGCTTTTCATTGGTGAATATAAACCTATTCATGAGGTTTGGTCGATTTTTTTTTTTCGATTTCGCTTAGCGTCGGGAACATGGTGTGTACGTTTTCCTCCGTCATGGGAACAAACCTAATATTAATGTATTTGTTTAATGGCCTT
This sequence comes from Pegoplata infirma, assembly GCA_963921195.1. NCBI lineage: Eukaryota > Metazoa > Arthropoda > Insecta > Diptera > Anthomyiidae > Pegoplata > Pegoplata infirma. The sequence continues at coordinate 990,432 of CAWUER010000514.1, forward strand.
TAAAAGGACCCTATAGTTCCATCCTCGGTTAGCACTTTATGTAGTGAAAGCATCAATAAAGACATAACTTTCACTGTAGTTCAAGTGGGTGTGGCACTTAACGCATTTAGTTCAATTTTGGTCTAATGTGACCTATAGTTTCCCTATTAGTTAGCACGTGAAGAAAATTGCAATTAAATTTACTCAGCAGACATAACTCACGCTAAAGTACAAAGGGGCGTGTCATTATATGCCTTTTTATCAATCGCTGTTTAATATTGGCTATATCACTATTTGTGTTCTAAATTTCATTGAAATCGGCTCAACTGTTTTCAGGTTCTGATATAACAAATTGTTCGCGTTCAGTTAGTTCTAACAGTAGTGTTTAAAGGAATTGGTTAAGTCGTTTTTGCATTATAGCAAATACGCCAGAAATAGCGTTCTGTATATTACAAATTGACATGGCATTTTACACCCATTTGTCTAATCGCGGGCTAATATGGCATATCGTTCAACAGGAAAAAATATTTTTTTTTAAGTTAATACAAAGGGGTGCGGCATTTTAAGCCCCTTTTCCCGATCACCACGGTAAATACCATCTGTGGTGAAAGTTTAATTAAAATTGGTTTCACCGCCAACTCGTGTGTACGTATCGGGCAGAAATAAATTTCAATGTTATGCAAAAGGACGTGGCAATTCACGCCTTTGTCTGGTCGTGTCTATAGTTTCCGCCTAAATAAGTACTAACTAACTGTGGTGAAAATTAAAATAACCATTTAAAACGTGATTACGGAAAGGCAGAATGAACTTTCAGTACATTGCAAAAGGCGTGGCAGTTGATACATTCTAAAGTGCACGCCTCTGTAAGTACTATCTATGGAAAAAAGTTTGTTAAAATCGGTTTAGTCGTTTAAGCGTTATTAAGGAACAGGCAGAAACACTTTCAATATAGTACAAAGGCGCGTGTCAACTTACGCCCCTTTGTCCGAACCGCGCTCTGTTTTAATCTATAGTTCCATCCTCGGTAAGTACTTACTATCTGTGGTACAAATTTCATTCTAATCGGTTTAGCAGTTTATGCTATATTACGGAACAGACAGAAATAGCGTTCAAATAAATAAAAATGGGCGTGCTATAAGGGTTCAAGTTGAAAAAATGCAGAAGAAAAATTGAATTTCTAAAAATTATAGACATTTCTGGTATTTCCTATACCGGTTTCGAACACCCCAGTTAGTGTCATCATCAGTAGGATTTTAAGTGTCGGTTTGTCTTGTTAATGAAAACTGTTTTTTATATATGTTATTATTTATTTATTATCTATTTTATTTTTTTAAGCATGATTACGGAACATGCAGAAAAAACTTTCAGTATAGTAAAAAGGGGCGTGACATTATTTCTATTATAATTTCTAGTTTTCGGCTCGGTTAGTACTATCTTTGGTAAAAACTTCATTAAAATCGGTTTAGCCGTTTATGCGTGATTGCGAAACAGGAAGAAATAACTTTCAATGTAATACAAAGGGGCGTGGCATTATACGCCCCTTTCTTCGATCGTCCACTGTTTTGGATCATTCTTTTCGCTTCGGTTAATACTATCTGGTGAAAATTTCATGATGAAAATCAGTTCAGCTGTTTAAGCGTAATTGCATAAAAAGCAGAATTAGCTTTCAGTGTAACAAAAAGAGGCGTGGTATTTTACGCCCCTTTTTTTGATCGCCCTCTATTGTGGCTCATAGTTTTCGCCTCGGTTAGTACTATCTGTGGTGAAAATTTCATGAAAATCGGTTCAGCCGTTTTTCCGTTATTGCCGGACAGACAGATATAGCTTTAGAATGGTACAAAGGGGCGTGGCATTTTACGCCCTTTTTTCCGATTGCTGTCGCTTATGACCTATAGTTCCCGCCTCGGTTAGTACTGTCTGTGGTGAAAATTTCATGAAAATCGGTTCAGCCGTTTTTCCGTTATTGTCATACAGGCAGATATAGCTTTAGCATGGTACAAAGGGGCGTGGCATTTTACGCCCCTTTGTCCGATCGCGGTTGCTTATGGCCTATAGTTCCCGCCTCGGTTAGTACTATCTGTGGTGAAAATTTCATGAAAATCGGTTAAGCCGTTCTGTACTTATTGCGGAACAGACAGACAGACAGACATACAAACCAACAATCAGATTTATAATATTAATAAGGACCCGAGTAAAAAAGATTTGATATAACCATATATGCATTTATATAATTATTTATATTTATATATGGTTATGCATGAACTTTGATATGGACATATAAGTTTATATATAGCATTGTATTTTTCCTTATTTTTTAATATGATAACATACATATTCCTACCCGAGTAAAAAAGTTCCTATATAATTATATATAGTTTTATATATACATATATTATTTTGTAAAACTATATGTATTTTTTGTTGCATCATATGTGATTTTATATATTTGCACTTCTAATTTGTTTCTTATATAAAATTATATAACAGAAAATATGGACTTTTATATAATAACATATGATTTAAAGTTCGTTTATATAATTACATATGAACTTTAAAATTCTGTCTTCTTTTTTATATAATTTGATAAAACAAAATATTTGAAGAAATTTTATATAAAACTTTATGCAACTGTTTTTAAATTATATGTTATCTTATATGAGTAAAATTTAAAAAAAATCTAAGTCCTTTACATATAATTCAATATAACTTTTGAAAATTTTTCTAAGTCGAGATGTTTTTTTTTTGAAAATTTTCAAAGTCCTAAAAATATTTTTAAAAATTTTTAAGTCCTGGAAACAAATTTTTTTTTGTCAATTTTTTGCGTTTTTTTTTTCTTATATATAAATATATTTAATTATATATAATTGCATCAATTTTATACAAAAAAGGGTTCAATTTTCGCATATAACTATATAAAATTATATTAAAATTATATCAAATTTGATCAGATTTGATCAAATTTGATAAGTTTTTATATCGTTTTATCGACTCATTTTTCGCATTAAACTATATATGATTATATATGATGGCTTTATATAATTTTATATGAATATATATGAACTTTTTTACTCGGGTATCTATTTATATACCGATCTATATGAAATTAGATATGACATATAAGGTCGGGGATTTTTAGATATGGCAGATAAAAAGATATATGATTTTATTTATAATTATATCCCGAAAAAAATTTGCAAATTTTCTAAGTCCCGGAAAATTAAAAACAAAGATTAAAAAATTTTCAAGTCCTAAAAAATTTTATAAAAATTTTCCAAAGTCCCGGACACAATTTTTTTTTGGGTAAAAAAATCATTGAAAATGTTTTGAGGAGAAATTTTATTTTTTTGAAAAATTTTTATGTTCTGAAAAAATGTTTTTAAATTTTCTAAGACACAAACATTTTTGGAATTTTTAAATCCCTTAAAAATGATTTTAGAAAAAAAAAATTGTCAAATTTTTAATAATTTGCCAAGTCCCGAAAAAATTCCGAAGAATGCAATAAAAACACTTCTAATTGATAATGTAACCAATCTGATAAAATAATTTCTAATTTCACGTTTAAAATTCCAAAAAATTTTACCACATTTCATCTAATTATATAAAAATTTATCTAATTTTAACAGATAAGATATGATTTAATACAATTGGATAGACCCATTTTTGGGATCAAACTTAATCAAATTTGATATTATTTTATCAAAAATAATAGAATTTGATATAATGGTATAATATTCGATCCGCCAATTTTAGGATCAAAATTAATATGGATTTACATAAAAGCATATCTGTTCATATATAATTAAATATTGCGTCATATAACTTTTTTTTTATTCGGGGATATATGATGTTTATATATATTATTATATATTTATTTATCTATTCTTTTATGAGGTCATACATGGAGCCATATTAAATATTATATGCAATATCTAATTCAATAAAGCTTTATATATTGTATGTGGAGCAACATATGATTCAATATCCTTTTATATGGCACCATGTTAAATTTTGTGTGTAAAACATAACACACGAAACATTTACATATAATAATGTAAAGTAATGTGTATGACCATATATAAATATATTAAATAATATATTACTATATCTAAACATTTTTAGTCGGGTTAGAAAAATTTTCAAAAGTTATATCAAATTATATATAAAGGACTTAGATTTTTTTTTAATTTTACTCATAAAGATTACATACCCGAGTAAAAATTTTTATATGATGCAATACATAATGATATATAACACAATATATATTTATACGCAATTTAATCCGAATAATGGTGGATGTGTTTGCATTAAAAAAGATCAACTTGTATAAAATATGATTCGATTTCATCCGAGTTTTGTCCAGACATTGCCATATTTCATTGGATCCAATTAGATCTAATTGCATAAAAACATAAAAAAGTCTTGGTGTGTTTTGGTTTGGGTGAGTTACACCACAGGTCAACGATACATTCACCAAACATATAATTTTCAAAAACAAAAAAAATGTCTGGGTACGCTTCGAACCAGATAGGTGATATACATAACCCTTACAAGGAAATGTTTAGGAACATTTTAAAAGTTTCTTATACTTTGCTTAAAAAACTTAGAACATTTTTGGTTAATTGGAAACATTTATATATGGAACAAAATAAGCTATATATAATTTTATATTAAATTATACAGAAAAACAAATTTTGTATTGGCCCTAATATTATTTCATATATTTATATCAACCGTATACCTTTTAATCCGAATCATGATTAAATTATATATTACAACATATGACTGCATTTAAAAAAATTAGAAAATACCTCACGGGATGTATAATCATATATAATTTATTATGTTTGTATCAAGTTATATATTGTTATATATGTTTATTTTTACTCGGGTATGATTCAGAAAAAAGTTGCATAAAGTTTTATATAAAATGTCTTCAAATATTTTGTTATATTAAATTATATAAAAAAACAGACAGAATTTTATATTTCATATGTAATTATATAAACTAACTTTAATCATACCCGAGTAAAAAAGTTCCTATATAGTTGTATATAATTTTATAAACATCATATATGATTAAATAGAATTATATAGAATTTGATGCGAAAAATGAGTCGATAAAACTATATAAAATTTGATCAATGTTTCATATATTTTCCCGAATAAAAAAAATTTATATGACGCAATATTTAATTATATATGAACAGATATGCTTTTATGTTAATCCATATTAATTTTGATCCGAAAATTGGCGGATCGAATATTATACGATTATATCAAATTCTATTATTTTTGATAAAATAATATCAAATTTGATTAAGTTTGATCCCAAAAATGGGTCTATCTAATTGTATTAAATCATATCTTTTCTGTTTAAATTAGATAAATTTTTATATAATTAGATGAAATCTGGTAAAATTTTTTGAAATTTTAAACGTGAAATTAGAAATTATTTTATCAGATTGGATACATTATCAATTAGAAGATTTTTTATTACATTATTCGGAATTTTTTTCGAGACTTAGCAATTTATTAAAAATTTGTAAAATTTTTTTCTAAAACAATTTTTAAGGGATTTAAAAATTCCAAAAAATGTTTGTGTCTTAGAAAATTTAAAAACATTTTTTCGGAACTTAAAAATTTTTCAAATGAATAAAATTTCTCCTAAAAACATTTTCAATGATTTTTTTACTCCAAAAAAAATTGCCAAAAAAAATTTTATGTCCGGGACTTTAGAAAATTTTTATAAAATTTTTAAGACGAACATTTTTTATTTTTTTTAATTGTACGGGACTTAGAAAATTTTAAATTTTTTTTCGGGATATAATTATAAATAAAATCATATATCTTTTTATCTGCCATATCTAAAAATTTCCGAACTTATATGTCATATCTAATTTCATATAGATCGGTATATAAATAGATATAAATATGTATGTTATCATATTAAAAAATAAGGAAAAATACAATGCTATATATAAACTTATATGTCCATATCGAAGTTCATGCATAACCATATATAAATATAAATAATTATGTATTAGCATATATGGTTATATCAAATCTTTTTTACTCGGGTTGATAAATTTTTTAATAGCAAAATTATATAATTAGATATAATTATATAAAAATATATAAAATTGTATAAAACTGTATAAAACTATATAAAGTTACATAAAATTATATCAAGTTTTATATAAATCATAAAATTTTGTTTTAATTATATATAATTATATATAATTTTATGTAACTTTATATAGTTTTATACAGTTTTATACAATTTTATATTTTTTTATATAATTATATCTAATTATATAAATTTGCTGTTGTTATATAAAAATAGGGGTCCAAATTTCGCATAAAATTATATAAAAAATTTATCAAAATACATGAAACATTGATCAAATTTTATATAGTTTTATCGACTCATTTTTCGCATCAAATTCTATATAATTCTATTTAATCATATATGATGTTTATAAAATTATATACAACTATATAGGAACTTTTTTACTCGGGTATGTTATTATGTATAACCCGAGTAAAAAAAGTTATATGACGCAATATTTAATTATATATGAACAGATATGCTTTTATGTAAATCCATATTAATTTTGATCCGAAAATTGGCGGATCGAATATTATACGATTATATCAAATTCTATTATTTTTGATAAAACAATATCAAATTTGATTAAGTTTGATCCCAAAAATGGGTCTATCTAATTGTATTAAATCATATCTTATCTGTTAAAATTAGATAAATTTTTATATAATTGGATGAAATCTGCTAAAATTTTTTGGAATTTTAAACGTGAAATTAGAAAATATTTGATCAAATTGGATACATTATCAATTAGAAGATTTTTTATTGCATTCTTCGGAATTTTTTCGGAACTTAGCAAATTATTAAAAATTTGTAATTTTTTTCTAAAATCATTTATAAGGGATTTAAGTTTTCCAAAAAATGTTTGTGTCTTAGAAAATTTAAAAACATTTTTTCGGAACTCAAAAAATTTTCAAAAAAAATTAAATTTCTCTGTTTTATTTATTGTTGGACTATATATTTTATAACTGAAATTTTATTTATTTCGGTTTGAGTCCATATTAATTATTTCTGAGAAATAATTATTTTTGTTGTACAATGAGAAAATCTGAAAAAATTAATTGACAACAAAAATAATTATTTCTCAGAAATAATTAATATGGACTCAAACCGAAATAAATAAAACTTCAGTTAATTAAATTTCTCCTAAAAACATTTTCAATAATTTTTTAACTCCAAAAAAATTGCCAAAAAAATTTTGTGTCCGGGACTTTGGAAAATTTTCATAAAATTTTTTAGGACTTGAAATTTTTTTTTAATTGTCCGGGACTTTTTGAAAATTTTGAAATTTTTTTTCGTGTTATAATTATAAATAAAATCGTATATCTTTTTATCTGCCATATCTAAAAATTCCCGACCTTATATGTCATATCAAATTTCATATAGATCGGTATATAAATAGATATGAATATGTATGCTATCATATTAAAAAACAAGGAAAAATACAATGCTATATATAAACTTGTATGTCCATATCAAAGTACATGCATAACCATATATAAATATAAATAATTATATAATAGCATATATGATTATATCAGATCTTTTTTACTCGGGAACCCGAGTAAAAAAAAGTTATATGACGCAATATTTAATTATATATGAACAGATATGCTTTTATGTACATCCATATTAATTTTGATCCGAAAATTGGCGGATCAAATATTATACGATTATATCAAATTCTATTATTTTTGATAAAATAATATCAAATTTGATTAAGTTTGATCCCAAAAATGGGTCTATCTAATTGTATTAAATCATATCTTATCTGTTAAAATTAGATAAATTTTTTTATAATTGGATGAAATCTGGTAAAATTTTTTGGAATTTTAAATGTGAAATTAGAAATTATTTTATCAGATTGGATACATTATCAATTAGAAGAGTTTTTATTGCATTCTTCGGAATTTTTTCGGGACTTAGCAAATTATTAAAAATTTGTCATTTTTTTCTAAAATCATTTATAAGGGATTTAAATTTTCCAAAAAATGTTTGTGTCTTAGAAAATTTAAAAACATTTTTTCGGAACTCAAAAACTTTTCAAAAAAATTAAATTTCTCATAAAAACACTTTTTTAATGATTTTTTTACTCCAAAAAAATTGCCAAAAAAATTTTGTGTCCGGGACTTTGAAAAATTTTCATAAAATTTTTTAGGACTTGAATTTTTTTTTTATTGTCCGGACTTAGAAAATTTTGAAAAATTTTTTCGGGATATAATTATAAATAAAATCATATATCTTTTTATCTGCGATATCTAAAAATTCCCGACCTTATATGTCATATCAAATTTCATATAGATCAGTATATAAATAGATATGAATATGTATGCTATCATATTAAAAAACAAGGAAAAATTCAATGCTATATATAAACTTGTATGTCCATATCAAAGTTCATGCATAACCATATATAAATATAAATAACTATATAATAGCATATATGATTATATCAGATCTTTTTTACTCGGGAACTTAACATTTTCTTTTATATAATTTTATATAAGAAAAAAATACGAAGTGCAAATATATATAATCTTATATGATAGCAAAACAATTTACGTATAAATTTATCAAATAATATATGTTTATATAAAAATAAGTAAAATTATATATAAACATATATTATTTGATAAATTTATACGTAAATTGTTTTGCTATCATATAAGATTATATATATTTGCACTTCGTATTTTTTTCTTATATAAAATTATATAAAAGAAAATGTTTAGTTATACATACCCGAGTAAAAAAGATTATATATAATTTTACTTATTTTTATATAAACATATATTATTTGATAAATTTATACGTAAATTGTTTTGCTATCATATAAGATTATATATATTTACACTTCGTATTTTTTTCTTATATAAAATTATATAAAAGAAAATGTTAAGTTATACATAATAACATATGATTAAAGTTAGTTTATATAATTACATATGAAATATAAAATTCTGTCTGTTTTTTTATATAATTTAATATAACAAAATATTTGAAGAAATTTTATATAAAACTTTATGCAACTTTTTTCTGAATCATATGTAATCTTATATGAGTAAAATTAAAAAAAAAAATCTAAGTCCTTTATATATAATTTGATATAACTTTTGAAAATTTTTCTAAGTCCAGAAATTTTTTTTTTTTTAAGTTCCAAACCTAAACCTTAAACATTTGTTTTAAAAATTTTATATGTTATTATATATAATGCAAAATTTATGAAAAAAATCTAAGTTCTTTATATATAATTTAATATATATATATACCCGAGTAAAAAAGAGCATATATAATTATATATAGTTTTATATATACATATATTATTTTGTAAAACTATATGTATTTGTTGTTGCATCATATGTGATTTTATATATTTGCACTTCTAATTTGTTTCTTATATAAAATTATATAACAGAAAATATTGACTTTTATATAATAACATATGATTTAAAGTTCGTTTATATAATTACATATGAACTTTAAAATTCTGTCTTCTTTTTTATATAATTTGATAAAACAAAATATTTGAAGAAATTTTATATAAAACTTTATGCAACTGTTTTTAAATTATATGTTATCTTATATGAGTAAAATTTAAAAAAAAAAATCTAAGTCCTTTACATATAATTTAATATAACTTTTGATAATTTTTCTAAGTCCAAAAAAAAATAAAATTTTCTAAGTCCAGATGTTTTTTTTTTTTTTAAATTTTCAAAGTCCTAAAAATATTTTTGAAAATTTTTAAGTCCTGGAAAAAAATTTTTTTGTCAATTTTTTGCGTTTTGGGGGAAAACATTTTTTTCTTATATATAAATATATTTAATTATATATAATTGCATCAATTTTATACAAAAAAGGGTCCAATTTTCGCATATAACTATATAAAATTATATTAAAATTATATCAAATTTGATCAGATTTGATCAAATTTGATAAGTTTTTATATCGTTTTATCGACTCATTTTTCGCATTAAACTATATATGATTATATATGATGTCTTTATATAATTTTATATGAATATATATAATCTTTTTTACTCGGGTATTTAATATATATATAATATATATATATATTAGACTGCCCAAAAAAAAAGCGAAGTTTTTATTTTCTTGGGGGATACCTGCAAATTTTGTTCCTTTTTGTGCAAAAAAATTTCGGTTTTTTTTTGGGATTTTTAAAATAATATCTAGAGGTCGCGATCTCGCGTTTTATAACGATTTATTTTTTTTGAGTTTTTTATTATTTTAAATTGTTAAATATGATTAATATGATAAAATATTAATAATTTCAGACAAAAAAAAAATTAAATTAAAAATTAAATATCGCTCATTCCATGAGATGTCTCCCAGCATCTAATCAAATGTTCCTTAATTTATTTGAAATTTTGCACACATGAACACTATGAAGCCATTAAAATAAATCAGTTGTTAGTTCCGAGAAAATCCGTGAATTCGCGAATATATTCGCGTTCGCGAATTCGTGGATTTTCGCGAAACTAAAAACGAATTTATTTTAATTGCTCCATAGTGTACCTGTGTGCGAAATTTCAAATAAATTAAAGAACATTTGATTAGATGCTGGGAGACATCTCATGGAATGAGCGATATTTAATTTTTAATTTAATTTTTTTTTTGTCTGAAATTATTAATATTTTATCATATTAATCATATTTAACAATTTAAAATAATAAAAAACTCAAAAAAAATAAATCGTTATAAAACGCGAGATCGCGACCTCTAGATATTATTTTAAAAATCCCAAAAAAAAACCGAAATTTTTTTGCACTAAAAGGAACAAAATTCGCAGGTATCCCCCAAGAAAATAACAACTTGGTTTTTTTCTGGGCAGTCTAATATATATATATAAAATATATAAATATAAAAATCCCAAAAAAAAATTATATTTTTTTTGGGATTTTTTTTGAATTTTTTTTATTTAATTATATATAATTGCATAAATTTTTCTAAAAAAGGGGCCAATTTTCGCATCAAATCATATAAAATTATATTAAAATCACATCAAATTATATCAAATTTAATGCAACTTTATATGGTTTATCGACTCATTTTTCGCATCAAATTCTATATGAATATATATGATGTCTTTATATAATTAAATATAAACATATATAATCTTTTTTACTCGGCCCGAGTAAAAAAGAGTTATATATAGCCGTGACAAATTAGATCCCAAATATGGTGGACACAATTGTTTCAAATATTATCTTCGGTTATCCTACAAGATCTGAACAGATAATGTTATATATAATATGATACGTAAAATGGGTCTATCCAGTTTTATCAGTTTGATCCGGACTGATACAATATAAAATAAATTGAGACTATAAGACATAAATATGTATGGTTAGATATTGCTCTACATAAAGAACATATTTTTGTATATAACATTATATAAAGTGCATATGATTATATAGAATGTTATCCAACTTATATGACGTTATAAGGAACAATATATGATCAGTTATAATGGTTTTAAATTATATTTAATCGTATCAGTTTTCTCCAACTGATATAATTATATAGACCCAATTCACGTATCACATTATATATAAGGTGATCCCTCTAGATCATAAAATATACCCGTAGATAATTATTAAAATAATTGTATCCGCCATATTTGGGATACAATTAGTCATGAACTTTTTTTCTTTTTTTACTAGGGGGGTAATAACATATGATTAAAGTTAGTTTATATAATTACATATGAAATATAAAATTCTGTCTGTTTTTTTATATAATTTAATATAACAAAATATTTGAAGACATTTTATATAAAACTTTATGCAACTTTTTTCTGAATCATATGTAATCTTATATGAGTAAAATTAAAAAAAAAATCTAAGTCCTTTATATATAATTTGATATAACTTTTGAAAATTTTTCTAACAATAAGTCCAGATTTTTTTTTTTTTTAAGTTCCAAACCTAAACCTTAAACATTTGTTCTAAAAATTTTATATGTTATTATATATAATGCAAAATTTATGAAAAAAAAAAATCTAAGTTCTTTATACCCGAGTAAAAAAGTTCCTATATAGTTGTATATAATTTTATAAACATTATATATGATTAAATAGAATTATATAGAATTTGATGCGAAAAATGAGTCGATAAAACTATATAAAATTTGATCAATGTTTCATATATTTTGATAAATTTTTTATATAATTTTATGCGAAATTTGGACCCCTATTTTTATATAATAATAGCAAAATTATATAATTAGATATAATTATATAAAAATATATAAAATTGTATAAAACTGTATAAAACTATATGAAGTTACATAAAATTATATATAATTATATATAATTATATATAATTAAAACAAAATTTTTATGATTTATATATAACTTGATATAATTTTATGTAACTTTATATAGTTTTATACAGTTTAATACAATTTTATATATTTTTATATAATTATGTCTAATTATATAATTTTGCTATTATTATATAAAAATAGGGGTCCAAATTTCGCATAAAATTATATAAAAAATTTATCAAAATATATGAAACATTTATCAAATTTTATATAGTTATATCGACTCATTTTTCGCATCAAATTCTATATAATTCTATTTAATCATATATCGCTCCTTTACTTGTATAGTGTCATAACTCAAAAAATGCGTTTTTTGAGTTAATGATGCAGAATTATTCGTTATATCATGCTTTATATTGTGTCAAAAATTCGTATTAATATCTTTTGAACTCATCGTTTGAGAAGAGTACACGCCATTATTACATTTTCTATGTACCGGCCTTTTTCAATTAAAAACCAGTTTCAATAGTAAACTTTAAACGTGTTTTCTGCAAACCCGAGTAAAAAAGATCATATATAATCATATATAGTTTTATATATACATATATTATTTTGTAAAACTATATGTATTTTTTGTTGCATCATATGTGATTTTATATATTTGCACTTCTAATTTGTTTCTTATATAAAATTATATAACAGAATATATTGACTTTTATATAATAACATATGATTTAAAGTTCGTTTATATAATTACATATGAACTTTAAAATTCTGTCTTCTTTTTTATATAATTTGATAAAACAAAATATTTGAAGAAATTTTATATAAAACTTTATGCAACTGTTTTTAAATTATATGTTATCTTTAAAAAAAATTTAAAAAAAATCTAAGTCCTTTACATATAATTTAATATAACTTTTGAAAATTTTTCTAAGTCCAAAAAAAATTAAAATTTTTAAGTCCCAAAATTCTAGGACTGATGCAAAATTGAAAGAAAAAAAATCATAGAATTAGATATAACTTTTAAAAAATTTTCTAAGTCCATATTTTTTTTTTTTGAAATTTTTCAAAGTCCTAAAAATATTTTTGAAAATTTTTAAGTCCTGGAAACAATTTTTTTTGTCAATTTTTTGCGTTTTGGGGAAAAATTTTTTTTCTTATATATAAATATATTTAATTATATATAATTGCATCAATTTTATTCAAAAAGGGTCCAATTTTCGCATATAACTATATAAAATTATATTAAAATTATATCAAATTTGATGAGATTTGATCAAATTTGATAAAATTTGATAAGTTTTTATATGGTTTTATCGACTCATTTTTCGCATTAAACTATATTTGATTACATATGATGTCTTTATATAATTTTATATGAATATATATAATCTTTTTTACTCGGGAAATGAAATATTTTGAGTTATGACACTATACAAGTAAAGGAGCGATATGATGTTTAAAAAATTATATAAAACTATATAGGAACTTTTTTACTCGGGTATATAATTTAATATAATTTTTTTTGGGATTTTTTTGGGTTTTTATTTTATTTAATTATATATAATTGCATAAATTTTTCTAAAAAAGCCCGAGTAAAAAAGTTCCTATATAATTGTATATAATTTTATAAACATCATATATGATTAAATAGAATTATATAGAATTTGATGCGAAAAATGAGACGATAAAACTATATAAAATTTGATCAATGTTTCATATATTTTGATAAATTTTTTATATAATTTTATGCGAAATTTGGACCCCTATTTTTATATAATAATAGCAAAATTATATAATTAGATATAATTATATAAAAATATATAAAATTGTATAAAACTGCATAAAACTATATAAAGTTACATAGAATTATATATAATTATATATAATTATATATAATTAAAACAAAATTTTTTGATTTATATAAAACTTGATATAATTTTATATAACTTTATAAAATTATATATTGTTTTATATAATTTGATATAGTTGTATATAATTATATCTGATCATATAAATTTGCTTTTGTTATATAAAAATAGGGGTCCAAATTTCGCATAAAATTATATAAAAAATTTATCAAAACACAAGTAACATTGATAAAATTTTATATGGTTTTATCGACTCATTTTTCGCATCAAATTCTATATAATTCTATTTAATCATATATGATGTTTATAAAATTATATACAATTATATAGGAACTTTTTTACTCGGGAGGGGCCAATTTTCGCATCAAATCATATAAAATTATATTAAAATCACATCAAATTATATCAAATTTAATGCAACTTTATATGGTTTTATCGACTCATTTTTCGCATCAAATTCTATATGAATATATATGATGTCTTTATATAATTAAATATAAACATATATAATTTTTTTTACTCGGGTATATATAAAAGAGTGTGGTGACTGACTGAATGACTGATTGGCAATAATCATCGCCCAGCCCAAACCGCTGAAGCTACGGACTTGAAATTTGGAATGTAGGTTCGGCTCCCGACAAAACCACCCACTAAGAAGGGATTTTCGGAAATTCCGATTCTAAGGGGGCCAAAAGGGGGAAAATAGGGCCCTTTGGGGGATTTTGTATCATTGGAACTAATAGCCCTAGAAACTTCAAATTTAAACTCTCGCGGAAATAAAATTCCGAAAAAAATATTTTTGGAAAATTCCGCCTCCAAGGGGGGAAAAAGGGGGAAAATAGGGCAAATTGGTACATTTTTTATATTCTAAACAAATGGTCCCAGAAATTTCAAATTTGAACACTAGGAGCCTCTCGCGGAAATAACATTTTCGAAAAAGTAATTTTTGAAAATTCCGTTTCTAAGGTGGGGGAGGGGGAAAATAGGGCAAGTTGGTACATTGTATCTTCCGAACTAATGGTCCTACAATCTTGAAATTTTTAATATAGGATACTCTCGCGGAAATAACATTTTGGAAAAAGTACTTTTTTTGAAAATTCCGGTTTAAGGGGGACAAAAGGGGGGAAAATAGGGCAATTTGGTGAATTTTGAACTAATGGTCCTAGAAACTAGATATTTGGACTATAGTATCCTCTCGGGGGAAAAAACATTTTTTTACTAAAATTTTTTTACTCAACATTTTTTTTTCACTCAACATTTTTTTTCACTTAAATTTTTTTTCACACAAATTTTTTTGATTTTGAACATTTTCTATATTCTGAACTAAAGGTCCTAGAAACCAGAAATTTGGACTATAGGATCCTCTCACGAAAATAATATTTTGAAGAAAGTACTTTTTTAAAAAGGCACTTCTAAGAAGGGGAAAAGGGGGGAAAATTGGACAATTTGGTACATTTTCTTTTTTCTGACCTAATGGTCCTAGAAACATAAAGTTTGGACTATAGGATCCTCTCGCCTAAAAAACATACCGAAACAAAGTTTTTTTTTCAATTCTTCTAGGGTGGTAAAATGGGGGCATATAGGACAATTTGGTACACTTTGTATCTTCTGAACTATTTTCACAGAAACTTAAAAATTTTGACTATGGGGGAAAGGGGGAAAGTAGGGCAATTTTGTGTCTGCTGAACTAATGGTTGTAGATACTTGAAATTTGAAATGTACGATCCTCTCGCGGAAATAACATTCTGAAAGAAATACTTTTTAAAAATTCCGCTTCTAAGGGGGAAAGTAGTGCTATTTTGTATCTGAAATAATGGTCGTAGATACTTCAAATTTGAACTATACGATCCTCTCGCGGAAATAACATTCTTAAAGAAGCACTTTTTTGAAAATTCCACTTCTAAGGGGCGATTTTGTTGCTGCTGAACTAATGGTCTCATATACTTGAAATTTGAATTGTACGATCCTCTCTCGGAAATAACGTGCTAAAAGAAGTACTTTTTGGAAAATTCCGCTTCTAAGGGGGAAAGTAGGGCAATTTTGTATCTGCTGAACTAATGGTCCTAGATACTTGAAATTGGGACTGCACGATCCTCTCTTTAGGAAATAACATTCTGAAAGAAGTACTTTTTTGAAAATTTCGCTTTCAAGGGGGAAAATGGGGGAAAGCACTTTTTTAAAAATCCCGCTTCTACGGGGAAAAAGAGGGAAAGTAGGGCAATTTTGTACCTGCTGACCTAATGGTCCTAGATACTTGAAGTTTGGACTGTACGATCCTCTCACGGAAATAACATTTTGGAAGAAGTACTTTTTAAGAAAAATCTGCTTCTAGGGGGGAAAAAGGTGGAAAGTAGGACAATTTTGAAATTTGAATCCTCTCGCGGAAATAACCTTCTAAAGTAAGTACTTTTTTGAAAATTCCGCTTTTACGGGGAAAAAGGGGGAAAGTAGGGCAATTTTGTATCTACTGAACTAATGGTCCTAGATACTTGAAATTTGGACTGTACGATCCCTTCGCGGAAAAAACATTCTGAAAAAAGTACTCTTTTGAAAATTCCTTTTTAAAGGGGGAAAAGGGGGAAAGTAGGGCAATTTTGTATCTACTGAACTAATATTCCTCGATACTTGAAGTTTGAACTGTACGATACTCTCGCGGAAACAACATTCTGGAAGAAGCACTTTTTTAGAAAATTCTGCTTCTAAGGGGGAAAAATGGGGGAAATATGGCAATTTTGTACCGGCTGAATTAATGGTACTTGATACTTGAAATTTGGACTGTACGATCCTTTCGCGGAAATGAAAATTCTGTTTCTAAGGGGGAAAAAGTGAGAAAATAGTTCCATTTTGTATTTGCTGAACTAATAGTCCTAGATAGTTGAAATTTGGACTGTACGATCCACTGGCGGAAATTATATTCTGCACTCAAAATATTTTGTAAGTAAATTCAACTGAAAAAACATTTAAAACAATCGTTTTTCCTTTTAAAAACCGGACTACTTATATTTCACTTGAAACAACATATTTATTCAGTTATTTTTAAACGTTAATAAATGACTAGACATTTCGTTAAAACAAATGATATTTCAGTTATTTTAACTGCTTACAATTTTTTATTTTGTGGAGTAAAAATATTTTTTTTTGAATAACAAACTACAAAAACCGTACTTCTGTAAAATTATATGGTATAATCAGTCAAAAATAATTTAACTGATTAAAATATTTTTCCGTAAATTTTGTAGTTTGTTGTTTTAACAACTAAATAAATCTTTCAATAATTTATTTTTTTTTGAAAAACAAAAGATAAAACGTTTAAAACAACTTTAACTAAAAACTTTTTAAATAACCGTAAATAGTTACTGTAAAACTTTTCTAGGTGTGGGAAAATACGTTTTTGAAAATTTTGCTTCTAAGGGGAAAATTGGGAAAAATAGAACAATTTGGTACATATTGTTCCTTAAACTTAAAGTTTGATCTTTAGGATCCTTTCGCGAAAATAACATTCTGAGAAAATGTTTTTTTAAGTTCCGCTTTTCAGGTGGGAGGGGGGATAAGGCAATTTGGTACATTTTTTATCGTATGAACTAATAATCCTTAAAACTTCAAATTTGAGCTATAGGATCCTCTCGCCGAAATAATTTTCCGAAATAAGTACTTTTTGGAAAATTCCGCAGCTAATGGGGTAAAAATGGTGACAATAGGACAATTTGTAACATTTTGTATCTTTTAAACTAATGGTCACAGAAACTTAAAATTTGGACTATAGGATCCTCTCGCGGAAAAACATTCTGCAAAGTTTTTAGAAACTTGAAATTTGTACTGTAGGATCCTCTCGCGGAAAAAACACTATGAAGTCCAGTTTTTAAAATTCTCATTTTGAGAGGAAAAATGGGGCACTTTTCATACATTCGGAAATAATGGTACTAGCACTCATTATTTTGCACTTAGGATCATCCAGCAGAAAAAATATTTTTTCAGTCAAGTTTTGGTTATACCCTTACACACAGCCTATAGATGAAACACATTTTTATAACATGGACTTGAACTAATTTTATTAATTTTATTTTGTTTTAAAGTGGTTAAAGAGCATTGAAAATTTATTTTTTTTTGTTACAGCTAACCGGTAACGAAGTACCGGGCGAGTTAGCTAGTATAAACATATATAACCTTTTTTACTCGGGATATTACAGATTTTATGTAAAATGTAAAAAAAAGCTTCTGCGACATTTCTTCTGTAAAAACCCCATAGATTCTGAGACATTTTTCCGATTGAGCAATTTTCAGATTCTGAGAATATTTTTAACATGATAATGTTTTGGTGTCTAATTTTAAAAAAGTTGCAGGACGCCACCTCAGTTTGACTATATAAGCTAACGACTAAACAAAAAAAAAAAATAAGAATTACAGTTTTCATTTTATTACAACCTTAAACTTCGACAATAATTTGAAATTAATAAATAAAATAAAAAAACACATAGTTCTGGTAGTGACACCTATTGGTGCTAAGTGTCACTCGATTAACGCAGTATTGCCATATTAAATATCGCATTTCCAATTAGATTAGTTGCCATCATCGCAAATTTTTTCCAATAAAATATTACCACATGACAATACTAACAAGTATATTTCAGAAACATAACAAAATTTAAATCATTATTTAAGTAAACTACGGTGGCCTTGCTGAAGTGAGCCAGACTGGAAAACAGAATGTCCGGTGATCGGATCCGTGATCTGTCAACTTATTTTATTTTTTTTATTTAGTTTTTTTTTAGCTTTAATTCTTTATACATAATTTTTTATTTAATTACCCGGCTAAAAATAAATGTGTATGTTCATATATGCTTATATAAAGATCTTTATATGATCATATATGACTTATATGGAAACATATATGTGATCATATATGCTAGAAACGATCCCATATATGTGGTCGTATATAAAATATGTGCCATATATGATATCATATATGGAACCATATATGTTATCATAAAATGTTAAATCATAGTACATGTGTATGCAAATTTGAACCAGAATTACAAAATAAAAGTTATTAACGATTAAAATTATATTATTACCTTACCATCGATTGACTGATATATATTCATACCCTAGTATATATCAATAATTTAACAAATATTGCTTCCTAGTTGCAAAATATTCTGCTTAAAAACGTTACTTTTACATAAAAAAATTTTTAAAAGGTAAGTTTTCATTAATATGTATTTAGAATTTTAAAATCATATATCCCGAGTAAAAAAAAATTGTATGGTAAAACATGTTATCTTATAAAATTATATATAATTTATTGGATCTGATTTTGCTAAATTTAATCCGAAAATTGGCCGCGCCAAAGTTATCTCATAACATCTTATAATATATGAAGTTACAGTTTAATATTTGATTGTATGTAATTTCATCCGGAAATTGGCCTCGCCAAAGTTATCTCAAATTATCTATTATCATGATTTTGTATTAAATATGATATGATATGATGTAATTTCATCCGGAAATTGGCCGCGCCAAAGTTATCTTAAAATATCCAATATCATGATTTTATATTAAATTGGATATTATATAATGTAATTTCATCCGAAATTTGGCCGCGCCAAAGTTATCTTATAATATCTGATATCTTGATTTTATAAAAAAATTATTGGATACATTTTTATCCAAAAAATGTTTCTGTTTTTAGATTTATTTTTAGATATAATAATGTCAAACTGAAAATAAATAAAAAAAAAAAACTTCGAACGGACGGGGATTAGAACCACAAGTCTTCCGTTTTGTAATCGCAATCTCTACCCTCTAGACCAGCGGACGTTGTTAGCAAATAACAACTTTAAAAGACTTAGTTTTAAATAAATTGATCGTATCTAATTATATCAAATTGATCTAACATATAGTAATATGTGATTATATCCAATTAAATATGTTATTCACTTGTACACAATTTTCAAAAAGACTTAGAAAATTTTTGATAAAATTTGCAAAAAAAATTGGAATGACGTACAGCGCTATTAGGGGCTTCCATGGTAAGCTTAAACAATAATTTTAATGTAGCGGTATGCCTTATTTACAAGTCATAGGCTTCCAAAGTGAAATAAGACTTCGGCTTATAAGTTTGAAATTTTTCATGGAATCAGGAAATCAGAATTAGATTTGAGATCGGGTTCCAAAAATCATTGATAATTTGATAATTTAAACCAAATATAGCTATTATTAACTATATAATTGCAATATAAATTTTTAAAAATGATTGCAAAAATTCAAAAAGTAAATTTTTTTAAGTTCTAAAAAAACAAATGCAATAAAAAAGTGTTTTCTATTTAAAAAAAAAATAAAAAAATATATTTTTTTCTGGAATCGAACTCGGGTTCCCAAAAATGATAGATAATTTTATAATAAATTAAATATAGTTATATATAACTATATAAAAGAAATATAATTTTTTAAAAATGATTGCAAAAATTCAAAAAAAGAAAAATTTTTAGTTCTAAAAAAAATGAATGCAATAAAAAAGTGTTTTCTATTTAAAAAAAATAAAAAAAAATATATTTTTTCTGGAATCGAACTCGGGTTCCAAAAAATTATAGATAATTTTATAATAAATCAAATATAGTTATTTATAACTGTATAAAAGAAAAATTATTTTTCAAAAATGATTGCAAAAATTCCAAAAATGAAAATTTTTTAGTTCTAAAAAAATTAAACGCAATAAAAAAGTGTTTTCTATTTAAAAAAAAATAAAAAAAAAACTTTTATTTTCTCGACTGGGCCGGGAATCGAACTCGGGTTCCCAAAAATCATATGTAATCTTATATGATACAATAAAAAGTTTTGTATAACCATATATGTTGACACACAAAAATAAATTTTGAAATACTGGCATATATAATTATATATGGTTAGTTGTTTGGTCAAAAAACTATTTTTTTTATACATGATTATATCAAAATATATATTCCATTACATATGCGACCATTTATAAATATATATTGAGTTTAGACGAAATTTGCGTATATATAGTACCATACAAACACAGATATGTTATCGTTTAAGACACATATAATTATATCTATTATTTTTGTTGGAAATTTTTTTAGTATGGAACCATATATAGTTTTAAATGGTATTATATTAGTCATATATAATTATACATAAATTGATACTGGATTTTTTGTTTAGTAAAGTCCTATACATAATTAGATATAAAGTCACGTATAATAATGTATGAAATCGGATTAAGTTTTATGTGCAACGTATGATTACATCTACCATTTATATTAATATATTATGAACAATATAATTAGATATGATTTTATATGACATCATTTAAAAAAATTGGAAAATTTCAAAGTGAGATATAATTTTATACTTTGACTCATATAGTTGTATATGGTTTTATGAAAACATATAAAATAATATACATTTATATAAATTCCTTTTTACTCGGGATATTAATTTTTTCCAGTTCATTGTCACAACAAGTATAAGCGTGGACTTTTTTATCCAAATACAATATTATTGAGTACTTTGATGCTGAATAAAATTAAACTACGCAGCTTCGTTAATCTCGTGCAACTATGTGGAGAGGGCATATGCACCACCATTATGTTTTCACTACGATTGCAATACTGCAAACTATTTTGTAATCCCTTAATGTCGCCATAGCCAATTGGAAATGAAAAGACCGTATAAGCAGTGTTGAGGCCGAGTTACGTTAAGCTTTCCCAACTTGGAGAAGAGGACATTCGCACTACCAGAACTGTTATCACTACGATTCCAACACTATAAATTATTTTGAAATCCCTTACTGTCGCAATAGAAAATTGGAAATGAAAAGAAGGTATAAGAAGTTTGGAGGCCGAGTTACTAGTTGAAGAAAATTTAACCATGCGGAGCTACGTTAAGCTCGCTCAACTTGGAGATAGGGCATATGCACCACCCTTTATCACTACGGTTCCAGCGCTACAAACTATTTTGAAAACGCTTACTTTCGCCATAGCAAATCGAAATGAAAAGAAGGTATGATCAGTTTTAAGGTTGAGTAACGATTTGGGAAGGACAACGTTTTTACTTACAATTACAAGAAATCTGTCTATAAGCGAAAGTGACAACCTGGCACATTGTCGCCATAATGTAAATTAACATAAAAAAATTTTTGGAAAAGGTGAGCTTTCATTAATATGTATTTGAATTTTAAAATCATGTTTTATTTTTTTCCAGTTCATCGTCATAACAAGTATAAGCGTGGACATTTTATTCCAAAACATGATCATATTCCAAATGAGTAAATGTAAATATGTCGCAAATACAATATTATTTAGTAATTTGATGTTAAGGAAAATTAAACTTCGCAGCTTCGTTAATCTAGTGCAACTTGGTGGAGAGGTCATATGCACCACCATAATGTTACCAGTACGATTGCAATACTGCAAACTATTTTGAAAACCATAAAAATCGCCATAGCAAATTGGAAATGGAAAGATCGTATAAGCGTTTTAAGGCCGAGTTAAGTTAAGCTCACTTAACTTGGAGAAGAGGACATATGCACCACTAGAAATGTTATCACTACGATTCCAACACTGGTCTAACAAAATACACTCCATTAACATGTATGTATCTAGCAGTATCAAGCCAATCTTTAAAGGTACATGGTTGTTTCGTTAAATGATATTCGTGTTATCATTAACGTATTAGCACCAAATGGTAATAATTCAATACAATTAAAATACTAGAAAAATCTTATATGCATACTAATATTATTTTATATCTATTTTTTTAGATTTTGACTTTTTTAACAAAAACGCTAAGTCTGAGATAATCGGAATTAACACTAAAACAAGAAAACACAAAGGAAATCATCGTTCCTGTAATAAGCCCTTTGTTCGCATTTTTCGTAATTGACATCAATTGAAAAACTTTATATATTACTTAGATCTTTTATGTTCAATTTATTCTTTTGAATATCAAAATGTATTCTCGTATCTATAAGTTTAATTATATATTTTTATGGTCACCAAAAATGCAAACAATAGTAACTAAAAAATCAAAATCATCAAACTAAAGGTGTTCATTAAAATATATGAAAACACCAGTAATGAATAAAAAAAAATTATTTTTTATTTACTTGCGTATATCGTTTGCAATTCTGGTGAATATAATCATAATAATTTATTACATATAGTTTAAGAGGAAAAAATTAATAAAAAATGTAAAAAACAACGTAAAACAAATTAAAAACAACATCATATATGATCCAATATATGATTCAATATATGATCCAATATATGATTCAATATATGATCTAATATATGATCACATATATTGCATCATATATGATCGTGTCTTATATAAGCGCCAATTTTGGAATATGTTCATATATGAGACCATATTTGATACTATATATGATACTGTATATGGTATCATATATGAACTCATATATGATGATATACAACATTTTTAGCCGGGTACACAGCGTGACAAAAATTACCACTATTTAAGAAAACAAGAGGAGTGACCAACGTTTCTACATATTTGAGACTTGCTGATTCAAATGGCGTACTCCGTTTTTCGATGTATGGCAGGGTTGGTATTTGAGAATTTTCAATTAGTGCCAAGTTGAAAGCTAAAAAGGGCCAACAAAAATTTGTTTGAAAAAAATTTTTAGTTTTTAGTACTTTTTACAACAACTATCAATAATTTTCTTATTAATACACGCAACTTTTTACTTTTGTACTTTGCCAGTTTGTACAGTAAAAGCATCCCTGCGGGAAAGTCTATCAGTCGAAGACAGGGATGTTAAAGTTGGTACAATTGTACTTTTTTTGGTACATTTTGATTTCCAAAAGTACCATGGTACTACCACGACTCATTTGGTACAATTTAAAAATTTTAAATTTTTTTTTTACTCATCGAAATATCGGTAACGGACTCTATATTTTAATGCTATGCCGATTTCCACCATTAATGAAACTTTTTTTAGTTTTAAGCTCTTATTTTAAAACTTTTTAAAGTAGTTTTTAAAATCAAATTTCTATAAACAAGTTAATTGTAAAACTTTTTTTAGAAAAATTCCAGATGTTAAAAGCTTGTTTTTATAGATAGAAAAAGTTTCAGAATTTAACACTTTCTAGCAAAACTAAATGGAGATTTTGGCAGCACAGCTTTGTACAACATTTCAAAGCGCATACCAAGTAAGGGGAACAATTTTTAATTTTTTGCTAACATTTTTTTTTTAACTCCAATTAGCGCTGAAAAGACACATGATTTCACTGCGTCTTAAGAGGGCTTTTTCAGTGCTACTAACTAGCGCACTAAACTGCGACATTGCCTTGGGGAATCATGCATGAATTCAGCTGGTTTGGATGGATAAGCTGCTGCCGGTTCAGCAAATTTATGCTGGGTTGATAAAATTCTTACTAACTTTTATCAAAGAAAAACTCTCAAAATTTTTCACAGAAATCTGAGTCATTTATCTGTAGACAAAAACTGAAATTTTTTATACAGAAAAAGTAAAATGGTATTTGTTTCCGTAGAAATGAAATAAAAGATAAATAAAACACAAAAATGTTGGTTTTAAAAAGAAGGAAAATCCTAAGATTTTATTAAGTAAAATATTACCTTAACAGGATAAAAAAAGCTTGTGATGTTGTCGATGATAATACAACGAGTAATCTTAATTAGTTATAAAAATAAAAAGGACCGGGCGACAAACCATGTTTAGAATACCGTTATCGGTTTACTAGTTAGAATCTATGTAAATACTCCATACAATGTTGTATTTAAAGGGGAGCAAAATAGATTCTAACTAGTATTAACCCAAAGAGGGTCGTTGGTACCAAAGTGGTATCAAATATGGAAAGTAAGCGTTTGTACCTAAACAATGCCGGCAACCTTGCAACACAAAGGGGTGTTGCAACAAAAATTTAATCCAAGGTTTAAATAAGTATAAATAAATATATATATACATATTTTTTTTTTTTCAAAAAACACTTATAACTATTAGGCCAGTAAGGACCCTGTCGATATGCAAAATATTGATGTGTTTAATGGATCAGAAGGGACCCCGTAGATATGTTACAATGATAACGTAAATTGGGCCAAAAAAGGACCCCGTAGATATGCAAATGACGGAAGTCAAATTATAAAGTTGGACAAAAAGGACCACGTAGACATGCAGTATAGTTAGTATGGCGATGAGCCAGATATCACCCAACCGAATATGGTGTATTGCGCCATAGGAAATCCCGGGTTTGAATAGATTCGCCCTTTAAGAATCTGCGGATTAACTTCCGGACCCAAAACTAACGCTACCCGTCCGGATAGATTAAAAGTAGGGTCTGCTAGCTGGAACCCTTCAAAATGCTCCTTTATAGCATCCGAAATTGACTCCGAAGGAGTCTTCACCCCCCTCATCTCCCTTACCCGAGCGGTCACCGTGATTTCCCGTGCCCGATCGAAACGAGATCCGATTCTGAGGCGGCAAAACCTTTTGTCGTCAATCCTCGAAATGGACAGACGCAAGTTCCGCGCCAGAGACAGGCACATGTAGCTGCCACTACAGCAGGAGTCTAAAACCGCTTTTACCGATATGGTTTTCCCAGGAACTATTAGATTGACCTGGAGAGTAGGAGAAACAGTCACCATATGCCTTATAGGTAGTGACGGACCGGCTGACTGTTTTGGACGACGTTCACTTTGATGAACAATCTTTTTCTTCAGAGAGGCGGACGGACGAGAATGGACTGAATGTAGCAGGGAGTTGTGATCTCCCTGACAGAAACGATACTTTGAAGTGCTAGGACACGAATTTGCCATATGAGTTTGGGCCAAACATTTTGAGCAATAGCGATGGAGTATCACCATGCGAAGACGCCGATCCGAACTCATACCCCGAAAGATATTACAGAAGCGTAATGGGTGATGACGTTGACAAACACGACAGACACGTGTCTGACGATCCTGAACCGCATTAGACGAGGAAGTTTTATTCAAACCCGAGGCTTCCACAACACTCAAATTAGGTTCGAGCGTGGACGGTTGTGACGATATAACGTTCGAAGAAGGTGTAGCATCTGGAGCAGGTGCAACAGGTATTTCCTCAACAGCCGGAGCAACCGTAGGAACTGGAAGTAGAGCTGTTAATGATATTTCTGAAGGTACAGACTCAGTAACAGGGTCAGCGACCTCCATTTCTTCTTCAAAATCGAGGAGCTCATCTTCAGATAAGTTTTGTACGGCGTCCATATTGCTAGGAAATAATATACGTTAAGAAAATGCGAAAATTTATAAAATTAATTGGCGAACCTATCAAAAAATTACCAGGTGTCAGCGCGACAGGTTCCGTGGGATTTTCTGTCATCGGACAAAGTGAACGCGAATTCAAACAAGCCTCTATTCTGGCGAGAACTGTAGAAAGTTCTTCAAACGTAAATTTCAACCCCTGGGCTTCCTTTCGAAAGTGAAGCTTGAAACTCTTCACCCCGGCTTCCCACAGACCACTCATATGTTTAGCGCCCGCTGGGATAAATTGCCATGAAAGACTTTGAAACCCATAATTCGAAATTATTACAGACTGACATTCCGAAAGAAAACTCTTAAAATCTCGTTCTAATTCACGAGACGCGCCTACGAAGTTTGTGCCGTTATCAGAGTATATTGTGCTAGGGCAACCACGTCGTGAAACAAATCGTTGAAAAGCGGCTAAAAGGTAGCCGTGGACAAATCCGAAGTTGCCTCTAAATGAACTGCTTTGGTAGCAAAGCATACAAAAACACAAACATATCCCTTAGTTATTCGACACGCCCTGCCAGTAAAGCTCTTAACATCAAAGGGACCTGTAAAATCCACACCAGTGGTTGTAAAAGGCCTGTCAAGAGTTGTTCTCCCAGAAGAAAGAGCTGCCATAATTTGGTTACAAGATCGCTTTCGATCCAGAATGCAACGCTTGCATCGGCTAATATCACCTCGAATTTTAGATTTTAAACGAGGGACCCAATATTCTATGCGAAGTATCCGCAACATCAATTGATTTCCACCATGAATAGAAATCAAATGTACAAACTCGGTGAAAAGTAATGTAAATCGACTTGAATATGGCAGAATAATGGGATGGCTTTCCGAGTAAGTCAGAGAAGGTGACTTGACCAAACGACCATTGAGTCTCATAACACCACTTTTATCAAGAAATGGATTCAAAGGTACAAGAGAACTCTTTGAACTAAAAGGTTTCGTTTCCGAAAGACACTTATATTCATCGTAAAAATGGTATTTCTGAGCCACAATGGTCAAATGAGTTTTCGCCCTGGTGATCTCCCAATTAGAGAGAGTCTTAGTACGACACAATTGTCTACCAGACTTATGAGTTTTATGAGAATTATAAAAAAAATCTCAAAATATACGAAATGACACGAAGTGCCCTATCAAAACGCGAAAATCTGTCAAGAACATCAAAATAAGTATCTTTCCCTTTATTGTCCGTAAAGAACGAAGCATGCGTCTTAACGACACGAACTTCAGAATCAGTTTCCAGACTAGAAAGATCAGTAATATTCAAATGCGTTTTGTCCTGAAGCAGCCAGTGTGGGCCATGCCACCAAAGCGGATGATTGTCCAACTCTGAAGGTGACATACCGCGACTACCCAAATCGGCTGGATTATCTTCAGACCGAACGTGGTACCAATTATGGTTGCCAACATTTTGTTGAACTTGACAAACCCTATTTCTAACAAAAGTGGTCCATGTGCAAGGGTCCTTTTTTAACCAGGACAGGACGATTGTGGAATCAGTCCAACAATAAACTCGTTCGAGCTTAATATCAATTTCACTCAAAACCGTCTGTAAAAGTTCAGAGGCCAATACCGCACCACAAAGTTCAAGACGCGGTAGTGAAATTGACTTAATAGGAGCCACTTTTGTTTTTGACGAAAGTAAATGGGCTCGAATATCCCCGCATGGAGTAACTATACGAATATAAATCACCCCCGCGTATCAGGGTTGTCAGATATGGCGATTTCTCGCCAAACGTGGCGATTTTCTAACTTGTTTGGCGTCTTAATTTTTGATGTGGCGACATGGCGATTTTTTGGCGATTTATGAAATGGTTGGCGATTTTGTTGGCTATTTTTGAACAAAATCCGATTTTTTATTTTTTATTATTTTGCGATTTTTTTTTAGTTTAACGTTTTTTTTTTTACTTTTGAGTGTAGATTTATAAATCTGGCAACCTTTTTAATTTTTTTAAAAGTCAAAACTATTTTTTTACTCTGTTGCAAAGCTTGAAAAAACTAACGGTAAACAGAAAATATTTTCTTATGAAGTTTGTTAGTTATACCCTACACCACACTGTGGTCGGAAGATCTAAACGATTCCGCAAACGCTCAGAAATAAATGAAGCCTCAGAAGCCGGATCAATAAGTGCCCGGGCAAGGTACGTAGTACCCAGGTGAGAAATACTCACCATAGCCGTCCCCAAGAGCACAGTCCGCTTCTCGGAGGTATGAAATACCTGACGGTAAGAAGGGGCTGTAGGATTCAATCCACTAGAAGTAGATTGAACGTTAGGATCGGATACCGAAGCAGAAACTTGCGGGGTCGCAACCGAGTTTGCCGCAGAGCTCGCATTATTATCCCCAACCGAAGCTGGTGATTCTCGATGAAGCATCGAATGGTGGCGTTGCTTACACTTGAACAATTTCTAGCTTCATGTGCCTTTGACAGGCAATTCACACAAAATTTAAATTTTTTCACCGTTGCAAATCGCTCGGCCACGGATAATTTTTTAAAACGCGGACAAGAGCGCAAAAAATGAAATTGGTTCTTACAAAGAACACAAGCAGGCTCTTTTGACGATGACGTTTTAGTCACGTGAGATTTCACTTTCACTTCAGGGGATGATTTCTTCGAAAGGTGAGAACCTTTCAAATCACGCGCACACTCTAAAGTGTCAATTCTCTCCGTCAGAAAGCTATCCAAATCACTCCATTTCGACATTATCTTTTTGTCTTTCACCGTTGATTCCCACTTATCAACGGTAATAGAAGGTAAACGTTGCAGACAAATATAAACGATAATGTGAGATACAAGAGGATCAGTCGTAACAATATCCAAAACAGACAAACCCGAAAAGAAAGCATCAGTACCGCGTTGTAACGATTTCAGGCCATCGATAGTCTCTTTATCATGGACCGAAAGGTTAAAAAGTGCCTTTAGGTGATGATTCACCGTCAAACGCAGATTCTCATATTTGTCGTTCAGACTTTTCCAAGCTATGTCAAATCCACTATTGGTAAGAGGAGCTTTTGAAACAATCGTCTTAGCCTCTCCACTTGTCTTCTCGATCAAATGGCATAACCGTTCAATTTGTCTAAGACGCGAATTTTTTATAACCACAGCTGTGAATAGATCCCTAAAAGTAGGCCATGAAAGAACACTACTATCAAAAACTAAGATATTACACGGTGGAAGAGCTAACCGGTGAAAATCCGGATCAGCGTTAACAGAAACCGATGGAGATTTTTCAATCCCCTTAGAACTTGCCTTCTCCAAATTGCACAATTTTTCATTAATTGTCGCCAAACAGTTAACATAAACGTTAAAAGTGGTCTCGTACTTGGAATCCACTGACACGTATTCAGTATCACCTGCTTTCACGTCGGCTTTCAATTTAGAAGGTTTCGGCGCTTCCGCAGTAGCCAAATAATCTAAGACATCCCGGTAGGAAGACTTAACTTGATCCCACATTGAACCTAGTTCCTTTCCTCGAATTTCGAGACTAAAAACCGAGTGACCGTCTTCGCTGATTTTTTTAAACTTTTCATCGAATCTAACAATTGCATCCGAGTCTCTAATAAAAATATCTAGAGCTGACATATTGTTAGTATTGAGTTCCAAAAATAACGAATTACCAAAAACTCAAACAAAAAATATCAAAATCGCAAAAATTCTGATAAAAAGTATTGAAATTTTCAAAAAAAATTCAAGAATATATCGATATATTCTGTTAAAAAGCTGAAAAAAATTCAGAAAATTCAAGATACGACAAGATTTTTCCGAATAAAAACGAAGATTTCCGAAGAAACACGAAGAAATACGACTCCGTTAAAAATTTTACAAAAATTTCAACACAAACTGTAATAACTTTCGAAAAAGTCAAAAAAAAATTTAAAAAATCGCAAAAAATCACTAAGTTTTTAAAAAAAACACGAAGTTTACCGAAGAGAACCGAACAAGTATCAAGATAGTTCGAGGTGAGGTCCGAAGTTTCAAAAAAAATCAAAAATTTCGATTTCTAAAAATAAAAATTCAAAAATTTAAATTTTATGCAAAAAACACAAAATTACACGAAGTTTTACGAAGAAATCCGAAGATACTTCGTGTCCAAGTATAAATCACAAGAAAAAAACGAAAATATTTAAAAAAAAAAATAAAATTTTTATTAAAGTTTACACACGATGTGAGTAACTGATATGATGGACTGTATAGGTGTAGGGTGCCTTGCTGTAAATTTATAAAACAACAACAACACTATGTGCTTGTGGAAAAAAAAAATGTTTTAACACAGTAAATATATTTGTGACGTATTTATTTAAAAAAAATCGCATTTAATACGGACAAAGCACAAAAGAAAATAGAAAAAACACCGATCTTGTATATTAATTATATTTTGTAATGCAAAAAAATTTATGTATGTTTGTATGTATATTTATTCACAAAAATTATGTTATAAAAAAAATAAACTTTTTTAACACTACCGATGACCTTTTGGTATTAAAAAAAGGAGAATAAAGTTAGATCACTGAATTTTTATTTAATATTTCTAACGAAAATCTTTTATACTTTTATTAAAAATTTAAACTTTAACAAAATAAAATTTTTATAAACAAATTAATGTCCGTCCACGTAAATAAACACTTCGTTGGATCACAAAGTATCAACGAATTTTAAAATAAAGAAAACGTCACAAACGCACGGTTGAATAAAAAAAATCGCGACAAGGTTGTAAAACGAAAGTATTAAAAATTTTAATGAAATGCCGCCGGCAAAACGACAAATGGTTTTTTATAAATTATTTTTATTTTTTCTATTACAAAACTTGAATTAGTTTTTCGAATTTTTGTACCGCACTTTCACTTTAAATAAATATAAAAAAACAAAGTACGCACCTTATTTCCGAAGAAAAAATATTTATTTGCAAAAAATAAAAAAAGGTTGTTGCTGCAGCTGCACCAAGATGGCTGTGTATTTGAAGAAAAACAAAAAAATTAATTTTCTTCTTCCAAATTTTCCCAAAACTCTCGTCGAAATACGGTTCGAAGGACCAAATGTTTCCGTAGAAATGAAATAAAAGATAAATAAAACACAAAAATGTTGGTTTTAAAAAGAAGGAAAATCCTAAGATTTTATTAAGTAAAATATTACCTTAACAGGATAAAAAAGCTTGTGATGTTGTCGATGATAATACAACGAGTAATCTTAATTAGTTATAAAACTAAAAAGGACCGGGCGACAAACCATGTTTAGAATACCGTTATCGGTTTACTAGTTAGAATCTATGTAAATACTCCATACAAGGTTGTATTTAAAGGGGAGCAAAATAGATTCTAACTAGTATTAACCCAAAGAGGGTCGTTGGTACCAAAGTGGTATCAAATATGGAAAGTAAGCGTTTGTACCTAAACAGTATTATTTACAGATTCTGAGACATTTTATCTTGATGAGAAGTCCCAGATCTTGATACATTTTTAGTGTTCACACACTCAGATACATTTTTCATGTTCATACGCTCTGTTACATTTTCCCGTCGAAAAATTCTAGAATTCTGCGAAGTTTTCATATAAATAAAGAATAGGACAAAGATACATTTTTCTGCATACTAAATTTCAAGAAAGTATTAAAAAACGACCCTGACAAAATCTTTTCTTTTTTGCATTTTGGAGGATACAAAAAATTTGGCATTGCCGAGTTTAACACTCTCGTTTTTAGTTAAGTTTTTAAAAATAAAAAAAAATGGTACCGTGAGGGTCCAAAAAGTACAATTTTTTTTGAAAGTTGGTACAAAATTGAAAACCTCATTTAACATCCCTGGTCGAAGACAGGTCATAGAGTGGTACTTTTGTAACAAAGGGGCCTGTCATTAATTAGTACCCTGTGATATGTCCCAGGACTTGTCGCAAACTGATCTTTCAGATCACTTGACACATTTTTACTGCTCTCAGAATTAGTATTCTATGAAAAGTTTGCGTTGAATCAGTCATAGTATACGTTTTTCGGATAAATTTTTCTTTTAGGACCAATCAATTTCCCTCAGGGATTAAACACTTGTGTTACCATACACTTTAAAAATTTTAATTTAAAGGAAACAAAAACTTACATTGTTGCAAAAAATGGTAATATTCTTAAAAGGGAAACAACTGATCCTTTTTTCGTGTTTGTAGTACATAATTAAATTTTTGTAAAAATATTTTTTTTTAATTTATTTTAAATAAATTTTGACAATATTTGAAGAGAATGAAAAAGGGCCAAAACTGTAATTTGTGGTGCCACTGACCATTCAATAGTGCCAAAAATGGCACTATTGTGCCACATTTCCCAACCGTGATGTATGGTACAGTTTTCTTGCAAAATGTCGTTTCAACAAAAAAATTTGCAAAGTTAATGATTTTTAAATTGTATGGCATGGAAAATAAAGATATGACTTGTAGCAAAATTTCTTATGCCAATTTGGTTTAAAACTTTTTATCTTAAGCCCTTAAATTCGCGAATTTATCCATTTTTTGGGGTTTTCGCGAAATTAACCGCCAAGTTGGTCTTTGATTAAAAACTTGCTTTTAGTGAATCAAAAAGGCATCCCTAACAATACGAATAGTGGACAAAAAGCAGCTATGTTATATGGACCATCATGATGAAAATCGAGTAAAACCGTTTTTTTGGAATATGGCAGCATCACTTTACGAGGTGATTTAAGGCTCCATCTTTTAGTATATAATGTGGGAACCTTAAACAATTAACTAACCAAAAAATTGTCGAAAAAAGTTTTCATTTGCAAAAGTTATCTTAATAAAAACTATAATTATTGTAGGTTTAACCTTGAAATAATAGTTTTTGTTAAGATAACTTTTGGAAATGAAAACTTTTTTGGCCAAATTTTTGGATAAGAATCTAACATAATATACTTAAAGATGGAGTCTTAAATCATCTCGTAAAGTGATGCTGGCATATACAAAAAAAAAAAAAACGGTTTTTCGCGATTTTAATCATGATGGTCCATATATAGGCTTTTATTCTCAAATTAACGCTTTTTCGATTCAAATTCAATTTTTTTCAAATCAAACTCAATTTTTTTCAAAGTAATTTCAATTTTATTCAAAACAAATTAAATTATTTTCAACACAAATTAAACTTTTTACAAATCATATTGAATATTTTTCATTTCAAATTATTTTTTATTTTAAATTAAATTTTTTTTAACTTCAACTTATTTTTTTTTAATTAAACGCAAAATACTTAAAAAATAATTTTTATTTATACAATATTAAATTTAGAATAAGCTTCTATTACTTGCTATATAAAATTTTCAATGTAACGGTTCTCCAGTTGCAGCTTAAGACAAATTCGTATCATCATAATATTTGTTGCAATCTGAAGGAGTTGCGGATTCTACTGATCGGTAGTTTGTATTAATATAAGTTACAAAATAAGAATTTCTTTAAAGTTGTAGTAGTAACAACTTTAATTTTACTTGATCTACCAACTTATTGACTCACAAGGGAAGTATCTCAACCCTTTTGATTCGATTTGCCTGAAACTTAATCCCTATTATTAATATTATAAATCTGAGTGTTAGTTTGTCTGTCCGTCTGTCTGTTCCGCAATCAGGGGAGAATGGCTGAACCGATTTTCATGAAATTTTCATCACAGATAGTACTAACCGAGGCGGGAACTATAGGCTATCAAAAAGAGCGATCGGACAAAGGGGCGTAAAATGCCACGCCCCTTTTTATTTTATGGAACATTATTCTGCCTTTTCGGTAATAACGCATAAACGGCTGATCCGATTTTAATGAAATTTTTACCACAAATAGTACTATCCGAGGCGGAAACTATTTGCTACAATAGAGAGCGATCGAAAAAGGGGGCGTAAAATGCCACGCCCCTTTGTATTACATTGAAAGTTATTTCTGCCTTTTCCGCAATCGCGCTTAAACGGATGAACCGAATTTCATGAAATCTTCACCTCAGATAGTATTTATGCGCCAAAATAAAGGGCGATCGAAAACAGGGGCGTAAAATGCTAAGCCCCTTTGTGATACATTGACAGTAATTTCTGCCTGTTCCGTAATCACGCATAAATGGCTGAACCGATTTTAATAAAATTTTTACTACAGATAATACTAAACAAGGCGGTAACTATAGATTATAATAAAGCGCGTTTGGGCATAGGGGCGGAAAATTCCCCTCCGTCAAAAGGGCATAAAATAGCACGACCCTTTTTCTTTTATTGAACGCTATTTCTGCCTGTTCCGCAATCTATCATGAACGGCAGAACCGATTTAAATGAAACTTTTACCACAGTTAGTACTAACCAAGACGGGAACTATGGATTAAAATAGAGTGTGTTTGGACAAAGTGGCATAAATTGATTCGCTCCTTTTTGCTATACTGAAAGTTATTTCTGCCTGTTCCTTAATTACAGGTAAACGACTAACCGGTTTGAACAAAACTTTCTCCACATATAGTACTAAACGAGGCGGGAACTTTAGTCTGTATCAACGGGCGATTGCACAAAGAGGTGTAAATTTCCACACCTTTTGCAATATACTGAAATTTTTTTCTACCTGTTCGGTAATCAAACTGAAACGCGAACCCGATGTTATTAAAACTTTCACCAGTACTAAATTTTATTCGAAACAGAATTTCTCTACGTTTTAACGTGAAAAAACCCAAAACATAAATAAAAAGGTCATCAGCTTAATGTCCTAATATTTAAATATATTTTTAGTACAAAATTAAAATTTTTTCACTTTGTTCGGAGCTTCCCGATATTCAAGTCAAAACAGGAACCCAAAAAACTATCCCCACAAGTCCAGTATTTTGTTGTGTTAATATTGAACCTAAAAGGCAACTGTCCCAAACCCGGCTCTAATCAAAAAAATGTTCATCAGTGAAAAGTCATTAATGCCCACTTTACACTATTATACTTTTCCATTACACAAGCGTTATTTCACCATGTTAGGGAAATATTTTATAAAAAAAGTTTGCCAGAAATTGTTCACTTATTAGATTTCAATCAAAAAGGAATACAAAAATCTTTTAGAAGTTGGTAAATTTTTATGTGTATAATGGAAAAGTGTGATAGTGTAAAATAGGTATAAGCAGTAGATAAACTCGCTAATAAAAAACGAATTCATTGTATAATATTTTTTTGGAACTCATTAAGAATACCGAACTTGCTAAAAATAAAAAAATAAAAATATGACCTTGACCTCTGACCTCTAAAAAGTCGAGTGTGGTGTTCAAACCCGTGGGGACGTACCCCGTTTGGGAGGGGCAGGGGTTGAAAGTTAAAATTGTTTTTCTTAAATATTTCAAAAACTACTTATCCGATCAAGACGGTTATGGTATCGTTAGAAGGGGTAATTAAAGACCTTTTCAACGGGGTGCAACATGACGTAGTTTTATTAACTCTTTAAGTGACAAAACTTGATTTAAAAAAATTTGGACTAGACTTTTTTTACAAAGTGCTTATTATCTCAAAATCGCACGTATATAAACATCTTTTTTGTCTATATAGGCTTGTAGCTAAGATTTTAAGCTTTCATTTGCGCTAAAAAACGGCGCTGTAAGTCTAAAACTTACAGAGATATTAAGGGTCAAAGTTGTTTTTTTAAAACTTTTTTCAGGTTTTTTGTTAAAATTGTATTTGTAGAAACATACAGACATCTGACTAACTACTAATCGAATTTAAATTTTTGTTTCTTCGTAGCCGGCCTTCGGCCGGGCTTAGGGATTACAAACTCCATGCATTAAACCCACTGCAGAAAACGGGGATTATGACCAAAATTGCTTTGGACTTACTCCCCATAATGTGAATGGGGGTTATGCAAAAAAAGTTCGGTCGTTCAGCCCGGTTAAAATCACCTTTTTAATGATACCACATTCGTCTCGATCGGACTAGTAGTTTGTCAGATATCTGTATGTTTCCACAAATCAATAAAATTTCAACAAAAATCCTTAAAAAAGTAAAAAAAAATTTAAGTTACAACTTTGACCCCTAATATCTCAGTAAGTTTTAGACTTACAGCGCAGTTTTTTGGCGCAAATGAAAGCTTGAAGTATTGGCTACAAGCCTATAGGGACGAAAAAAATGTTTATATACGTGCGATTTTGAGATATTAAGCATTTTGTAAAAATAGTCAAGTTCAAATTTTTTAAAATGAATTTTTGTCGCTTAAAAGGTTAATTAAACTACGTCATGTTACACCCCGTTGGAAAGGTCTTTAATTACCCTTTCTAATGATACCATAACCGTCTTGATCGGATAAGTAGTTTTTGAAATAATTAAGAAAAATCACTTTAACTTTAAACCCCTGCCCCTCCCAAACGGGATACGTCCCCACGGGTTTGAACACCACACTCGAAATCTAACAGTCCAAGGAATAAGGTCATATATATTTTTTTTAGTTTAAACAAAGTTCGGTAAAGTTTATTTATGCCAAAAAGTATTTAACGAAGCCGAATTTTTTCAAGGTTATACCACCATTGGATAGGCAATTAAAAAATCTTTCTTCTCATATGTAAACATCATATAGTTTCTTAAAATGAAGTAGATGAAAAATCCAAAAAAAAATATTTTTTCTCTATTTTTTGACTTATGTTTTGAACCCCTAAATCCACGACATGGCCGATAAGCCGAGACACCCCAACCTTAGAATTGTCTCTTTTATATCTATTTTAAGTTTCATGTAAATCGGTTCATAAGGGTTGAGATACTTCCCTTGTCAGTAGTCTAACACTTGTTAGAATTTTATGTTTACCGTTACAAAACGTTTTTAGTACATTCATTAATCGGGGTTTTTATTATTGTACTGGAAAATATTTTCCAGTATTATAAATAACACAATAATAGAAAAGGAATCACAAATAAAAAAACAGGGTTTTAAATCTTTCCATATTGAATTCATGGAAAAATTAACTTGAAGTGAAAAAAATTTAATTTGAAAAAAATAAAATTTAATTCAAAAAGAAAAAAATTTAATTTAAAATGAAAAAAATTAATATGTGTCGAAAATAATTTAATTTGTTCCGAATAAAATTGAAGTTGCTTTGAAAAAAATTGAGTTTGATTTTTAAAAAATTTAAATTGAACGGAAAAAGTGTGAATTTGAGAGTAAAAACCTATAACATAGCTGTTTTTTGCCCACTATTCGTATTGTTAGGGATGCCTTTTTGATTCACTAAAAGCAAGTTTTTTATCAAAGACCAACTTGGTGGTTAATTTCGCGAAAACCTCAAAAAATTAAGAAATTCGCAAATTTAAGGGCTTAAGATGAAAAGCTTTAAACCAAATTTGCATATGAAATATTGCAACAAGTCATATCTTTGTTTTCCATGCCATACAATTTAAAAATCATTAACTTTGCAAATTTTTTGTTGAAAAACTGGCTCAAAATCAGCAAATCTTTAACGACATTTTGCAAGATAACTGTACCATACATCGAAAAACGGAGTACGCAATTCGAATCAGCATGTCCGAAATATATAGAAATGATGGTCGTAACTCTTGTTTATTTTTTTGTGTTCCGCAGTGTTATAAATAAAAAAAAAATGTTATATATTTAGATTTTTCTAAATTTTCTAGTTGTTTTTCTTTCTGAATTTTGTGATTTCTCTGAATATATCTGCATTTTTCTGACTTATTTTTTGTATTTTCTTGATTTGTTCTTAGTTTTCCAATTTTTTTGTGAATATTGAATAAATTTGAGAAATTTCTTGGAGTTATTTTTTTTTTTTTTTTAATATTTTTTTAGCCCTTACATATTTTTTTGCAAATATGTGAGGGTTATTTGTAAAAAGTTTTTATTAAATAAAACATTATCATGATTTAATATTTTGGGAAAGAGTACAAAACTCTGCGGCAGTTTTATTCCAAAAAGGTTCAACTGCTGATTTTTTTTTATAGCAATAGTTTTTGATTCTGAGATTTTTTTCTGTAGAAAAACAGAAAAAAAGTATCAGATTAAGAAATTTCCCTTCACGTGCCCCCCCCTTTTCAATTACTTTTCAAGTACTTCTAGTTAAAACTAAATATAAACAGGTGATGGCAAACAATATTGGGAGTTGTCCCCCCCCCCCCCCCCCCCCTTTTCAAATTCCTGGATACATCGCTGTCGACCAATCAATTTAATGTAATGTCCTACTGATGATGAAGAAGTGGCTACAGAAACCGTGTTCTAGGGTAAATCCAATTTAATCTTTAGAAGACACAATTTTCTTCTTCAATCAAAAACACAAACAACAAATCAAATACACTTGGCTTACGCCGAAAAAATATAATAAATAGTAATATATTTTTGGTTTTTCAAAATTTAAAAAAAAAATAAAAATTTTAAAATGGAGATTTAATTTTCCTCCACAGCTGGTTGCAGTCGGTTACATATTAGCCTCTCCAAGATTCTCCATAGTGTCCAGCAGGCAAATCGGTCGGTATGACGATGGGTCTCTTAGGCGTTTATCGGGCTTCGGAAGAAGGACAAACTTCTGAACTTTCCTAGGTTTTGGAAATGTACATTCAGATAGACACTGGTTGAACACTTTTACGAACATACTTGGTTTGTTCTGGATTACTACCTTTAAAGCCTTATTAGGTATAACATCTAGGCCTGGAGCTTTATTGTCCCCGATATTTTTAAGCGTCGCCAAAAGTTTCTCTGTGGTTACCAACGGTATATCAGATATTTCTGGCACCACAGTATGAACGTTTTCACGGGTTAATTGGTGTAGAAATAACGTTGTAACTATTTTGTACTACAGTACAGGGCACGTTAGTTGCTGTGAACTCTTACTTCTCAGCCGGGAGGTTACAACCCTGTATGCTGTACCCCAAGGATTTGATTCTGCTTCCATGCATATTTGCTTAAAGCATATTTGTTTACTCATCTTGATAGCGTGTTGGAATTCATGTCTAGCTCTTTTGTACTCCATCTGTCTTTCATCAAAATCCGGCCTTCCCCAACCACGTTGGCAACGCCGTCTCGCTTTTAGACAAGTACTCCTTAGAGTGTGTATCTCACTGGTCCACCAATACTTTGATGGTCTGGATTGTGTCAATCGACGACGTGGCATTGATACATTACATGCTGCTTTTAAATCTGTAGCTATTTGCTCCGCCATTTCCTCCGATGTACCTTGCATGACATGATCCTGAAATATCTCTAAAAGGCATGCCTCGTCAAGTCTTTTTGCAGCCCATCCAATTGATGTTGCCTTCTACTGGCTCTCCACGTTACCAACTTCACCTTCCCGACAAATCGTGAAGAGAAGTGCCTGGTGATCACTATCCCAGTAATAACTTGGTAATAAGTCCCCATTATCGCGTGCATTCTATGTAATGAGGACTCGTTACCTGCTCGATTACTTCTTGTCAACAAATAATGAGTTACCGATAACCTCATACTGTTACCGGTAAATATGATTTAAAATATCTGATAAGTTGTCTAAATAACTTTTTTTTTTTATTGAAAATAAAAAAATGTTTAAGAAAATTTAGAAAAAACTTGCACATTTATCTTAAAAAGATTAAAGTCGCTGCTTCAAAAAAAGTAATTCACATAAAAAATGTGAAAATGAAAATATCCGAATTTTTTTGGTGTTCTAGATTTCACATCCGAATTTTTTTTTTGTTTTGTTTCACAAAAATAAAATTTGGTGAAAGTAAAACGAATGCACTTTTTTCCTTATAATTTTTTAAATTTTAATTATTTGATTTCAAGTTCAAATGGAAACGTGATCAACAAAACACTGAACTTGATTTCATGTGATTTGGAAATTTTTACGCAAATTGAAAAGTTGTGAAAGACAGAACAGAGGCCTAACATTTATCCTTTATTCAGGAATTCCGATTAAAATTGGGACAAAGCAAATGACTTTTAACTCCAGCAACAAAAAAGTTATAAGTGATTGAAGTTGGCATGGTGCTCAAAAATATATTTTATTTCTCAAAAGTCTATTACAAGCATAGAAAAAAATAGAAGTGTAACAGAGGTGTATTTCGCTTGAATAAGTATTAGTGACAGCACATTATGTAACTTTTGACGTTTAATAAAAACAATGCAACATAAAGGGGAACAACAACAAAGAAAACAACAAAAGAAAAAACAAAAGGTTTTAAACTATCAATAGTGCGTATTATCTTTAAAAAAAGTTGAATAAAGCAAAATAAATAATAAATTTAATTAAATGAAAGACAAATTCCATTTTTTATAAACAAAGAATATAATTTGATATTAAATACGTGTGAGATGAGGAAGAACAAGCATTTTGCCACCATATTGGAAAATACATCAAATACAACACTGCGTACATTCTAATCTTTTCTATGATTACAAGATGTGACTTTAAACTCCTGTATCAAATGAAACAGCAATTTTTTCGTCATATTATGATTATTTTCATAGTATATGGATTGTTTGCTGTCACATTCATTTAAATTATAACGATCCGCCAACTTTTATTTTTCGATTTTTGTCCACCTAGGTTGGCCAAATGTCGCACTGTGCAGTGGCTGCTGTGCAGGCCTTCAAAACAGGCAAAAATCCCGTTTTTTCGCATTTTCAACCGCGAATAATTAAAATTCTAGACGTGACGGAAAAATTTGGAGCACAGATTTGGAATCAGCGAGTCAAAATCTTTTAAAATTTTATATGAAACTTTAAACCGGAGCCAAAAACCTTCGATTTGTTCAGCGGTGTAATCTACGCTAAATTAACAATTATAATACGAAAAAATTTTGGAAAATGAAAAAATATATAAATAAAAATTAATCTGAAATGAACTTATTAAATCCTAAAATTTAGTTGGATTAATTTTGATTTATTTATATTTTTTTCTATTTTGTGTTTTTAGAATTTTTTTTCTAAATTAGGCTTTCAAGGTCACTGTAATTTTAAAAAAGTAAATAAAAGACTATTTATTTCATTTTCAAACTCCGACGTTTCGCTGGGTATTTTCCAGCATCTTCAGGGATGAATTTTATTAAATCTGGTAACATTATAAAACAGAAAATAAAAATAATAAAAAAATAATTATAACAACAACAATGATCAATAACAATAAATATAAAAACAACTTACAAATATTCTCTCGTCAAATTTCTACATTAATTCCTTTAAAACCAAACAGCTATACACAATAAAATAAATTACATAAAACACACATTTAATTTTAAAAAATATAATATATAAATTGCAAAAATAAAATAAAAATATCACAGTTGTTTATCGTTAATGTTAATTATCACAGCGGAAGACTAAAACTAAGTTATTGCGATGGTGTAATTTGCATTAATATTATCTAAATCCTCTCTTTTGTTTACCACATATTTTGATTTTTGTTGAATCCCCAAACATTCTAATGTGTAGCGTTTATTTTCATTTCTCTCTTTATCTAATATTCTCACATCGTCCGTATTAATTTTATGCTCCATCTCTGTACAGTGAATTGCAAGTGCAGTTGTACACACAAAAAAAAATCAAGGTAATATTACCTAAAAACATAGTATAACTTTATCTAAGTGCCAAGATAACATAGAGCCTACAAAGTTTTTAGACAATATTACTAAAAAGCCAAGATGATTTTAAAAAAATTTTATGTTCGAAAAATTAACTATGCTTTTAGGAAATATTCCAACTAAACTTTGTAAGCTTTACAAAATTTTGAAAATAAATATTTATACATAAACTTTGGTAGTTTATGTATTTTATTTTGTTAAAAAGCAAATTATAAATAATTCCACCCTCAAATAAAAAAGTTAATTGATTTTATTATGGTTTTATTTGTAAAAACTATTTTTTTTAATTGCAAATTACAATTGTTGTTTATCTTTAAAGAATATTCTAAGACATCTTTCTAAAGAAAAAATCTCAGATACTGAGACATTTTTTCTATAGAAAAAATATCAGATTCTGTGACATTTTTGCTATAGAAAAAAATCTCAAATTATGTGACATTATTTTTAAAGAAAATATATTAGATTCTGCGACATTTTTTCTATAGAAAAAAAATCATAAGTTCTGAGACGTTTTTTGTATAGAAATTATCTCAGATTCTGAAACATTTTTGTATAGAAAAAATCTTTTATTCTGAGACATATTTTCTGTAGAAAAATTTTAGATTCTGATACATTTTTTTATACAAAAAATCTCAGATTCTGAGACATATTTTCTATTGAAAATTTTAGATTCTGAGACATTTTTCCTATAGAAAAAATATCAGATTCTAATACAGTTTTTCTATAGAAAAAGTCTTAGATTTTGAAACATTTTTCCTACAGAAGAAGCCTCAGATACTGAGACAATATTCCTAAAGGGATCAATCTCATATTCTGAGACATATTTTCTATAGAAAGTTTTAAATTCTGAGACATTTTTTCTATAGAAAAAGTCTTAGATTCTGAATATTTTTTCTGCACAAAGTCTCAGATTATTTTACATAGAAAAAGAAAAAAATTTTAGAATCTGATTCTCAGAAAAAATTTCCCAGAATCTGAGAATTTTTGTGTAGAAA
Source organism: Pegoplata infirma (assembly GCA_963921195.1). Taxonomy (NCBI): domain Eukaryota; kingdom Metazoa; phylum Arthropoda; class Insecta; order Diptera; family Anthomyiidae; genus Pegoplata; species Pegoplata infirma. Next base: position 1,033,456 of record CAWUER010000514.1, read on the forward strand.
AAATGTTTCAGAATCTGAGAGTTTTTCTGTAGAAAGAATGTCTCAGAATCTGAGAGTTTTTCTGTAGAAAAAATGTTTCAGAATCTGAGAGTTTTTCTATAGAAAAAATGTCTCCGAATCTGAGAATTTTTCGATAGAAAAAAGTCTCAGAGTCTGAGAATTTTTTTATAGAAAAAATGTCTCAGAATCTAAAATTTTTTATATAGAAAAAAATGTTTCAGAATCGGATAATTTTTCTATAGAAAAATTCTCAGATTCTAAGACATTTTTTCTTTAGAATAATTCTCTGATTCTGAGACATTTTATCTATAGAAAAATTCTCAGATTCTGAGACATTTTTTCTATAGAAATATTCTCAGATTCTGAGACACTTTTTCTATAGAAAAATTCTCAGATTCTGAGACATTTTTTCTATAGAAAAATTCTCAGATTCTGAGACATTTTTTCTATAGAAAAATTCTCAGATTCTGAGACATTTTTTCTATAGAAAAATTCTCAGATTCTGAGACATTTTTTCTATAGAAAAATTCTCAGATTCTGAGACATTTTTTCTATAGAAAAATTCTCAGATTCTGAGACATTTTTTCTATAGAAAAATTCTCAGATTCTGCGACATTTTTTCTATAGAAAAATTCTCAGGTTCTGAGACATTTTTCCTATAGAAAAATTCTCAGGTTCTGAGACATTTTTCCTATAGAAAAATTCTCAGATTCTGAGACATTTTTCCTATAGAAAAATTCTCAGATTCTGGGACATTTTTTCTTTTAGAAAAATTCTAAGATTCTGGGACATTTTTTCTTCTATAGAAAAGTTCTCAAGTTCTGAGACATTTTTTCTACAGAAAAATTCTCAGATTTTGAGACATTTTTTCTACAGAAAAACTCTCAGATTCTGAAACATTTTTTCTACAGAAAAACTCTCAGATTCTGAGACATTTTTTCTATAGAAAAATTCTCAGATTCTGAGACATTTTTTCTATAGAAAAATTCTCAGATTCTGAGACATTTTTTCTATAGAAAAATTCTCAGATTCTGAGACAATTTTTCTATAGAAAAATTCTCAGGTTCTGAGACATTTTTCCTATAGAAAAATTCTCAGGTTCTGAGACATTTTTCCTATAGAAAAATTCTCAGATTCTGGGACATTTTTTCTTTTAGAAAAATTCTAAGATTCTGGGACATTTTTTCTTTTAGAAAAATTCTCACATTCTGAGACATTTTTTCTATAGAAAAATTCTTAGATTCTGAGACATTTTTTCTATAGAAAAATTCTCAGATTCTGAGACATTTTTTCTACAGAAAAATTCTCAGACTTTGAGACATTTTTTCTACAGAAAAATTCTCAGATTCTGAGACATTTTTTCTACAGAAAAATTCTCAGATTCTGAGACATTTTTTCTATAGAAAAATTCTCAGATTGTGAGACATTTTTGTCTCAGAATCTGAGAATTTTTCTATAGAAAAAATGTCTCAGAATCTGAGAATTTTTCTAGAGAAAAAATGTCTCAGAATCTGAGAATTTTTTCTATAAAAAAAATCTCAGATTCTGAGACTTTTTTCTATAGAAAAATTCTAGAACATTTTTTCTATAAAAAATTCTCAGATTCTGAGACATTTTTTCTATAGAAAAATTTTCAGATTCTGAGAAATTTTTTCTATAGAAAAATTCTCAGATTTTGAGACATTTTTTCTAAGAATTTTTCTTTAAAAAAAAATTTCTATAGAAAAAATTTTAAGATTCAGATATGTTTTTTTCTACAGAAAAATTCTCAGATTTTGAGACATTTTTTCTACAGAAAAATTCTCAGATTCTGAGACATTTTTTCTACAGAAAAATTTTCAGATTCTGAGACATTTTTTCTATAGAAAAATTCTCAGATTCTGAGACATTTTTTCTATAGAAAAATTCTCAGATTGTGAGACATTTTTTCTACAGAAAAATTCTCAGATTCTGAGACATTTTTACTATAAAAAAAATCTCAGATTCTGAGACTTTTTTCTATAGAAAAATTCTAGAACATTTTTTCTATAAAAAATTCTCAGATTCTGAGACATTTTTTCTATAGAAAAATTTTCAGATTCTGAGAAATTTTTTCTATAGAAAAATTCTCAGATTTTGAGACATTTTTTCTAAGAATTTTTCTTTAAAAAAAATTTTCTATAGAAAAAATTTTGAGATTCAGAGATATTTTTTTATAGAAAAATCCTCAGATTCTAGACATTTTTTCTATAGAAAAAGGCTCATTACAAAGTAAGTGCAAAAAGCAGTGGGCATTCTTTAATTTTCTCTCTCCTCAAGGGAGATTTGACTTTGCTGTAGCAGAAGCTGAAACTGGTAGATTTTGTTATGATGGTGTCATTTTTGCGTGTTCCAAATTGGATTTAGTTCCCAATTCCATTGTCTTGATAACCCCACAGTCAATTTGCATTTTAACAATATCACCATTCAATTAGAGATCACCTGACGGTACCATAAAGACATTTTTGGCCGTATGTGTTCTTGTAATCTGAAACTGGTAGCAAAATATGATCCATATTAAAAGACAGCACATGGAAAGAATCATTACCCTTTTTACCTCAAAATAGCTACAAATATTTATAACAGATTGTTGTTTTAAATAAATCCTTCGAATAATGATTTCCAGAATCCATATTTAATTTTGCCTGCTTTTGGGGTGTATCACTTGTAAATGTAAATAAAAATCCATGTACCCATTCTTCAATTCTTAAATTCATACACTACATCAATTTCTAAAAATTTAATATACGAATTTTATAAAATTTTATTATTTTTAAATTAATTTAATTTTGGACATTTTTTTTTTCAAAATATTAAAATTGAAACTGACAATAAAAAATAAAAAAAAATAATTTCGAAATTTTACCTATTTTCATTAGTAAACCTTGCATGGCCATTAGATAAAAATGTAAAGTAAAATTATACTTGTGGCATAGGTAATAAGTCGTGGCTTTTAATAATCATACAAAAATAATTCACCTAAGCCAGCTTAGATAACATTACCTCGACGTTTTTTTTCTGTGTAGTTCTACTCTTTTTGATATCAGCTTCGTGTTCAGCTAACCTCGTCCCTAAACTTCTTTTTTCATTTTCCAAAGTTTTTTTATTATTTTTTCGGATCATAATTGCTAATTTATCGTAGCTTACGAAAAAAATATTCCAAATTTGTTTTACCATGTTAAAATATTTATTTTAAACTAAAAAAGGTTAATCCGAAAATAAATTTAAATCAAGAACAATATATGTAAGAGGATATTCAATGTTCTGACGCCAAAATAAGTTTGGCGTCTTGGCGTCTTGGCGTTTCTTACATAGGCCAAAATGAAAGGGTGTCAGGTGTTTTTTGCGGGAGTTGGTTGTATCCAACAGTTGCGCATCTCATAAAATTGAGATTTTACAGCGAAAGAATTATATTAAAACTTTAAAAAATTAAAAAAAAAAGGAGAACAAATTAACAAATAACTCATCCATAAAAAAAATTAAAAATAAAATATTTTGGGATTTTTTTTTTCTTAATTTTCTTATTTTTTTTTATTGGTAAAATTTTTTCTTAATTCTTTCATAATTTTTTTTAATTTTTTAAAGTTTTAATATAATTTTTTCGCTGTAAAATCTCAATTTTATGAGATGCGCAACTGTTGGATACAACCAACTCCCGCAAAAAACACCTGACACCCTTTCATTTTGGCCTATGTAAGAAACGCCAAGACGCCAAGACGCCAAACTTATTTTGGCGTCAGAACATTGAATATCCTCTTACATATATTGTTCTTGATTTAAATATAAAACGCAGCAGTTGCAATTATTCTTTTTTTTTACCATACACCATGTAATAAAAAAAAGAAAAATATTTTACATCTCAACTAATAAGTTTTCAAAGTGCGAATTGCGTTTTACTGTACCAATTTAATAAGAAAGTTGAAATAAAATGTGGATTAAAACTATGTACATGTGTTTAAAACGACTTTAAGACAATGAAATGGATAATATTTTGCTAAGAAAAAATTATTGTTAATCACTTTAAAGAGTATTAAGACAGAGACTAAGTTGCAATACAAATATAAAATAAACACATTTAAATTATGGTGTAGAAGAGTTAGAATATTCTTTATATGCTTTATATTTTTCTACCTTGCTAACTCGATCTTTAGCATATAAAAAGAATTTCTTTGATTTTTCTGTAAAGTCGTCCACCGATACATATGGATATTTTTTTTATATAAGCTCCTATAAATATTAAAAATATAAATTAAATTTTTTACACAAGTTTAAATTGTATACTATATTACCTTTTATAGCTGCAGTGCAGGAAGAATTTTGAACAACATTTTTGATTTTTGTGCCATTCCAACACAAACATTTTACTGCTGTATCCATCAAGAACAATATATATAAGAGGATATTCAATGTTCTGACGCCAAAATAAGTTTGGCGTCTTGGCGTTTCTTACATAGGCCAAAATGAAAGGGTGTCAGGTGTTTTTTGCGGAAAAAACGGGAGTTGGTTGTATCCAACAGTTGCGCATCTCATAAAATTGAGATTTTACAGCGAAAAAATTATATTAAAACTTTAAAAAATTAAAAAAAATTATGAAAGAATTAAGAAAAAATTTTACCAATAAAAAAAAAAAATAAGAAAATTAAGAAAAAAAAAATTCCCAAAATATTTTATTTTCAATTTTTAATTTTTTTATGGATAAGTTATTTGTTAATTTGTTCTCATTTTTTTTTTTTTAATTTTTTAAAGTTTTAATATAATTTTTTCGCTGTTAAATCTCAATTTTATGAGATGCGCAACTGTTGGATACAACCAACTCCCGTTTTTTCCCGCAAAAAACACCTGACACCATTTCATTTTGGCCTATGTAAGAAACGCCAAGACGCCAAGACGCCAAACTTATTTTGGCGTCAGAACATTGAATATCCTCTTATATATATTGTTCTTGGTATCCATCATAAGAGCTCTCCAGCATTTAAAAACATATTCCTTATGAGTTGCAGCACCGATTCTGATAAAATTATTTTTCTAAAAAAAAAAAAATAGAATTTAATTTGCAATGCTAATCAAAACCGTTTTATGGCTATGTAGGTACTCCCAGAGGTCTATTCGATTTCAATGAAAATTAATTATCAATTTTGTTTTATTTTTCTTATGATTTGGTTTTAAAGAATCTATCGCATACTTTAAAAAAAGTATTCTTTAAAACATAATTCGAAGTAATTTATTTTCTCTATTAGTACTTATGTTTTAAGGAAAATCCCCAAAACGATCGTGAATTTATTCCTGAAAATTATAAAATTCCCGAACTAGAAGAAACTCACTGAAAATTAATTATGTTTTAAAAGTACCAGAAAATAGAGATTCCTTTAAAACCAAATGGTAATTTTTGTTAAGGCTTTGGGATACATATTTACCATTTATACTTACCAGTATTATTTTACCATTTATACTTACCAGGTCCTTCATATCATTATCAAATTTAAAAAAAAAACTTCAGCTTTTTCGAAGGCAACTTGAGGTAAAAGGTTAGTTTTTTCACCATCTAAGCTGATTACTAATTTCTTTACTTCTCGTTTTGTCTTAACTATTTCTTCAGTTAATCTTGATATCAAAATTATAGATTTCTCCACATTTTTTCGTAGATCAGACATATTCTCCAATATCGTTTCTTGAACATCTACATGAACTAAATTATACATATGTATTAGCATTTCTATTTAATTAATAAAAAAAAAGTATTGTACCTCTTTTGCTAACCACACTATTCTCGGTAGCTTGCGAGTCCATAAAGCCATTAAAATCGTTGGAATTTATACGTTTCATTTTCTAATGGATAAAAGAAATAAAATAAAAAGCAGTATTGTAGTTAAACATTTCGTCACAAAACCAATATTTATTTTGGTTGTTTGTGTCGAAAATGATAAATTATTTGTAAAAAAAATATTTATAAATTACAAAATTATCCGGACTTTTGTCTGATAAATAAAATTTGTTGGCTTTGACTTACGAAGAAGAAGTAATATTCGAATAGTAAGACCTAACATTAAAAAAATGTGTATACCTCTCGGTATGTTAAATTTCCAACAAAATTATAGGTACAGTGTACATAAAAAAACATCGATACTTTGTAGCCTTGCAACATTTAAGTTCTCTGATGGTTAGTAATTTTCTGTTGAACTCTTGAGGAATTTGGCCTTTAATTTCTAGCAAAAGACGAGTTCATGTTTTTAATTTTACGTGATGGTACAGAGTACGGCTTTTTCCTATCCTCACACCAGGAATTTAAAAGTGCTCGCATTACGCCAAGGCACACTATGCATATAGTCGAGCACTCAAAAAATTATGTTAGTAAAATCAACGGAAAATGTCAGTTAAAATAACTACTTTGTAAGTTGTTTTGGGGTTAACTACTTTTTCAGTTAAATTAAATAACAATGTTAGTTATTTCAACTGACAAAAAATAACTGACTTATGAAGTAAATACTACTTACATTTATAGTAAAAACAACTAACATGTAGTAAAAATAAAATAATCAATATATATTTTTTTTTTCAAAAAATTTTTCACAAAAATAAATTGAAGACCAAATTTTTTCAATTTTTTTTTTTTAAAGTTGTGAAAAATAAAAAAAAAATATTTTAATTTTTTGGAAAAAAAAACTGTGAAAATTAACTACAAATTCTGATTAATTTTTATTAAAAAATAAAAATTGTTTTATTCGACCTTTAAAATACTATATTTTGAGGATGTTTATTCTGGCCCGAGGTCATTATTTGCTTTACTAATTAAAACCATGATATTCTCATAGAATAATTTTCAAGAAAATTATTTTTTGTTTTAAATTTATTGTACAAATTCTTATTAATTTTTATTAAAAAATAAAAATTGTTTTATTCGACCTTTTAAATATCATATTTTGAGGATGTTTATTCTGGCTCGAGGTCATTATTCTCTTTACTAATTAAAACCATGATATTCTCATAGCATAATTTTCAAGAAAATTATTTTTTTTGTTTTAAATTTGTTTGTGTTGGTCACCTTTGCACGAGTTAATCGACCCGTGTTTCGGAATTTGTCAAATTCCATTGTTTAGATTATTTACCACAAATAGAAACAATTTACTACAAAGTAGCAAACGAGTCTAATGACAAATCGTTTGTGCACAAACTAAAGTATTAATACATATTCGACTCTATCCACAATGTGAATTAGAAAGACGAAGAAATTGTACTATACTAGTAAGGCAATATGTTTTTGTGGTTGTGAGTGTAATAATACCACATTAGGGTTATTCATCACTATGACGTGCCAACCATTATGTTCAAATTCTGATTAATTTTTATTTAACAATAAAAATTGTTTTATTCGAACTTTACCGATTAAGTCTTGCAAAGGTGACCAACACAAACAAATTAAAAACAAAAAAATAATTTTCTTGAAAATTATGCTATGAGAATATCATGGTTTTAATTAGTAAAGAGAATAATGACCTCGAGCCAGAATAAACATCCTCAAAATATAATATTTTAAAGGTCGAATAAAACAATTTTCATTGTTTAATAAAAATTTATCAGAATTTGAACATAATGGTTGGCACGTTATAGTGATGAATAACCCTAATGTGGTATTATTACACTCACAACAACAAAAACATATTGTTGTAGTCCAATGGACTATCATATCGCTCCTTTACTTGTATAGTGTCATAACTCAAAAAATGTGTTTTTTGAGTTAATGATGCAGAATTATTCGTTATAGAGATGGGCGCTGGTCACGTGATTTGCGTGATTCACGTGAATCACGCGTGAATCACGCGTGAGTGTGAGTGATTTTCATTTCAATCACGTGATTGTGAGTGAGTGTGAGTTGAAAAAAAATCTGAGTGAGTGATTAGTGAGTGAGTCATTTATTTTTTGCGTGAGTTTGCGTGATTAGATTTTTTGATTTGCCCAATTTTTTTTTAATTTTTTGTAAAAAAATTTTTTTTCGAATTTTTTTCTTTTTTTGGTAAGAAATTTTATTGAGTGAGTAGATTTTGCGTGACTCACGCGTGAGCGTGATTGAATCTTGCGTGAGTCACGCGTGAGCGTGAGTAACTTTTTTATTACTCACGTGAATAGTGAGTGAGCGTGAGTAACAAAAAAAATTGCGTGAGTGATTAGTGAGTGATTCGATTATATTTTGCGTGAGCGTGAGTGAGTGTGAGTCAAAATCCACTCACGCGCCCATCTCTAATTCGTTATATCGTGCTTTATATTGTGTCAAAAAGTCGTATTAATATCTTTAAACTCGCCGTTTGAGAAGAGTACACGCCATTATTACATTTTCTATGTACCGGCCTTTTTCAATTAAAAATCAGTTTCAATAGTAAACTTTAAACGTGTTTTCTGCAAAATCAAATATTTTGAGTTGTGACACTATACAAGAGCGATATATAAAAATGTTTTAAATATTTTTGTTGGTTATTGACAATCGTTGCCTTACTAGTATAGTACAATTTCTTCGTCTTTCTAATTCACATTGTGGATAGAGTCGAATATGTATTAATACTTTAGTTTGTGCAGAAACGATTTGTCATTAGACTCGTTTGCTACTTTGTAGTAAATCGTTTCTATTTTTGCTAAATAATCTAAACAATGGAATCTGACAAATTCCGAAACACGGGTCGATTAACTCTTGCAAAGGTGACCAACACAAATAAATTTAAAACAAAAAAATAATTTTCTTGAAAATTATGCTATGAGAATAAAGAGTAAAGAGAATAATCACATCGAGCCAGAATAAACATCCTCAAAATTTATTGTTTTAAATATTTTTGTTGGTTATTGACAATCGTTGCCTTACTAGTATAGTACAATTTCTTCGTCTTTCTAATTCCCATTGTGGATAGAGGCGAATATGTATTAATATTTTAGTTTGTGCACAAACGATTTGTCATTAGACTCGTTTGCTACTTTGTAGTAAATCGTTTCTATTTTTGCTAAATAATCTTGACAATGGAATCTGACCAATTCCGAAACACGTGTCGAATAAGTCTTGCAAAAATGACCAACATAAATAAATTTAAAACAAAAAAAATAATTTTCTTGAAAATTATGCTATGAAAATAACATAGTTTTAATTAGTAAAGAAAATAATGACCTCGAGCCAGAATAAGCAACCTCAAAATATAAAATTAACTACTTTAAATAACTGTTACAGTACTTTTTTGTTAGTTGTTCAAAAAAACGACTTAAAATAACTAACAGAAATAGTTGTTTGATATTTTTCATACAAAAACAACTGACTTTGTAGTTGAAAACAACTAACTACTATAAAATATACAAACAACTAACATGTAGTAACTTATGACTGTTGGTTCTAAATTTGTATGGTGTTCAGGGTATGTTTTATTATGAAAATCTAAATTTGTCCTTCTAGGATGACAACAATAATACCCTGAATAAGATTTAATATTAAACACAAGAAGAAGTTATGAGCTAAAACACCTCAATTCTACCGACGAGTTGACCGCACCCCCGCCAAATTTAATGAAATTAAGTACTGGGGCTTACTTTAATAAAAAAAAATTTTACCAATTTTTCAGCCTCCTGGTCATTGCAGTATTCGAGATATGCGGTCTTGAAAATTAACAAAATCGTATATATTTGACAAAAGTGTTCTGGCTTAAATAAAGATATCTCGAAAACTAATAATAATACAGGTCTGATTTAGGTTTCAAATAATAGGTAAAGAGACAGCCTTCAAAATGGCTTTCCCGAAGATTTTTTTTTGAAAAAGGTCAAAGGTCATTGGATTTAACCCTAATTTTTGGAGAGCTATATCTCAAAAAACGATATTTTTAAAATTTTGGAAAAAATATATGTTGTTAAGAATCACCTATGCAACTTAAGTTTAAATTTACAGGATGGAGACTTCATTGGAACTTTTAATATTAATAGAAACATTGTGACAGGATAGAAAAAGCGGTCTAATTTTCCTTAGAAAAAAAAATTTTTTTTTGTCTTTGAAATGCTGGTACCAAAATTGATTTTTTTAAATGTTTTTGACGTGCTGAGTCCAAATATGACCTTTGAATTGGCCTATCGCTATTACTTTTCAAGATATATGCACCTAAGTGTTCAAAAAAACACAGCAATAATATTTTAGCAATTTTCACACATTTGTGTGCAGATATCTCGAAAACTATTAGCGATAGGCCAGTTCAAATGTCATATATGGACTCAGTACGTCAAAAACATTCAGAAAAGTGAACATTGGTACCAGAATCTCAAAGACAAAAAAAAATATTTTTTTTCTTAGGGAAAATACATCGCTTTTTCTTTCCTGTCACTATGTTTCTATTAATATTAAAAGTTCCAATGAAGACTCCACCCTGAAAATTTAAACTTAAGTACTATAGGTAACCCTTAACAACATATATTTTTTCCAAAATTTTAAAAATATCGTTTTTTGAGATAAAGCTCTCCAAAAATTAAGGTAAAAACCAATGACCTTTGACCTTTTTCAAAAAACGTCTTGTGGAACGCCATTTAAAAGGCTGTCTCACTACCTATTATTTGCATCCCGACTGAGACCTGTATTATTACTACTTTTTGAGTTATCTTTATTTATCTCAAAACACTTTTGTCAAATATATACGATTTTGCCAATTTTCAAGAGCGCATATCTCGGAAAGAAAAACTACCAGAAGTCCAAAATTTCGGCACTATGATTTTTTTGTATGGGCCCAACTATATTCCAAGTTTCATCAAATTTGAAAGGGGTAAGGTCAAATATGCTACTTTTTTCGGTTGAATTGATGTGTTTTAACTCTTATGGGTTTAGAATAGCCTTCAAAACATCCTATAACAAAAACGACTTTTGTAATCATTATGATTCCTAACATCGGTCTTTAAGAAAATTTCCAGTGCCGTAGAGAACATAGGACCCGCCTTCGACTGTGATGATATTGCAAGATCGTGGCGTTTCCTTTAAAGTTCTTGCGTCTTCTGGTAGTTCCGGCAAAATCTTTCCTAAAATTTTTAGCAAACTGTTTGTTGTCGGGATAGTAATATTGTTCCTAATAGTGCATTCACATTGGCATCGAAAGCCCGTTTAACGAGGTTTCGCCTCAAACATCATTTGAAAGTACGTTTTTTCCCATACAAATTGAAAACTTTTTGTTATGAGTTTTCAACGAAAGTACGTTCGAAAGCTCTTAAATTTCATAAAGAAAATAAATTAAAGAAAGTGTCAAAAATAAAAAATAAAAATATTTAAAGATTTTCATAAAAAATAGCATTAAATCAAAAGATTTAAATAAATTATTGTAAATTAGTGCGAAAATTAATTAATTGTGTGCGATTAATGTCGGTATGTTCGCAAATTTTATTCGGTAATTTTCGAAAACGTGATAACCGTCAAAAATTTCGGGTGTGAACGGTTATGTTTTCAAAATGAAAGTACGTACCTTGTTAGTATCACTGCTTCTAATACTAACAAGGGAAGTATCTCAACCCTTATGAACCGATTTGCATGAAACGTAAAATATATATAAAAGAGATAATCCTAAGGTTGGGGTGTCTCGGCTTATCGGCCATATCGGGGATTTAGGGGTTCACAACATGGTTTAAAAAATGGCGAAAAAATCGTTTTTTGGATTTTTCAGACATTTCTTTCTAAGAAACTATATGATGTTTACATATGAGAAGAAAGGTTTTTTTAATGCCTATATAGCGGTGGCATAACCTTGTAAAAGTTTGGCTTCGTTAAATACATTTTTCATGAAAATGTGTAAATTTTGGGGGGTATTTATATGAGGACATAGACCTACGATGTCCATATGAATACGAAAAATTCTTTATTAAATTTAAGTCGACACGTATTTTTGCACTAGAGGATATCCCTCTTAGTTCGGGAGTTATCGAAATTTTCCCTAACCTTAAAATCGTCTCTTTTATATATATTTTAAGTTTGAGGCAAATCGGTTCATAAGGGTTGAGATACTTCCCTTGTAAGACATATTTCAATATTACGTTCGGGCTGCAGTTCATGAAATAGCTCTATTGCACTGTTTGAAGATACTGGCAATTCCTCGTCAGTCTCTTCAGAACTTTGAACGTAATATTTAAATAACTTACTACTTTCCTTTCTTCGTTTTGGTCGCAGCATTTTATTTAACAAATTAAAAAAAAAATAAGTACTTACAGTTTTTGGTCCTTTAAAAGTTGGATGGTTAATATGAAATCTGCACCAAACTGCACTATTTTTTTGTACAATTTAATTGGGATGGTTAATAATAATAATTGCACCAAACTACACTATTTTTATACAGTTTTTATACCCTCCAACCACAGTATGGGGCTATACTCACTTTGTCATTCCGTTTGTAACGCATAAAAATATCGGTCAGGGACCCCATAAAGTATATATATTATTGATCTATGATCGATTCTAAGTCGTTCTATGAATGTCCGTCCGCCTGTATAAAACACGATTCAGTCCAAAATAAAAGAGCTAGACTCCTGAAAATTGGCTAGAATATGTGTAATGTTCATAGGCCGGCTAAGTTCGGAAATGGGCAAAATCGGGCCAGGGGGAATCAAGTCCCCTCTTAGCGAACTAAAAAATGCCATTTTTACATCTATTTTTGCCATTTTTGTTAAACAAATGAATCCTTTTTGTGTCAGAAGGACTTTAAGCTCCTGAACTTTGACCCAGGGGACTGGAAAATTTAGTTTCTTCCTGCCCGCCCCCTTTTGTGGGCGTGGATTTAAAAAAATCATTAAAATAATGAGAGAATTGTATTACTAAAGTGTAAAAAGCATAATAAATAAATTAGTTAACATTTATCGCGATGAAGAAGGTATCCCCACCACCCCCAACCAGCCCCACCCCAAAAAAACCGCCCATGTATTTTTTATATGTTCTAACAAGTTGGAGGGTATCAAAGATTCGGCATAGCCGAATTTAACACTCTCACTTGTTTTTTATTTATATTGTTCTTTGTTAAAATAGTTTTAATTTCACGATTATTTTCAAACACAAAAATAAAATAGTTTGTGAAAATTTTTGAAGTTTTTTTCAAATTTAAATATTCTATTTATTTTTTTATTTTTTAAGTAGTCGCATAAAGTATCATAAAGGTAATAACGTTTACGCTATCATATCGTACTTGTGTTTTTTGGGCATATACAATTACATCTAATGATAACCATATTAATATATAAATACATGTGGGAGACATAATCATATGTGACACATATAACTTAATTTGATTGCATATATATTTTTATGTGACTTAATATCAAATAACGTATATGTATTAAGGGTGGGATAGTGTCGTGTGAGATTTTAAGCAGCAATATTTGGAAGCGCTAGAACCGCTCATTTTGTGAGGTTGGTAAAAAAAGTGTATGAGCCAAAAAATAGGGGAGGTCGGATAGGATCTAGGGGTCGCTCATCGGGGTCAAAGTTGGGCTTAGAGGGGAAAAAATCCACAAAAAGCCCCAAAACTCCCCTGGTTTTGCTCCTAGAGGGGTCAAATGTGAGACTGGCCCCCATTATTTTTTCCCCCTGAACACTTTTGCCAAACATACCTAAGCCCTATCTCCAATCCCTAAGGGGGGTCCCATACAAAGGTTCAATTTTTAAAAAATCTTTCTTCTACCGCTCTAGTTGTCCTAAAAGTCACCCTAGAGGAATCAAATGCATGACCGACCCCCAATATTTTTTCAACCCCAACATTTTCTTAGAACATACCTACCCCTTATCTTCAATCCTTAGGGTGGTCCCCTTACATTTTTTTTTTATTTTTTCTTAAATTGTCATATTAAATCAGCTCCTACCGGTCCAATAGTGCCTCCTAGAGGGGTCATTATCAAGACCAACCCCCATTAATTTTTAGCCCCCAACACTTCTTCTGAACATACCAATTCCATATCTCCAATAAGGGGTCTCCCACACAAAATTACATTTTTGTAAAACTTGCTCTCACCGCTCTAACTATCGCAGGGTTCACCCTAGAGAAGTTAAATGTGTGGACGACCCCCAATATTTTTTCAGCCCCAACATTTTCCCCAAACAAACCTACCCTCTATTTAAAAGCCTTAAGGGTGTTCCCACACATTTTTTTTATTTTTTAATTTTTTTTTATAAAATCTGCGCCTACCGCTCCCATTCTGCCTTTTAGGAACGGTAAATGCAGACTGACCCCCATTAATTTTTGCCGCCTACATTTTTTCTGAACATACCTACGCCGTATTTCCACTTTGTAGGGGTGCTCCCCTGGGGAAAACTAAATTAGTAATGTATGTAGAGAAGTCAAATGTATGACCTGCCCATATAATTTTTTAGCCAAAACATTTTCTTCAAACATACCTACCCTCTATCTTCAAGGTGTTACCCCCCAATTTTTTTATTTATTTTATCGAGAAATCCGAGGTCTTTAATTTGTAATTTAATAGTAACTTTTGTTAAGCGTAAAAAAATATTTTTTTTAACTTGAAAATAATAAAAAATGATAAATAATATATGTAACTACAAATTCAATTAATTTATTTTTATCGTGTGATGGATATTGTTTCCGATTTTCGGCCACGACCTGAAGCAAAACTATTTTTTCCTCCTCGTTACTGCACAACACGTTGTTATAGTCTTCTATTAATTTTAATCCTCTTTCGGCAGCGTCGTTGACAACATGTAATTTACGTAATATTTGCAGCGCTCGCTGGTAGTCCTGACGATTTTCCCAAGTATTTGGATAGGAAGCAATGAAATTTGTTGTTATTCAGAAGCGTGCAAAAAATTTTGGAGTCTCAGGTGTGACGTAGTGGCTTAAATCAGTTTTCATGAGTTCTTGATTCACTTGTTTCGATGCAATGTTAATTCTTTTCACACCTTCGAATCCAACAACATGTACTGGAGGATTACAATCCTTGTTGCCACTGTCGCCGCTATCCTCTGAGTCATCTTCTTCCCCGATATCAACGTCTTCTTCTTCCTCGCTGTCTTCGTTAGACGATTCGTCCATCTCATCGTCAGATAACTCTTCCTCCAATTCCTCTTTCTCTTCTTCAAATATACGAATTGCATTCGACATTTTTCGTTTTATTTCACAAGAGATATTCGGATCAAATAGTGAGAGAGCAACAGCTTCGCCACTGAGATACCAGAGATGTCCACAGAATCTCTTGACCAATCGTTGCGACAGAATCTTATCAATTGCAGCATAATTGGCAATTGCTCTCAAAAAATTAAAATCATTATTTGGAGCTTCTATTGCTTTGGTAGCGCTAAACCAAGCTTTTACGTAAATTGTTATGATGAAAACGGTCACATCAAGAAGTGCATTTAATTCTTTTTTGGCCAAACCGATATATTTTCGGAACAAAAAAATTTTTAGGCAATATATGCCTTTTGCCATCCATCGAGCATGACTGATGGGTCCTGGTGGGCTAAAATGCTTATTAGGAATATTTTCGCCAAGGTATAATAAA
The DNA here is from genome assembly GCA_963921195.1 of Pegoplata infirma. Taxonomy (NCBI): domain Eukaryota; kingdom Metazoa; phylum Arthropoda; class Insecta; order Diptera; family Anthomyiidae; genus Pegoplata; species Pegoplata infirma. Next base: position 1,048,954 of record CAWUER010000514.1, read on the forward strand.
ACAATTTCAAGAAACTCCTTGTAGTCGTCTCTGGGTTGCTTTTCTTTTATTTGAGCCCAACAAAACAACTTGATGTCAGTTTGGACTTGAGCTGGTATGTTGCCTGCCACTTCCTCATCTTATGTGCCAAGACTGTACGGTTTGTCTTTTATATTTTCCCACTGCTCTTTAAAACGCGCAAACATTAGCACTCCTGGTCCAGACGTTTTGCCGAATTTGGTTTCAAACACTTAGTTTTCCCCATGGGAGCACCCCTACAAAGTGGAAATACGGCGTAGGTATGTTCAGAAAAAATGTAGGGGGCAAAAATTAATGGGGGTCAGTCTGCATTTCCCGTCCCTAAAAGGCACAGTGGGAGCGGTAGACGCAAATTTTATAAAAAAATTAAAAAAAAAAAAAATTGTGTGGGGACACCCTTAAGGCTTAAAAATAGAGGGTAGGTTTGTTTGGGGAAAATGTTGGGGCTGAAAAAATATTGGGGGTCGGTCACACATTTAACTTCTCTAGGGTCTAACCTGCGATAGTTAGAGCGGTGGGAGCAAGATTTACAAAAATGTCGTTTTGTGTGGGAGACCCCTTAGGAATTGGAGATATGGAATTGGTATGTTCAGAAGAAGTGTTGGGGGCTAAAAATTAATGGGGGTTGGTCTTGATAATGACCCCTCTAGGAGGCACCATTGGACCGGTAGGAGCTGATTTAATATGACAATTTAAGAAAAAATAAAAAAAAATGTATGGGGACTACCCTAAGGATTGAAGATAGGGGGTAGGTATGTTTTAAGAAAATGTTAAGGTTGAAAAAATATTGGGGGTCGGTCATACATTTGATTCCTCTAGGGTGACTTTTAGGACAACTAGAGCGGTAGAAGAAAGATTTTTTAAAAATTGAACCTTTGTATGGGACCCCCCTTAGGGATTGGAGATAGGGCTTAGGTATGTTTGGCAAAAGTGTTCAGGGGGAAAAAATAATGGGGGCCGGTCTCACATTTGACCCCTGTAGGAGCAAAACCAGGGGAGCTTTGGGCATTTTTGTGGATTTTTTCTCCTCTAAGCCCAACTTTGACCCCGATGAGCGACCCCTAGATCCTATCCGATCTGCCCCATTTTTTGGCCCATGCATTTTTTTTACGAACCTCACAAAATAAGCTGTTCTAGCGTGTCGAAATCGAAAACTCGTGCACTATCCCACCCCTAATATGTATGTACATTAGAGTGTCCCTTATCTTGGAAATGTTGAGACGGTCCCCGCTATTTTTTTCCATTTGACTTAAAAATAACTCAGGAAAAATTTTACGCCCCTACGCCACGCCTTCCTTACGCGACGGGGCCTAAAAAATCATTTTTCCATACAAGCCAAAATTTTTTTTTTGATTTTAAATTTTTTTGTTATTAATTATTATATTACTTGGTTAGCTTATTCACGACAAAAAATTTTGGTTGGATTAGGGTTCCAGCTCTAAAATTTTTTTTGAAAAAAAAAAATTAGAGCCGTGGGGGTCCTACGGTAAAAAATTTTTAAGAAATATTTTTTTTTTTAGTTTTGACAAGCAATGGTTTTAGTTGTTATGTTGCTTTTAATGATATATATTAAAAAAATATTATTCATATCTGTGACAGCTTCACCTTTTTCGAAAAAAAATTTTGAGCCGTTGGGGTCCTACAATAAAAAAATTTTAAAAAAATATTTTTTTTTTAGTTTTGACAAGCAACCGTTTTAGTTGTTATGTTGTTTTTATTGATATATATTAAAAAAAAATATTATTTATATCTGTAACATCTTTATCGTGTTACGCAAAACATCAACAATGCATTTTTTACCCTTTTTTAGAACACGATAAAGATGTCACAGATACAAATAATATTTTTTTTATGAATACACAGAAATAAACGAATTGTTATTTTGACCCCCATATTTGTGAATACAATTAAATTTTTCACTGAAGTTGCTCCTATACGGAAATTTGTAATATCAACTAACGTTTGTAAATATTAATTGTTGGAAAAACAATTAATAAATGAGTTTGTAATAGTTCTCCTAAATTATTATTTGTATTGGCAAACGTACAAAATCTTAAATTTTTTTTCAACAAAGAAATTCAACAAACACAAACGTAATTTGTTGATCTAACAAACAAAAACAAAAATAAATTTTGTTTTCAACAAAGAAATTCAACAAACACAAACGCCATTTGTTGATACGGTAAAGGAATGTAACAAAGGAATTTGTGATATCAACTAACAGTATTAGTTGTATTGACAAATTAAATCAATTAAATATTTTGTTGGGTCAACAAAATATTTAATTGATATGATAAAACTTTTTTTATAGGAAAAAAAATTAAAAATAAAATGATTAAAAAATTTGTTAATCGATATAAATGTAGAAGAATATTAATATTGAAATTAAACAAAAGTATTTTGTTAGTCAATATTCTTTTCTATGACACTTAAGAATGTATTTTACTTTTATCGTTATACCATTTTGGTCTTATGTTGAAAATTCTTTTTTTTCGTTCGTTCTTTATTTCTTTCTTTTTTATATACACATGTTTTAGTTTCGCTTTAGACAAACATAGCAATCGCTAAAAACTTGTAAGGCAAATTCTGTAAAAAAAAAAATTCCAAAACAAAACAAATACTTTATATAAAAAGATTAATTTGTTTTTTACATTTTTTAATAATATTTCGAATGAAATAATTTCAATTGCTGCCGTACCCCTTGCTTGCTCAGATAAAACTAAATTCATAATCGTTTTGTTTTTAATTGTCTTCTTTTTTTATTGTCTGCTTTTTTTAAAAAGAAGTACAGGCACAAATAAAAACAAACTACACGACGAGAGAGAGCATGTTGTCGTTATAGATGTTTGTGTTTTATACTTTACAAAAGCTACCAAATTCTTTATAGACAGCGATTGTTAAAAAAAATTTACGATTTTGTTAGATTGACAAAGTTCTTTGTATTTATTGATATAAATTGTTGAAAATGTAACTTTTATTTGACAAAGTCGTTTAGTGACAAAAATTGTTGAAAAAAATCTGTTTTATTTACAAATTATTGAACATTAATAACAAACGGGCTATTTTAAAGTTAACAAAATATTTTTTTTTGTCTTATTGACAAACTGACACTAATGATTTGTTGAAATTCCCCTTTTATTTTGAAATAAAGTTATTTGACGTCGTTTGTTGAAAACAAAATCGAGTTTTTGTATTATTGACTAACGCAATGCCGTTTTTACTAAATGTTTGGTTGATATCAGTTTAGGACATTCACAATTGCTGTTTGTTGACTTGAATTTTATGTTTTATTTTCTGTGTATATATCATTTAAAGCAACATAGCAACTAAAACCGTTGCTTGTCAAAACTAAAAAAAAATATTTTTTAAAAAAATTTTTACCGTAGGACCCCTGCGGTTAAAATTTTTTTTTCGAACATTTTTTTTAGAGCTGAAAGCCTTATCCACCAAAATTTATTTTTTTTTGTTGTAAATAAGCTTACCAAGTTATATAAGAATTAATAACAAAAAAAAATAAAAAATTAAAAAAAAATTTTGGTTTGTAGTAGTAATTCTTTATTTGGTATTTTCTTTGTTTTTTTTTAAAACGTTAAAAAAATATCTTAAAGAATATACGGCTGTGACTATGTCGTTAGCCGGAAAAAAAGAGTTTCACATAAAAAATATAATTTAATTTTACAATGTATTGATTTTTAATCATTATATTCAAATATTAGTGTTTTACGATAAGCTAAAGCACTAATAATGTATTGTAATAAATTCTGCCAATTGTTTCCCCATTTAAATTTCTAATTATTTCCTCATCAGATAGAGTTATCTTATTAAACCATTTTAATCTAAAGTAATTTAAAATTGGGCATCTCCCAATGAAATGTTGGATGTTTTCAACTTCTTTTGAATTGCACAAAGAGCAAATTTTGTTAGTTCTTCCCGAGTGCCGAGACCCATTCAGTTCTATCAAATCGCAGCGAGCTTTGAAGATCCACATTATGTTAGTTTGGGTATGATTACCCTTTTGCCGAATCGCGCTCTACATATGACCTACAGCTCCCGCTCGGATAGTTCAGTATTGTACAAAGGGGCGTGGCATTTTACGCCCCTTTTTCCAATCGTAGTATAACATGTCCTATAGTTCCGCACTCGGTTAACACTATCAGTGCTGAAAATTTAATTAAAATCGAATCAACAGTTTTTGCGTTATTGCGGAGCATGCAGAAATAAAATTCAATTCAATACAAAGGGGCATGGCATTGTACGCCCATTTGTCCGATCACGCTCTAATTTGGCACAGTTAGTACTTGGTTAGTACTCTTGTTGGTTTAAATTTCATCAAAATCGGTTGAGCCGTTTTTTATATATGTCATTAGTGGTATATGTCATTAGTGGTGCAATGTTAAAATTCGATTTTGCCCACCCCTCCGCCCACTGGCAAAAAAGCATGGCATTTTACGCCCATTTGCCCGACCACGCTCTAATTTGGCTTATAGTTAGTACCTGGTTAGATCTATCTTCGGTTTAAATTTCATCAAAATCGGGCAATCCGTTTTTTATATATAGATATCATTAGTGGTGCAATGTAAAAATTCGATTTTGCCACGCCCCTCCGCCCACACGCAAAAAATTTAAAATTTGACTGCACAGTGTTACTCTCTAGACTATTCTAAATATTCCCTGAAAATTTCATCAAGATCGGTCCAGCCATTTTCGCGCCCATAAGGAACATACATATAGCCGTTTTTTGCATTATTGAAATAACTTTCAATTCAATACAAAGTTGCATGGCATTTTACGATACTTTGTCCGATAACGCTCAAATTTGGCACATAGTGAGTACTTAGTTAGTACTATCTTTGATATAAATTTAATCAAAATCGGTCCATCCGTTTTTTATATATAGATGTCATTAGTGGTGGAATGCAAAAATTGGATTTTGCCACTCCCCTCCGCCCACAGACAAAAAATCAAAAATCCGACTTGACAGTGTTACTCGCCAGGCTATTCTGAATATTCCCTGAAAATTTCATCAAGATCGGTCCAGCCGTTTTCGAGTCCATACGGAACATACATACATACCCACATACATACACACATCCATTTTTATATCTATACTAGCTATACCCGGTCCGCGTTGCTGGCCCTAAGAAAAAAAAACTGTTTTATATTGCATCTTAATTTAAATATAGTGTCGGACAAAATTAAAGCACGGGTCCGGGTCCAGCTATTCACCTTTGGTTCCACCCTCGGTTAGCACTATCTATAGGAAATCTGAAGAAAATCGGTTCAGCCGTTTTTGCGTGATTTTGTAACAGACAGACATAACGTTAAGTATAGCACAAAGGGGCGTGTCATTTAACGCATTTTTATCGAATCATGATAGTCTAAAGTTCCATGCTGCATCCTCGATTAGTACTATCTGTGCTGCAAATTTCATTGACATCAGTTTTGCCGTTTTTGTGTAATTACGAAAGAGGAGGAAATAACTTTTTATTTATGAAAAACGGGAGTGACATTTTATACACTTTTGCTAAATCGCGCTCTACATATGACCTACTGTTCCCGCACGGTTAGTAGTGACAGATTCGGCTTATCCGTTTTTACGTGATTTCAAAACAGGCAGATATAACGGTTAGTATAAAACAAAGGGGCGTGGCAATTTACGCCTCTTTGTTCAATCGTGGTCAGTATAGTACAAAGGGCGTTGCAATTTTGATCCCTTTTTCCAATAACGATCTTATATGGCCTACATATGCACTTGATTAGCACTGTATGTATTTAAAATGTCAAGAGAATCGGTTCAGCTGTTTTTGCGTGATTGCGAAACAGGCAGGCAACGTCCAGTATAGTACAAAGGGGCGTGGCATTTTACGCCCCATTTTCCAATCGTAGTATAACATGGCCTATAGTTCCGCACTCGGTTAATACTATCAGTGCTGAAAATTTCTTTAAAATCAAATCAACAGTTTTTGCGTTATTGTGGAGCATGCAGAAATAAAATTCAATTCAATACAAAGGGGCATGGCATTTTTTATATGTAGATGTCATTAGTGGTGCAATGTAAAAATTCGATTTTGACCACCCCTCCGCCCACTGGCAATAAAGCATGGCATTTTACGCCCATTTGTCCGATCTCGCTCTAATTTGGCATATAGTTAGTACTTGGTTAGTACTATCTTTGGTTTAAATTTCATCAAAATCTTTTCATCCGTTTTTTATATAAAGATGTCATTAGTGGTGCAATGTAAAAATTCGATTTTGGCACGCCCATCCGCCCACACACAAAAACTTAAAAATCTGACTGCACAGTGTTACTCCCTAGGCTATTTTGAATATTCCCTGAAAATTTCATCAAGATCGGTCCAGCCATTTTCGCGTCCATAAGGAACATACATATAGCCGTTTTTTGCATTATTGAAATAACTTTCAATTCAATACAAAGTTGCATGGCATTTTATGCTACTTTGTCCGATAACGCTCAAATTTGGCACATAGTGAGTACTCAGTTAATACTATCTTTGATATAAATTTCATCAAAATCGGTTCATCCGTTTTTTATATATAGATGTCATTAATGGTGGGATGCAAAAATTGGATTTTGCCACGCCCCTCCGCCCACAGACGGAAAATCAAAAATCCGACTTGACAGTGTTACTCGCCAGGCTATTCTGAATATTCCCTGAAAATTTCATCAAGATCGGTCCAGCCGTTTTCGAGTCCATACGGAACATACATACATACATACCCACATACATACACACATCCATTTTTATATATATATAGATAGATATAGATTTTAAAGATTTAATGTGAATATAAGTGAATATATTAAATAAAATCGTTGTAAAAATGGTTTTTCAAATATTTTTTTATACTAAAATTTATTGAAGGTGTTACAAACCGAGTGTTAAACTTTAACTGCTCCCCCATATACTGAAGAATTAAAAAATCGCTAAATGTAAAATGTTTACTTTATTATGTTTTTAATAGTTTTTTGAATGGAAATCATTATTATTTTAAATAAAAGTATGAAATAATTCATTAAATAACAGTTTTGTTTTTATTTAAGCAAAAACTGTGCAACACGACACCTATTTTGATGTCGTGTATTTTAAGTCGATTTAACGATTCTCGTTAAACGATTTTGAGCTTACGTGAAGCTAAAAAGCGTCAAAAAGACGATTTCGAACATACGATTTAAGAAAAATCGAGTTACATGAAGCCAATGCATCGTTTTGACGACGTCGATACATCGTTCTCACTTTACGTGATCATAGTCCTGACCTACTTCCGCACTCCGTTGGTACCATCAGTGCTTAAAATTTAATTTTAATCGTATCAGCCGTTTTGGCATTATTGCAAAGCATGCAGATATATTTTCAATTCAATACAAAGGGGCGTGGCATTTTACGCCCCTTTGTCCAATAACGCTCTAATTTGGCACATAGTTAGTACTCGATTAGTACTATCATCTTTGGTTTAAATTTCATCAAAATTGGTTTATTTCTTTTTTATATACAGATGTCAAAAGTGGTGCAATGTAAAAATTCGATTTTGCCACGCCCCTCCGCCCACAAAAAAATAATCAAAAATCTGATCACACAGTTTTACTCCCGAGGGTATTCTAAATTTTCCCTGAAGATTTCATTAAGATCGGTCCAGCCGTTTTCGCATCCATAAGAAACATACATACAGCCGTTTTTGCATTATTGCAAAGCATGCAGAAATATTTTCAATTCAATACAAAGGTGCGTGGCATTTGACGGCCCTTTATCCGACAATGCTCTAATTGGGCACATAGTAAGTAATCGGTTAGTACTATCTTTTATTTAAATTTCATCAAAATCGGTTCATTCGTTTTTTTATATATAGATGTCATTAGTGGTGGAATGTAAAAAATTGATTTTGCCACGCCCCTCCGCCCACCGGCAGAAAATCAAAAATCTGACCGCACAGTGTTACTCCCCAGGCTATTCCGAATATTCCCTGAAAATTTCATCAAGATCGGTCCAGCCGTTTTCGAGTCCATACGGAACATACATACACACATCCATTTTTATATATATAAGATAAGATATGTCCCAACACGTATTTGGATAAAATAAGATGATGAAATTGGTGGATCAAAACAGCTCAAAATTTGTTATATTAGATTAAATATGATCGTTTTTCATCCGAATATTTGGTTTATCTAATGTGATATAATTGTATATAATTTTATATCATAAGATGAAATATGTAGAATTTTGCATAAAATATTTTTTTTTTATCTCATAATTTTCAAATTTATCCCAAATTTTTTTTTCGGGAAATGCAAAAAAAATTGCAAAAAAAAATTTGTGTCCGGGACTTAAAATTTAAAAAAAAAATCGAAATTTAAAAAAAAAAAAATTATTAAAACTTTGTTAATAAATTTTTACTTCAAAACGCAAAAAATGTACCAAAAATGTTTTTTATCCAGGACTTAGAAAATTCTACAAAACTTTTTCAGGACTTGTAAAATTTTTCAAAAATTTGGCTAAATTTTTTTTTTTGTTTAAATCATTTTTAATGAAATTCTTAACTCCAAAACGCAAAAATATTATTGTGTCTGGAAATTTAAAAAAATTTTCTCGGGACTTACAAAACTTTTTCACGATACATACATGTATATTTCATCTTGTATGAAGTCAGACATGGAGTTGTATATCATATATTTATTCATCTAATCTTGTATGAGGTCATTCATGGAGTCATATAAAATATTATATGCAATATTAATTTAATAAAGCTTTATATATTGTACTAGTCGAATAGCCTGTCCCTGCCAGGCGGAACACCAAATCACTTTTACCAATAATTCTAATTTTTTACCATACTTTATAAAAAATTATGTTTGTGCTTAAAAAATTTAATATTGCTAGATTGAGTTACACCAATATATTTCCCAAACTGGAAAAAATTTAATGAGTATAAAAGGTTTTACTGATAAAATTTTAAAACTAAATTTAGCACGCCCTTTTCGTCTCTCCGTCCTTAAACCGGATATTAAAAATCCATCGTGTGGATCTGTCCCATGGTCACTCCTATATACATGGAAATTTTTATCTTTTTTAGGACGGATTACTCAATGTCCAGTTAGCTGCTAACTGCCGATTTAACGGAGGCTTATGTCAAAATTTGTATGGAAAAGTTAAATTTAATGGAGAGTGATTGCATTGAGTAATCCAGCCTTATACATGAAGGGTTGTAAAATTAGCTAAAATGTTAAAAAAATATGATCCATTGTCAATACTTTATGCTTACAGCTACCTTAGCCATTAGGGGCTTCAGAAATAGTTTAAGGCTGTTATTCATAATACTTACAGTAGACTTATTTCAGAATTTTTGACAAATATGCCTGCAATTTCTGTTAAATAAACCTACTTTAGTTATATTTCAGTTTTTATGAATAACCTCCTAAATGTTTAAAAACTAAAATTCACCGTCTTCCGCCACTCCCCTGTCTTGAAGGCCAAAAATCCGGCTATGTTACAGATTATATATATAAACTGAACAAAATTCACTATGGATTTTTTTGTATCTCCTCCCTTTAACTGGATATCCAGGTCAGTGTTGATCTTTGCCATAGTCCGTACCAAATGCATCCCAATTTTCATCTTTCAAGGTCATAAGGTGTCTTCAAAATTAGGTAAGATGTAAAAACATAATTTTTCCACGCCCATTTCTTCTCCTAATTCTCCGTCCACATTCTAAATTTTTTAAATCTGACTACTTTAGGAAAAGCTCCATCGTTAGTACTATACTCGTATCCACGCCCCTTTTCCCTCTTTATTCTCCGTCCACAGTCCAAAAATTTTAACTACTTTAGGATATGGTCCAGTGTCAGGACAATATGCTGCCCGATTTTCGGCTGCGTAGGTCATTAGGGCTTTAAAGTTAAATTAAAATAAAACAAAATATTTCCTTGCCCCTTTTTCCTCTCAACACCCGTCTACATTGCAAAAATGTTAAATCGGACTACTTTAGAATATGCTATATTCTAGATCTTCTCGTTCAACTGTTGACAAGTGTGGACGTGTTTTAATTTATCTCCGTGCTATTAATTGAATTTTTGAAATTGTTCGTAATAGGTATTTTTGTAATATTTTCATGACCACATCCAGGAAAATGAAAATATGGACACAAATGATACCGATTTAATTCGAGGCTCTGCCTCACCGACTGGTGCTGGTCCTAGCACTGGTCTTAGGGTTGCGACCTTGAAGTCCGACCTTGATTCTGGTAGGGGTGCTCAGCCTAATATTGGTGGTAAAAAGAAAAAGAAACTTAAACCATCAAAGGTCAGGCACAACCAGAGACGGCTTTGTTTGAAAATAATTAACAGACTAAGCCAACTTGATGGAACGAAGCTCTCCGAACGTGAGAGTGCGTCGCTATCATGGGCGAAAGGAGTCATTGAAGAACAGGACAAACTTTCGGCAATGTGCGCATCTGACAAACAGAGCGCTGTTTCGGCCTCGTCATCGAAGTCTGGTAAAAGGTTGCGCTCGCCCGACGAGAAACCTTTACCTAAGAGATCTAAGGTGACCGGCAACGTCTGGACTCAGTCTTTTAGTGAAGTGGTTAAAGGTAACTTCGTTAGGGCTGTGATAAACAGGCAAAATGGGGATTGTAGTATTCCAAGGGACAAGTGGAGTTTAGTTGAAACTAAACTAAATGAAATCTACTATAGGCTCCTTGAGAGTATGCCTGATTTTCTTCCTACTACTGTCAACGCAGGTTGGTATCAGGGGCGAGTAAAACTCGTTGCTTTTGGGAACGAAAGATCCGCAGCCGTGTTTAAGGTTGCCATTAGCCAAGTGGGAGAGTTATGGCCTGGAGCCAGACTGGACGTTGTGGAAAAACATGATATCCCCTCGCAACCCAGAGCTCATGCATGGATCCCAATGGCTACAAATGACACTGCGGTGATTCTTAAGATGATAAAAGTCTGCAATCCTGACCTTCCAACTCAGAATTGGCAAATTGCCAGATTGGGTGAGATGGAGGGCGCTCGTCGTCAAGCAGTGGTTTTGGTTAATGAGGAATCGCTTCCGCTTTTAGCCAGGACTGACGGCATTATTAGATTTGGATTTTTTCATATAAGAGTCAATGTCTACAAGGGCGACCAGAAGACTATTTTGGACGCAGACAAGCCAGTGGCAGAGTCGGCTGGGGAGGAGAATCTGGAAAAGGTTGATATTCAGCTGACCGATTCTAGGCTGATGGGAGATGCATCTGGCATTTTTGAAACCGAATCTGGTAACGAATGCGACCTCTGTGATGGCATGGAGGATAAAGCTGATGCCACGATGGGTGACATTCAGGACGAGGCCCATGCAGTGAGGAATTCGGAGAGTTCTGTTGCCTCCGATTCAGAACAGATGGGATATATATCTGGCTTATTCGAAACCGAATCTGGGGACGAATGCGACCTCTTTGATAACACGGAGGATGAAGCCAATAACACGGTGGCGGAAAGGATGGTGGAAATAAAACAAGATGTTGCGGTTCCTACAAATAAACCTCCATCACTGTAAGGCAGCCTCAGTTGCACTCTTGCTGCGCCTGACGACAGGAGCAGTTGACTTGGTTTTTATCCAAGAGCCCTGGGTGCGGGGTGGCAGGGTTTGCGGATTGAAGACCCCTGGGTTTAAGTTGGTGGTTGCCAAAGGTGAGGGCTCACCAAGAGCCTGCATCTTGGCAAAAAATGGCTTAAATATATTCTTTTTATCAACTTTTAGTGATATGGATGTTACAGCGGCTAGCTTAGAGCTTCATGGGAAGTCTATTTGGGTCGCCTCTGCGTATTTTCCTAATCCGGGGTCAATACCCCCGGAGAAGGTTGTCGGTCTAATTCGGGAGTCTGAATCTAGGGGACACCAGTTAGTAGTGTGTTGTGATGCTAATGCACATCATTCGATATGGGGAAGTACAGACACAAATGATAGAGGCGAATCACTTTTGGAGTTTTTGTTAAGCACTAACCTGTATATTTGTAACAAGGGTGGTGAACCTACTTTCGTTACAAGTACGCGGCAAGAGCTTCTTGACGTAACACTTGTATCAGATACATTGTCTGATAGAATTGATGACTGGAGAGTTTTGGAAGAGCATTCTTTCTCAGATCATCGCTACATTGAGTTTTTACTGAGGGAGCGTGCCCCGGTTGAGACAGTCTCTAGAAATCTGAGGAGAAGAAACTGGGTGAAATATAGGGAGACTTTTTCTTTGCTTTTGGATGAAGTACCCTTATCTGAACCGCATAGTTTGGCGGAAATTGACTGTCTGGTTGACCATATAACAAATGTTTGTAATAGGTGCCTGGATGCGTCTTGCCCTTCTGCAAAGCCTAGAGGGAAAAAAAAGCCACCTTGGTGGTTAAATGAGTTGCAGACGAGCAGAGATTCCTGCAGAAAGCTCTTTAATAAGGCTAAATTTTCAAGAGCGGACGAGGACTGGTCTGCATACAGGCTGCAACTTAAGAGTTATAAAAAGATGATCAGAAATGCAAAATGTGATTCTTGGAAAAACTTCTGTGAAAACATAGAAGACGTTTCTGAGGCATCCAGGCTGCGCAAGGTTCTGGCTTCTTCTCCTTGCACCCTGGGATACCTGAAAGATCCTAATGGGGTGTGGTCTTCCTCCAGTGGAGAGTCGCTGGATCTCCTTTTAAACACGCATTTTCCGGGCAATTCCATGACGCCGTTTCAAGCTTTGGAACGTTCTGACGCCCAAGCATCTGAAATTGCTTCGGAAATAATAAATATGCCAACATTAATCTGGGCGATAAAAAGCTTCAGGTCCTATAAATCCCCGGGACCTGATGGTATAATCCCGGCTGAGTTGCAGCAAGTGTCGGACTATATGGCCCCGTTGCTGTATAGTCTATACACAGCATGCATCAACTGGTCGTATATTCCTTTAAAATGGAGGGATACCAGAGTCGTATTTATCCCGAAGGCTGGGAAAAGTTCCCACACAGCTCCAAAGGATTTCAGACCAATTAGTCTGTCTTCTTTTTTGATAAAGACAATGGAACGAATGATAGACTCATATTTGCGTAGAGTGATTGACCCGAGGTTGCTTTCGACAAAGCAACATGCATACAGCAAGGGACGATCAACGGAAACAGCTCTTCATGAGCTCGTTGGTACCATCGAGAGATCGCTTTCGGTAAAGGAGTACACTATGGTGGCCTTTCTTGATATTGAGGGGGCTTTTAATAATGTCATCCCAGAATCGATAATATTGGCATTGTCTGGTCTGGGAGTAAAGCGTGAAATCGTTTTAATGGTGGAAAGCCTACTTGCCAGTAGACGTATAACGTCTGAATTGGGAGCGTCCGTCATATCTCGATTTGTCAATAGGGGCACACCACAAGGAGGTGTTCTTTCGCCGCTTCTTTGGAACCTGGCACTGAATTCAATGCTACTATCTCTAGAAGCACGTGGTTGTCATGTTGTCGCATATGCTGACGATGTCGCGATAGCGGTAAAGGGGAAGCATCTGCCAACATTGCGGGACATTCTTCAGGGTTCTCTGAAAGATCTGTCTAAATGGGCAAGAGACTGTGGTCTAGGAGTTAATCCTAGTAAATCAGAGCTTATTTTATTTACAAGGAAAAATAAGATTTTTGCTTTTGATCCTATTTCTCTGGACGGTACTGAAATCACCTTCTCAGATGGAGCCAAGTATCTTGGAGTATTTCTAGATAGGAAGCTGAATTTCAGGCGTAATATTGAGGAACGGGTGAGAAAAGCAACGATTGCTTTGTATTCCTGTAAAAGGGCCATTGGAAAACGATGGGGTTTTAGCCCTCAAGTCGTTCATTGGATCTATACAGCAGTGGTGCGTCCAATTTTGCTGTATGGAATCATTGTCTGGTGGCCTGCTTTAGAAACAAAAGCGAACTGTGTCTTTATCACGAAGGTTCAGAGAATGGCGTCAATGTGCATCACTGGTGCTCTTCGTACTACACCTACGGCTGCTTTAGAAATCCTCCTTTACCTGATACCCTTGGACATATTGGGTAGGCAGTATGCAGCTGCGTCGGCAATTCGACTTAATAGCACGCTGCAATGGAGGAGCAGCGATTGTGGCCATAGCGCGATCTTGAAAAAGATAACAATACCACAAAATGTGGATTGTGCTCCCTCTTTGAGCCTCTTTGAGCGCCACTTTAACACTATGATACCATCCAGGGAGTCTTGGATGGGGGATACTCCGGGTAGTGGAGCTACCATAAATTTTTACACAGATGGATCGAGGCTGCACGAACAAGTGGGCTTTGGAGTCTATTCGGAAGAGCTTGGGTCGAGCCTGGCTCGTAGATTACCAGATCATTGCAGTGTTTACCAGGCAGAGATGCTGGCAATAAAGGAAGTGGCTGACTGGTTGAGCTGCAATGTCTTGTCTACAACCGCAGTCAACATCTATACTGACAGTCAAGCCGCGGTCAAGTCCCTGGATTCAATGTTTCTGAAAACAAGATCTGCCCTTAACTGCCGCACGTCTTTAAATGAGATGGCCAAGCAGTTTAACATACGACTCATATGGGTCCCAGGGCACAGAGACATTCCAGGGAATTGCAAAGCCGATGAGCTTGCAAGACTAGGAACTACCTTACAGGTTCCAACAGAATTGGAATGTGTTGGTATGCCTCTAGAAACTTGCAAGCAAAACCTACGGCTTTGTTCTGCGACGGAGACTAATCAAAGATGGGCAAATGGATGGACGTGTGAGACAACACGACTGATTTGGCCTTCTCTTAATCAGGGGCGCACAAGTGAGCTGATATCGCTTCCAAGAGGAGAGATTTCGACGGTGGTTTCTATAATTACCGGACACTGTCTTATAGGGAAGCACGCACAGCGGTTAAATGTGCCGTCGAATGACTTGCCGAAGTTGCATGGATGAAGAGGAGTTGGAAACTATCGAACACTTTATTTGCCATTGCCCGGCACTTTCTGGTCAGCGACTTGCTTCACTGGGATCTAGGGAGCTGTACGATCTTTCTGATTTGTCGGATGTCAAAATTAAACATCTAAGGAGTTTCATAAGAAGCTCAAACTGGTTTAACGACAGGGACTAGTAGGGAAACCTATTACGATCCCGTGGTATCACAATGGACCTCAGAGTCTACGTGTGTTGACGTAGAACGTCAGCAGCCACTTACAACCTAACCTAACCTACCCTATGCTATATTCTAAAGTAGTCTACATGTTAGTGATTTTCAGCTTCCTAATTCATTGGGGAGCTTAAAAATACTCTAAAATGTTAAAAAAAAAATAATTTTGCCAAGTCCCCTTTTTCTCGTAATTCGCAGCCCACAGGCAAAAAATCCGGCTTCGTAAGAATCTGTCCCTGGTGTTTTACTATATACATGCCAATTTTAAGCTTTTTAGTCAATGAAATTCAAAAGGCGCTGGATACACAAAAAATAATAGAAACCAAAAAATAAAAAATTATATATACAGAAAATAATTGTAAATAAATTTATCACGCCCCTTTGCCTTTCTTATTCTCCACCCATACACTGGATATCAAAAATCCAGGTTTGTGTTGATCTTCCCCATGAAACCTACTATATACATGCCAATTTTCATCTTCCTAAGTCATTCGGGGTCTTCAAATTAGTTAAAATAATAAAAATCCCCATTTTTTTACGCTCTTTTATCTTTTAATTCTCCGTCCACAGTCGAGAAATTTTAAATCCGATTACTTCAGGATATACTACATCGTTAGGACAATACGCTGTCCATTTTCCGCTTCCTTTGGGGGCTTCAAAATAAGTTGAAATGTTAAAAATCCCAATTTTGTCACTCCATATTTTCCTTTCAATTCTAAGCCCACAGTCCAATAATTTAAAATTCGACTACTTCAGAATATGCTTCATCAATAGGACTATATGCTAGGAAATTTTCAGCTTCCCAAGTCATTAGACGACTTTAAAATAAGCAAAAATGTCAATTTTCATCTTCATAAGTCATTGGGGGTCTTCAAATTAATTAAAATATTAAAAAACACAATTTTACCACGCCCCATTTTTCTCTTAATTCTCCTTCCACAGTCTAAAAAATATAAATCCGATTACTTCGGGGTATGCTTCATTGTTAGAACTAAATGCTATGCAATTTTCCGCTTCCTAAGTCATTTGGGGGCTTCAAAAGAAGTAAACATGTTAAAAAAATTCCAATTTTGCCAAGCCACTTTTCCCCTCAATTCTCCGCCCACGTTGCGAAAATTTTAAATTCGACTACTTGAGGGTATGTGCCATCGTTAGGACTATATTTTAGGAAATTTTCAGCTTCGTAAGTCATTAGGGGGCTTTAAATTAAGCAAAAATGTAAAAAAATTGAATTTTGCACGCCCACTTTTCCTCTTATTTCTCCGCCCACAGCCAAAAAATCCAAAATCCGGCTACGTTAGGATCTTCCCCAAGTGTTTTACTATATGCATGCCAATTTTCAGCTTTGTAGCTCATCAGTGGGCTTCAAAAAGCTCTGGATAGACAAAAAAAGAGGAACACACAAATAGGGAAATTATATATATAGATTAAATAATATGTTACCATATCTAAACTTTTTTAGTCGGGAGGCTATAGTTTTTTGAGGACGTACGTTTTGTTAATATGTATCAAAATTAATCACAAAATGATTAAACAATGTATTTCTACGCTCAAAATAATTCTACAGTAAAAAAATTAGTAAGTGCGTTGGTAACCCAGATCTACTAATAAGTTACCAATTACCAGTATTACAGTAGTTTTTTTAGTATCTTCAAAGTGCTAAAATTAGTATTTCTTACTGTTTATGAGTAATTTTTGTTGGTAGTTGGTTTTACTAATTTTTTTACTATTTTTAGTTCATAAAAGTACTAATATACAGTAATTTATTAGGTTTTTAATTTATTTTTGTTAGTAATAACTCCGTAAGGGGGCGCTTGTTTACAAGCAGAGCTACCAACTGTTTTTGCTGCAAAATCGTTAAATTTTAATTCAGTGTTGCCATTATGTTACATTTCGGGTATTTGCTGGAGCTTTTTTGGTTTTGCCGTTTTTTAAATACGCGTTTTTAAAGATAAGGTATTTACGGTGTTTTTCCCATTTTTTTTATTTGTGATTTTTATATTATCAATAGATTTTGCTGAAATTTGAAAGTTAAGATCCATGTTTGGACCTTGGCCTCATACAAACAACCCCTTTAAATTTGAATTAAGTGACTCTTACAATTGATTTAAATTGTGCCGACGAGGAACTTTCGGTTGTGGCGACTCGCCCCATTTGCTTGCCGACGGCGGCGTTTGCTCTCAATCGTCGGCTAATTTAAATTTTTGGTTATGGAGTTGTATTTTTGTAATGACGCAATCAAAATATGTATTTTTGATAGAGTTAAATAAAGAAATTGGGGTTTATTTTCGTAAAAATTTCAATACAATTTATTGTTTTTACAAAACCAATTTACACAGAATTTTGAACAACGCTATGCGTTGTGATCGATTGTGATTTCATCTTAGGTGTGAATTAGGTATAAGTTCATGTAGTGTGAACGTGGCCTTACTCTATACAGGATTAATGATTTTTTGGAATAAGACTCAAAATAATGCATGAACCTTCGTAATGCATGAAAAATTAAAAAAAAAAATTAAGGCCTATGGTAAGCGGTAGGGAACAACTAGTACATATTTTTCCATTTTTTGTGGCTATGCATTACATGGTAATGCATACCGTTACTCCCAGTAGATTTAGTCGCCGATATTCAGTTAAAAGAAGCATATTTCTCTCAAAATTGTTTTATATGTGTTTTTTCCAGTAATTAAAGATCTTAAAAAAAATATCCAATCGGTCCATGTTTGGACTTTCCTACTTGTATTTGTGTAAAAACTTTTTGGTACATATTTTCTAAATTTTTTTACAACTACGTATTTTTTTAAATATTTAATGACTGTTGTTTTTTTAAACAATTTTGTTTACTGTCAAAATAAAGTAAAATGCATAAAAATTAAACTGATAAAATACCCAAACATTTCATTAAAACATTTCTGTGGCTTGATAATTGAATGTAATAAAAAAAATTTGTTTTAAATTTAATGTCAACCATTATCTTAATATTATTTGAGTAATATGGATGTAATATTATTTTTACTTTTGATTGTATCAGCTAATTTATTTAATTTATAATAAAAACAAATATTTTTTTTTTTTTGCTTTTTATCCTTTTTACCTTAAAAAGCACATTTTCCATTTTTTTTTTTTTTTTAATTTTCTCTTTTTTCTTGGCGCTGATTTTTGTTTGGTAAATTTTTACCCTTTTCCTACGATTTTTGCGTTTTTTTTTTCATATTGATAATGTCAACACTGTTTTTAATAGCGACCAAATGCTCCTTCACAATTCAGCAGCAAGCAGCAGACAGCAAAAATTAAGAGTACACTATTTAATTATAATTTCACTAAAATGCCGTATTTTTTATTTCTTAACATTGCAAAATCACACATCAAGTTGCAAATACAATAAGTACAGCTTTTATAAATTTATAATTTATAATTAAACAGGTACTTTATATTTTTTGCGTTTGCTGCTTGCTGCTGCATTGTGTGCGAACACTACGTTTGTTCGCATTAACTGCAGTGCTACCAACTGTTTTTTCTGTTTGTTTAGTGCGAAAAAGAATTAGAAAAAGTAACAACGTGATACCCAGTCACGGAGTGTTTGTAAAAAAAATATATGTTAAATTTATTTAATTAAATTGTGTTAAAGTAATCCCTATTATTTCCCTATTAATATTATAAATCTGATTGTTGGTTTGTCTGTCTGTCTGTCCTTCTGTCTGTCTGTCTGTCTGTTCCGCAATAAGTAAAGAACGGCTTAACCGATTTTCATGAAATTTTCACCACAGATAGTACTAACCGAGGCGGGAACTATAGGCCATAAGAGACCGCGATCGGACAAAGGGGCGTAAAATGCCACGCCCCTTTGTACCATGCAGAAGCTATATCTGCCAGTCCGGCAATAACAGAAAAACGGCTTAACCGATTTTCATGAAATTTTCACCACAGATGGTATTAACCGAGGTGGGAACTATTGGCCATAAGCGACCGCGATCGGACAAAGGGGCGTAAAATGCCACGCCCATTTGTACCATGCTGAAGCTATATCTGCCTGTCCGGCAATAACAGAAAAACGGCTTAACCGATTTTCATGAAATTTTCACCACAGATAGTATTAACCGAGGCGGGAACTATAGACCATAAGCAACCGCGATCGGACAAAGGGGCGTAAAATGCCACGCCCCTTTGTACCATTCTGAAGCCTGTTCTGCCTGTTTCGCAATAAGTAAAGAACGGCTTAACCCATTTTCATGACATTTTCACCACAAATAGTACTAACCGAGGCTGGAACTATAGGCCATAAGCGACCGCGATCGGACAAAAGGGCGTAAAATGCCACGCCCCTTTGTACCATGTTAGAGCTATATCCCTATTAATATTATAAATCTGATTGTTGGTTTGTCTGTCTGTCTGTCTGTCTGTCTGTCCTTCTGTCTGTCTGTCTGTCTGTCTGTTCCGCAATAAGTAAAGAACGGCTTAACCGATTTTCATGAAATTTTCACCACAGATAGTACTAACCGAGGCGGGAACTATAGGCCATAAGAGACCGCGATCGGACAAAGGGGCGTAAAATGCCACGCCCCTTTGTACCATGCAGAAGCTATATCTGCCTGTCCGGCAATAACAGAAAAACGGCTTAACCGATTTTCATGAAATTTTCGCCACAGATGGTATTAACCGAGGTGGGAACTATTGGCCATAAGCGACCGCGATCGGACAAAGGGGCGTAAAATGCCACGCCCTTTTGTACCATGCTGAAGCTATATCTGCCTGTCCGGCAATAACAGAAAAACGGCTTAACCGATTTTCATGAAATTTTCACCACAGATAGTATTAACCGAGGCAGAAACTATAGACCATAAGCAACCGCGATCGGACAAAGGGGCGTAAAATGCCACGCCCCTTTGTACCATTCTGAAGCCTGTTCTGCCTGTTTCGCAATAAGTAAAGAACGGCTTAACCCATTTTCATGACATTTTCACCACAAATAGTACTAACCGAGGCTGGAACTATAGGCCATGAGCGACCGCGATCGGACAAAGGGGCGTAAAATGCCACGCCCCTTTGTACCATGTTAGAGCTATATCTGCCTGTCCGGCAATAACTGAAAAACGGCTGAATCGATTTTCATGAAATTTTCACCAGAGATAGTATTAACCGAGGAGGAAACAATAGACCAGAAAAATCCGCGATCGGAAAAAATGGGGGTAAAATGCCACGCCCCTTTGTACTATACAGAAACTATGTCTGCCTGTTCCGCAATCACTGAAAAGCGATTTTACCGATTTCACTGAAATTTTTACCACAGATAATACTAACCGAGGCGGAAACTATGAGCCACAATAGAGGGCGATCGAAACAAGGGGCGTAAAATGTCACGCCCCTTTTTATTACACTGAAAGTTATTTCTTGCTTTTCCGCAATTACGCTTAAACGGCTGAGCTGATTTTCATGAAATTTTCACCACAGATAGCATTAACCGAAGCGAAAACTATGAGCCACAATAGAGGGCGATCAAAAAAGAAGGCGTAAAATGGCACGCCCCTTTACATTGAAAGTTATTTCTTCCTGTTCCGTAATCACGCATAAACGGCTGAACCGATTTTAGTGAAATTTTTACCAATGATAGTACTAACCGAGGAGAAAACTATAGATTATAAATAGAGCGCATTTGCACAAAGAGGGGGAAAATGCCACGCCTCTTTGACACGCCCCTTTGTACTATACTGAACGTTTTTCTGAATGTTCCGTTACCATGCTTAAACGACCATACCGATTTTAATAAAAAATAAAATAACACCCTTTTTATTTTATTAGGTTAAACTCCTAAACCGATTTTAACAAAACATTTTCCAAAGACAGTACTAACAGAGGCGGAAACTTTAGTCTGTATTAACTGCAACGTCCCTTGCAATGTACTGAAAGTTTATTCTGGCTTTACGTAATCACACTTAAACGGCGAACCCGATGTTATTATAATTTTTACCACAGCTATTTAGTACTTATTAAGGCGGAAACTATAAACAATTTATTTGTGTCTGATCCGTACTCACGCCTTAACGGTGAAACAAATTTAAATACAATTTTCACCATAGATGGTATTTACCATGTCGATAGGGCCAAGGGGCTTAAAATGCCGCACCCCTTTGTATTAAATTAAAAAAATATTTTTTCCTGTATAATGGCACTTTGTAGGCAATATTAAACAGCGACTGATTTGTACTTTTGTGAGAGTTATGTCTGCCTGTTCCGCGAACATGGAAAAACTGCTGAGCAAATTTAATTGCAATTTTTTTACGAGCTAACCAATAGGGGAACTATAGGTCACATGAGACCAAAATTTAACTAAATGCGTTAAATGCCACTCCCACATGAACTACAGTGAAATTTATGTCTTTATTGAAGTTTTCACCACATAAAGTGCTAACCGAGTAGGGAACGGTAGGTTCCTTTTAAAAACCGAGTAGGGAACCTTTTAAAAGCCATTAAAGAAATACATTAATATTAGGATTGTTCCCATGACGGAGAAACACATACATACCATGTTCCGCACGCTGAGAAAAATCGAAAAAATCGACCAAACCTCATGTCACGAAGCAACTGACTAATAAATAACTCATTGATTATATATGTTTTTCAACCCGGGCAACGCCGGGTGCAAAACAGCTAGTTAAATATAAATGTTCTTCGTAATGTTCTTTATTTATTTAAATATGCACATTAAATAAAATGCAATCTATATAAATAAAAATCAATTGTCGTTCGTTGGTAACCGCATCAGTTGAGAACGGCTGGCATGACGCCGTTTCAAGCTTTGGAACGTTCTGACGCCCAAGCATCTGAAATTGCTTCGGAAATAATAAATATGCCAACATTAATCTGGGCGATAAAAAGCTTCAGGCCCTATAAATCCCCGGGACCTGATGGTATAATCCCGGCTGAGTTGCAGCAAGTGTCGGACTATATAGCCCCGTTGCTGTATAATCTATACACAGCATGCATCAACTGGTCGTATATTCCTTTAAAATGGAGGGATACCAGAGTCGTATTTATCCCGAAGGCTGGGAAAAGTTCCCACACAGCTCCGAAGGATTTCAGACCAATTAGTCTGTCTTCTTTTTTGCTAAAGGCAATGGAACGAATGATAGACTCATATTTGCGTAGAGTGATTGACCCGAGGTTGCTTTCGACAAAGCAACATGCATACAGCAAGGGACGATCAACGGAAACAGCTCTTCATGAGCTCGTTGGTACCATCGAGAGATCGCTTTCGGTAAAGGAGTACACTATGGTGGCCTTTCTTGATATTGAGGGGGCTTTTAATAATGTCATCCCAGAATCGATAATATTGGCATTGTCTGGTCTGGGAGTAAAGCGTGAAATCGTTTTAATGGTGGAAAGCCTACTTGCCAGTAGACGTATAACGTCTGAATTGGGAGCGTCCGTCATATCTCGATTTGTCAATAGAGGCACACCACAAGGAGGTGTTCTTTCGCCGCTTCTTTGGAACCTGGCACTGAATTCAATGCTACTATCTCTAGAAGCACGTGGTTGTCATGTTGTCGCATATGCTGACGATGTCGCGATAGCGGTAAAGGGGAAGCATCTGCCAACATTGCGGGACATTCTTCAGGGTTCTCTGAAAGATCTGTCTAAATGGGCAAGAGACTGTGGTCTAGGAGTTAATCCTAGTAAAACAGAGCTTCTTTTATTTACAAGGAAAATTAAGATTCCTGCTTTCGATCCTATTTCTCTGGACGGTACTGAAATCACCTTCTCAGATGGAGCCAAGTATCTTGGAGTATTTCTAGATAGGAAGCTGAATTTCAGGCGTAATATTGAGGAACGGGTGAGAAAAGCAACGATTGCTTTGTATTCCTGTAAAAGGGCCATTGGAAAGCGATGGGGTTTTAGCCCTCAAGTCGTTCATTGGATCTATACAGCAGTGGTGCGTCCAATTTTGCTGTATGGAATCATTGTCTGGTGGCCTGCTTTAGAAACAAAATCGAACTGTGTCTTTATCACGAAGGTACAGAGAATGGCGTCAATGTGCATCACTGGTGCTCTTCGTACTACACCTACGGCTGCATTAGAAATCCTCCTTCACCTGATACCCTTGGACATATTGGGTAGGCAGTATGCAGCTGCGTCGGCAATTCGACTTAATAGCACGCTGCAATGGAGGAGCAGCGATTGTGGCCATAGCGCGATCTTGAAAAAGATAACAATACCACAAAATGTGGATTGTGCTCCCTCTTTGAGCCTCTTTGAGCGCCACTTTAACACTATGATACCATCCAGGGAGTCTTGGATGGGGGATACTCCGGGAAGTGGAGCTACCATAAATTTTTACACAGATGGATCGAGGCTGCACGAACAAGTGGGCTTTGGGGTATATTCGGAAGAGCTTGGATTGAGCCTGGCTCGTAGATTGCCAGATCATTGCAGTGTCTACCAGGCAGAGATGCTGGCAATAAAGGAAGTGGCTGACTGGTTGAGCTGCAATGTCTTGTCTACAACCGCAGTCAACATCTATACTGACAGTCAAGCCGCGGTCAAGTCCCTGGATTCAATGTTTCTGAAAACAAGATCTGCCCTTAACTGCCGCACGTCTTTAAATGAGATGGCCAAGCAGTTTAACATACGACTCATATGGGTCCCAGGGCACAGAGACATTCCAGGGAATTGCAAAGCCGATGAGCTTGCAAGACTAGGAACTACCTTACAGGTTCCAACAGAATTGGAATGTGTTGGTATGCCTCTAGAAACTTGCAAGCAAAACCTACGGCTTTGTTCTGCGACGGAGACTAATCAAAGATGGGCAAATGGATGGACGTGTGAGACAACACGACTGATTTGGCCTTCTCTTAATCAGGGGCGCACAAGTGAGCTGATATCGCTTCCAAGAGGAGAGATTTCGACGGTGGTTTCTATAATTACCGGACACTGTCTTATAGGGAAGCACGCAGAGCGGTTAAATGTGCCGTCGAATGACTTTTGCCGAAGTTGCATGGATGAAGAGGAGTTGGAAACTATCGAACACTTTATTTGCCATTGCCCAGCACTTTCTGGTCAGCGACTTGCTTCACTGGGATCTAGGGAGCTGTACGATCTTTCTGATTTGTCGGATGTCAAAATTCAACATCTAAGGAGTTTCATAAGAAGCTCAAACTGGTTTAACGACAGGGACTAGTAGGGAAACCTATTACGATCCCGTGGTATCACAATGGACCTCAGAGTCTACGTGTGTTGACGTAAAACGTCAGCAGCCACTTACAACCTAACCTAACCTAACTCCAAAAGCATTTTATTACTGATCTTATCAATACCAAATGCCTTTTTGGGGTTTAATTCACAAACTGCCTTTTGGACCTCTCGCATCTCAAACCTAACGGGTACTGCTATGCGCTGGGGTAAAATTAGTGGCAATTCTACTATAACACTTGATTCATTTGGTGTGAATACATTTTTCAAGTGCTCAACAAACAGATTTCCTTTTTCAGTATCATTTCTGGCCCAATCTCCATTTGCTTTGCGCAAAGGAGGCTTACATAAGACAGGTCTTTTTAAATTTTTTGTAGCACGCCATAACGAGTAGTCGGTTCTTGATGTAGGCTCCAGATTTTCAAGAAATCTATTTAGTGCGGCCGTTCTCTGAGATTCCAACAATCTTCGTAAGTTGTTCGTGCATTCCTTAAGTTGTGCTTTTAAGCGTGGAGATCTGTGCAGTTGCCACTCTCTACGAGCTCTCCGTTTTTCAATTAAGAGTCGTTCGACATCAACAGAAGAATATACATTCTGTCTGGATTGTCGGGGGGGTTTAGTAGCAAGTTGAGCAGCTAGTTTGAGATTAGATTCGAAATTCTTGAGCGATAGGTCAATTTCCTCTGGTGTTCTTAGCGATATGTTTTCCGAGCAATGAGTACTGAGAAACTTTTTATATTTTAGCCAATTTGTTCCTTTGCCTGACAGTGCCAAGTCACCAGTGGGGGATACAATTTCTCGGGGGTTAAATAGAGTAATAATAGTGGGTGTGTGGTCTGAAGAAAGTTCCAATGAAGATTCTACACTTACAAAATTTCTTTTTATATTCCTAGTCACTCCAAAGTCAATAAGATCTGGAATCTTATTACGATCTGAAGGCCAGTATGTCGGTTCTCCACTTGAGACCACATCCAGACCCATTTTAGAAATTGTATCAAACAACACACGACCTCTCGGGGTAATGAGGCGTGACCCCCAGAATGTATGCTTAGCATTGTAGTCGCCAGCAGCCAGAAAGCGTGAACCTAGAGATTCGAAAAAAGTTCTATACTGATTATCAGTAATTTTAAATCTGGGGGGAGCATAAATTGACGAAATCACAAGGTTCATGTCAAACTCGTTTACGCATAAAGTAGTGGCTTGAAGATAATCTTCACAAAGATCACACATAAGATAATGTTTTAGTCGAGTTTTAATTAAGATGCCTGAGCCTCCACATGACCTGCCTCTGGGGTCTTTTGTATCATACAATGTGTAACCATCTAAAGCGAATAGACTGCGAGGGGTTAAATGGGTCTCAGAAACAAGCATTATATCAATTTGCTTGTTTCTGAGAAAATATTCGAGTTCTTCTTTATGCTGGCGTATGCCGTTTGCGTTCCAGTAACATATTTTCAAACTGTTCATGGCTTACTTAATGCAGTCTCTAATATCAAAGACTGCATTCTTAGTATTTCCTGCATCATATTACCCATCATATTGGTAAAATTAGTCATTGACTGTACTAAAGTGTTAATTGTGGCCTCGAGCCTACTAAAATTAAAACTCTGACCCTGGGTATGATCACGCGTGTTTTCTTCATTAGAATTCGATCGGGTTTCCGGGATCACTCTTGTGTTTCTCGGAGTATTCTGAACAACAGGCCGTCCCCTTAAGACGGATGCAAAAGAGTAAGCATTTTGGTTGAATTTTGGTTCGTTAATGGGTACGTGAGGTGGAGCAGAGTTTTCCTGAGTATGTTGAGTTTCTCTACGGAGAGCTTGATTCCTATTCGTGAAAAATCGTTTCTCAAAAGAATATGCCGGACAACCTCTGTAATTAGCAGTGTGATTATCACCACAATTGCTACACTTCTTTAAGCTTGAGTCCGTTTTAGACTTTGTGCATTCTTTCGAGCTATGCAAATCGCCACAGATAACGCAAACGGCAGGGTGCTTACAGTAAGCCTTGGTATGACCAAACTCTTGGCAATTAATACACTGGACGGGACCTTTCCTCTTATGTGGCTCTTCTACAATTACTCTACGATAAAGCAAGTACCGTAAGTTATAAATAGGGTGGATTTCGCCTTTTTTCAACGTAAGGTCATTTGGCTCCAACTCAACACGAAATAATGGTTGGGGGAATTTTTCCTTATTCCTGATGTTAGCAACGGACTTGATCTTAAAACCTTTGTCTATTAGCGCTCTCTGAATTTCAGACGGTTCAACACCAGAGTCAACGCCTTTAATAACTACTTGCATACCCTTTGAACTTTTCAACTGATAAGTGAAATAACTTTTCTTTTGCCCCTCGAAATGAGAATTCAACTTACGGAAGTTTTCCTCACTATAAATTTGAATTTTCGTTTCACGGATATTACCTTTTTTTATTGGGATAACGTGAAATGATTGTTCGCCAATAACCGAAACAATGCTTGAAACGAGAGTATTCGAGCACTCCTCTCGAAGGAAAATTGGGGGTGGTTTAGAGATCTTACCTTGTGGTTCCGGATCATTAGACTCGCTATCTAATATAGAGAATCGATTACCTGTACCTGCATCGGCCTCATGCTCTCTTACTTGTTTAGCTGGTCGTGGGGTCCTCGATGACCTTGGGCTTCGCTTCCTCTTCAATATGGTAATATATCTATCAAGGCCAGTTTGAACGGGTTTAGGGGTTAACTTTACACTTGAAGATTGCTCGGAGTTTACATCTTCGTTGATAATACTTGGTGACATAATTGGGTTAAAATTAAAACCATTTGCAAGAGGCGTGTTAAGGGTAGGTGTATTAATTCCCTGAGCACCGACTGTATTCGGGCTAACAATGCATTCATTTACAGCTCTGCTGTCTAAATTTAAGCTACTCACTGGAAAGCAAGTACATTTATTTTCACTAGTTTTGTTGTTGGCTTTATTTTGGTTGTTTTGCGCGCTAGTAGATGGTTGGTTAGTTAAAGGGAAACATTTGCATGTACTTGTTTTAAGGGAGAGGTAATTCTTGTTGTAAAGGGGATCGTATAAATTTCTTTTTATTGGGTTTTCGTTTTTTCTTTTCTCTGCGCTCATCGTAATATACGCATTACGACCGTTCAAACTGAGCCGTCTCTCTTCGGGTTGAGAGTTTATAAAATCCATACAATATTATAACACAACACAACAACAACGTATTGGAAATAATAAACACAAGAATTGAAAATAAACAAATCAAAGAAAAAAACACTGTATTTTGTTTGCAATTAATTTCTTTTTTTGTTTTGTATTAAATATTTTTGTTTTATTAAACACAAATATTTTTTTTAACACTAGGGGTATTCTTTTTTTAAGCACTAAGCGTCCAAAATCGCTGTTTTTTTTTCAATTTTATTTAAAAAATTAAATCTCGAATTTAATAATATTCTCGGAAAAATGCACAAAAAACACGTCTGTCTCTCTCGACAGTATGCACGACTCTTTTCGATGATACCAAATTTTATTTATGTCGTCTTGGAGCAAAGTACAAAAAAATTCGAAAAACTGAAAAAACGACCTTTTTTAAAAATGGTCCAGCTCACGGATGGTCAAAGCTAGAACCAAAATATTTTGGGAATCATCATAAAACATATCAAGCTTTATTTTCAGAGGGATAACTAAATCACTTTTTTTGTTGAGTCGCTCTAATGTACATATGTGTCCATATATGGTTCATATATGGTCATATATCTTTATATATGAAGCCATATATCCTCGTATATGTTTCCATATATGAACATTTTTCACCGGGTAGTAAGAAAAATGTTCAAATGTGATTCATATATCATTCACATGAGGAGTCGCAGAACAAAACGTACTTTTTCGCATTTTTTGACAAATTGATTTTTTGTACTTTTTATATTATTTGGTTCGAAATCTATCAGAAAAAATGTTCATAGCGTGAATTATTTTTGTTTTTCATCAAGAAAATGGATTCCTTAAAAATTGGTGTGTAACAAAACGTACTTTTTTGATTATTTTTTTTTTCAAAACGTACTTTTTCATTGTATTTCATATGCAAGACATTTCATAATTTTATAATATTCCATTTTACTCTTGTATTCCATATTCCATATATACATATAAATGCCCACCAAGATTTTTTTAAGCATTCTTGCAGGCCAGTGAAGGATTTCCCCCTTATTCTTGTTATTGAACTATTTACACCTCACAACCACAGTATAGGGGTACATTAACTTTGCCAACACGTGTGTAAAGTATCTAAATATGGGCCAATAAGACTCTTTTGCAGTTTTTAATAAATAAGAACATTATTAAAACACTCGATCAAAATAGTATCGGCTAAAAAAATACGCACATCAAAACGTCGTTTTTCAATTATTTTTAAACAAAACGTACTTTTTTCATTATTTTTTAACAAAACGTACTTTTTCCAAAGTAAAAGTGGTTTTATATTAAACATCCTTAATATATAATGTGGTGACTTACTGCAGTTTGATACATCTCTTGATAAGCAAAAAACTTGTTACCATATTCAGGATCATGCAGTTTTTCAAAGGGGTGAAATAAATAAACCTCAATTTCCCAAAAAATTTCAATATGCGAAAAAGTACGTTTTGTTCTGCGGCTCCTCACATATGATTACATATATGAACATATATGTTTAATATATGAGCATATGCGAAAATTGGCGGCATATGGACAATAGAGGTGTCCTTAAAAACGAAAATCATATTTTTATATCTGGTAGGGTCCTATATTGTTCTTTAGTATCTAAAATGAGTGAGCCAAAATTATGGGACAGTCGGATAAAAATAACTCGTGCCGAAAATGGATTGAAGTTTTGGGACATTCTTATATGAACGAAAAACGCTTTTTTCTAGTTTTTGGAAAAAGTTTTAATGAATGTGCTCTATTTTGCACAGCTTTTGAGACCAATTTAGCTTAAAAGAAAAAATAAAAAAAATTTAAGTACACACTTTTCATCTTTAAAATGCAACGCTGCACCAAAATTACTCCATGGAAATTTTATTAATATTTTTCCCGGAATGTACTCTATATTGCCCAACTTTTGGCATAAATTTTTCAAAAAACAAAAAAAAAAATTCAAAATGCACTGAGATTGCAATCTTTAGCCGCTGGTAGCCAACTGGTTTTTTGTCCAAAACTTTTTTTGTTATTTTTTCCGTAAATGGCTCCTAAGTCCCCATCTATTGGGGGGGCAAGCATTTTCAAATTCGAAAAAAAGCCGAATTCGGGACGAGCTAATGCACATACATGTTTCATATGTGATCACATATGAAAAATATGTGAACACATATGCTCCATATGTATACATATATGAAGCAATATTTCTTGATTTTTTTTCATATATGTTGATGTATGAATACACACATGCACATACCTGCACACATCTGCACATACATACAGTGGGCGACAATACATTGGAAACTTTTTTATAGTAGATGAAATTTGTTAAAGACAAAGTTAACAATACTAACCGTTATATTTATCAAACAAGTATTATAAAAAAACGTTATGTAGGTAATTTATCAAGCTTTAATTTAAGCTTAATTGCGTCCAAATTGGGAAAATAATGAATGTGTTACGAGGGTCGATGTGAAAAAGGAAAAAATTTATAGACATTTTTCAGAACATTTTTAAAATATATTTCCGGATGGATTTTTTCCAAGTTAAAACATTAGAAATTTAAAAAAAGGTCCAGTAGTTTTTACTCAGTGATCAAATAATTTTTCCAGCAACCCAAACAAACAGTGGAATTTTTTAAGTACAGTAGCAAAAATCCACATTTTTTGACCTCCAATTCTTTTGACCACCAATTTTTTGTAAACAAAGAAAAGATGTTATTGTTTATTAATTTTAGTACACTTAAGTATATGCTAAGGATATATTAAGATAATTTCAATTTTTCTTTGTTAACAAAAAATTGGTGGTCAAAAGAATTGGAGGTCAAAAAATGTGGATTTTTGCTACTGTACTTAAAAAATTCCACTGTTTGTTTGGGTTGCTGGAAAAATTATTTGATCAATGAATAAAAACTATTGGATCTTTTTTTAAATTTCTAATGTTTTAACTTGGAAAAAATCGATTTGGAAATATTTTTTAAAAATGCTCGGAAAAATGTCTATAAATTTTTTCATTTTCCACATCGACCCTCGTAACACATTCATTATTTTCCCAATCTGGACGCAATTAAGCTTAAATTAAAGCTTGATAAATTACCTACATAACATTTTTTTATAATACTTGTTTGATTATTATAACGTTTAGTATTGTTAACTTTGTCTTTAACAAATTTCATCTACTATAAAAAAGTTTCCAATGTATTGTCGCCCACTGTATGTCTGGGACTTATAAAATTTTCAAAAAAAAATTTCCAAAAGCATTTGAACTGAAGCTTTGAACTGAAAATTTGAACTGAAATTTTTACTCCAAACGCAAAAAAAAATGCCAAAAAAACTTTAAAAATTTTACAAAAAAAATTTCAGATATGTACACATTTGCACATATATGACATGTACTTCCATATGTGTCCCGATACAAGATGTTTGAATTTTTCTCAGGACTTAGAAAATTTTTCAAAATTTATTTTCTAAAAACAGTTTTTAATGACTTTTGCTACAAACACTTGGTACTTCGAAAATTTAAAAAAAAAAACTAGAAAATTTTTCAAAAATTTTTTTTCTTAAAACATTTTTTAATTATTTTTTTTATTAAAAACCGAAAAAAAGTTGCCAAAAAAATTTTGTGTCTGGGACTTAAAAACCAAAAATTTTGGAACTTTGAAAATTAAAAAAAAAAAAAATAAAATAAAAAACATAGAAAAAGTTTTTTTCTGAAATTTAAAAAAATTTTAAGACTTCAAAAATAGTGAAGCATTTATTTTCTAAAACAATTTTAATGAAATTCTTTACACCAAAATGCAAAACGGAATTAAAAAAATATATGTTACATATGTGATCATATGTGTCCATATATTTACATATGCCGCCAATTTTCGCATTTGCTTCATATATGTAATACATATGGACGAGCATATATGAATAATATATGAATAACATCTGACATTTTTCACCGGGATTTGATATTTTTTGTTAAATTTTTTGTGAAATAATATGAAAATGGTATTAAATTACCTTTCCAAAAAGACTAATACAATTAAAATCGGATAAAAAACAAGCATTTTACGCATACATGCCCCAGACCATTGTATGGTTTTTAAAGCCAGAATTTAAAAATTTTTATGCAAAAAAATAAAAAAAAAAGAAATTTTACTTTCCCGGTGAAAAATGTCAGATGTTATTCATATATTATTCATATATGCTCGTCCATATGTATTACATTTATGAAGCAAATGCGAAAATTGTCATATCATACATGTCATATCCCAGTCTGCACAGTTTCGAGGCGACAATTTTTTCGAAGTTTTATCGAAGGTTTTCCACAAAAATGATTCGAAGTCGATATTATATACAGTCGATATTTTAACGTTTCTCGAGCTCATATTTTTATTGAAAAATTAATCGACTTCGAAATGATTTCCGATCTACATTTTAGGAATTCTCGTATTTGTTGTTCCATCGAAAAAAAAAATATTTTTTTTTTATATAACATCGAGTTTTAGTTTTATTTAGTTTAAAAAAAATTCCACAAATTTAAAAAAATTATATCTAACATCAGAACAATAAAAAAAAAATAAAAAAAAAAATCCGCGACTGGGGTTTGAACCACGGCCATAAAACTACAAATCATAAGCTGCAGAACCTGCTAACCAACTAGGCCATACACAACTTGAAATTTGTTTGTACTAATATATATGTATTTTGAAATAAAAATATTTTCAAATTATGAGAAGCATGTGAAAACAAAATAAAATGAATATAAAAACAGGGTAATTCAAATAATAATAAAAAATATAATTTAAGGGCAATTCAAATAATAATACAAAAATTCAAATTTTAGTAAAAGTAATTTTAAAAAAGAACTTTTATGATCAAACTTTGGCTGAAGGAGTAAGGCGTTCAACCAGTAAACTGGGAGTTCTGAGTTCAAATCTCAAGTGAGGCAGATAAAAATAGTAATTAGTAAAAATTAAATTTAAAGAATAAATAAATTAAATTAGTAAAAATTAGTTAATTGTAAGTAAGTAAGTAGTAAGTAATAAAATATTTTTTTTTTTGTAATTTTTATCGTTTTTAAAACAATTAACTAAATTATTAAAAAAACAAATGTATCGAAATTCATGAAATTTTCGATTAAAAATCGAATCGAATCCTGTACCAACACTCGATTCTATATCATATACCTTGCATGCCACATAGGAAAACACGCTTTATATCGACATTATATCGAACTCGATATCGATGAAATTCTTAGAGAAAACGATTCTTTTTCGAATCGATATCGACTCATTTTGCATACTGGGATATGTGCAAATGTGTACATATGTATCTGAAAATTTTTTTTGAAAATTTTCAGTTTTTTTTTTGGAAATTTTTTTATGCGTTTTGGAATAAAAAATTTCATTTCAAAATTTCAGTTCAAATGCTTTTGAATTTTTTTTTTTTTGAAAATTTTATAAGTCCCAGACATATGTACGTGCAGATGTGTGCATATGTGTTTTCATACATCAGCATATATGAAAAAAAATCAAGAAATATTGCTTCATATATGTATTCATATGGAGCATATATGTTCACATATTTTTCATATGTGATCACATATGAAACATGTATGTGCATATATGAACATTTTTCACCGGGTTATGATAATATTGAAAACGTGTTTACGATTAAAAATAGCAGATATGGTAGTCAAGATTTTTTTTATTTTTCGCCGGTAGTGATAAAATTTCCGCGAATTCCAAATAAAATGCGTTTTTTTCACAATAATTTAGCAAATATAGGAAAATTTGTTCTTTGTTGTACGGAACAAAGCGTAAAATGTAAATTCTGTAACTTTTGAGAAATCGGATATACGAGATATCTTGTATTATAGAGATATGTAATGTCCCAAATTTGTCATTTCACCTCGATGAAAAGGGGTTAAAGATGCCCTATTTCTCTAAAAATTTACAGAATTTATGTTTTACACTTGGTATAGTACAATACACAACATTTTTTTCCATATTAGCTAAATTATCATAGAAAAACACATTTTCTTTGAAATCCGCGGAAAATATATAACTACCCACGCCAAATTAAAAAAAAGCTAGACTACCATATTTGTTAGTTTTTATCTATAACATGTATTTAATAACATTATAAAGTAAAAATTATTATTTTTTATTTTTTTGCCTAAAAATTTTAAACATTTTTAAATTTTGGCTTTAAAAACCATGCAATGGTCTGGGGCATGTATGCGTAAACTGCTTATTTTTTATCCGATTTGAATTTATTTAAGCTTTTTGGAAAGGTAATTTGTTACCATTTTCATATTATTTAACAAAAAATTTAACAAAAAATACCATATACCAATATTTTTCAAAAACTAGAAAAAATGGGTTTTTTTCATCAAGAGTGTCCCAAAACTTCAATCCATTTTCGGCACGAGTTATTTTTATCCGATTGTCCCCAAATTTTAGCTCACTAATTTTTAGATACT
This sequence comes from Pegoplata infirma, assembly GCA_963921195.1. NCBI lineage: Eukaryota > Metazoa > Arthropoda > Insecta > Diptera > Anthomyiidae > Pegoplata > Pegoplata infirma. The sequence goes on from CAWUER010000514.1 coordinate 1,082,938, forward strand.
AAACTACAATTTAGGACCCTACCAGGTATTAAAAAGTGATTTTGAAAAATTACCTTAGTCGTAAGGACACCTTTAATGGACAACCATGTATGAAACACATATAAACCAGTGTTGCCATAAGAAAATTTTGAAAAAATGCTAGTTGCCAGAAAAAAGTGCTAAAATGCTCTACAGACCAAAAAAAAGTGCTAGATTTTTTTTCTTTTATTAAATTAACAAATAATGATTTTTAACAATAACTCTAGTTTACAACGAAAATACGCGTCTACATACTTTTTTTGACCGCTAAACTTTAAAATTTTATCGAAAAAATATTTCTAATACATTTTTCAGCGTTTTTTGGAGTTATTTCACTGTTTTCCCTATATTTTGAGTAATATACCTACGATCTACTCGTGATAAAAACCAAATTAAAGTTAATCAAATTTGCAACACACTTTACACAGGTTACTTTCCCATCAGTTCAATAGTTTTCGCGCCACAGACAACTATATTGTAAAAATTAATTTTTTGATCATAAAAATTATTAATGATTGAAAAATCAACAAGAAATGTGTGTTCATTTTTTCGTGAATGTTTAAAAAGGTTCGGCACCGATTGCGATGAAGTTTTCGCTAATATATTTTTTTTCAATTAATTAGGCAACCAATATTTCTAAAGTTAAAAATCATGTTGTTATTTATTCTTGTTTTATTTACACTCAAAAAAGAAGAAGGAACTTAAACTTTGGAAAATTTTTCTTCAAAATAGCTTATAAATTTTCCCACAATTAAGTTAAAATTGACTAAAAGTTGGGAAATTTTCCTAACCATTAGGAAAATATTTTAGTCCGTGTATTGTTAAATAGGCCATAATTTTCCTTAAATGAAATTCCTTAATATATGGAAGAAATTCTTACCGCCAAAGAAATTTTCCCTAAATAATTGAAAAAAGATCTTTATTTTTAAGACATATCTCTAAAAACAAAATTTAGTTAAAAAAATTCAGTTTTAGGACGTAATTTCCTACCAATTAGTTCATCATATTTATCTTCTTTAATTTGAGGAAGTTTTTTCCACAAGTTTAGTAAATTTTTCATAACTTGAAATTGTTTTTTGATTTATGTATTTTTTTCATGCAAAAAAATGTGAACTACAAGCTCACATTTTGTTTATTATATGTAGTACATGAATACAAAAAGTTTGATCTTGTATAACAAGTAATAAATTTAATATTTACATTTTTTTTCTACACATGTATGTGTTAGATAAAAAATAATATTTTAATCACAACAAAGACCTTGGCTTTGGCGTGTTTTCCCATAGTCTGGGAACAAACGTCAAATACAAACTTGAAAATTTTCCTTATCAGAAATGTTTTTTTAACTAAAAAATGGGAAATTTTTCCCATTTTCTAGTTCAAATTGGTCCTTCTTTTAAAGAAAAATATGGTCTAAAAAGTAGGTGTACATGGCAATGGAGCTAAATCATTATCAATTTTCCTTGGATTTAGTTAATTTCCCCATTTTTTAGGTAGTTTTTTTTCTGAGTGTATGTTGTAAAAGGACAAAAAACCAAAAAACGGCGTTAGAGAAGAATTCCCACCATAAAACATAAACAATATAAATTTGTGGTGTTTTGGAAATTGCAATCGGTGCCGAAGGTTTTTGGACCAAAATGAACCCGGATAAGGTTTTTTGTTATCAGTATAACATTGCCCATACCGCTATGATAGGTTCTTATTTTGGTGATACCCCTAATGTCCATATTTGGACAACATATGATTCACATATGGACATTTTTCACTGCCCGGTGAAAAATGTCAGATGTTATTCATATATTATTCATATATGCTCGCCCATATGTATTACATATATGAAGCAAATGCGAAAATTGGCGGCATATGGAAATATATGGACATATATGGTCACACATGTAACATATATTTTTTAATTTCGTTTTTCATTTTGGAGTGAAGAATTTCATAAAAATTGTTTTAAAAAAAAAATATTTCACAATATTTGAAAAATTTTCGAAGTCTTATTTTTTGAAGTTCGGAAAAAAACTTTTTATATTTTTTTTTGATTTTGAAATGCTTTCGATTTTTTTTTTTAAATTTTCAAAGTTCCAATTTTTTTTTTAAAGTCCCAGGCACAATTTTTTTTTTTTTTTGCAACTTTTTTTCGGTTTGTAACAAAAAAATAATTAAAAAATGTTTTTAGAAAAAAAAAAAATTGAATAATTTTCTGATTTTCCCGAGAAAAATTCAAACATCATATATCTGGACATATATGGAAGTGCATGTCATATATGTATGTACAAATGTGTACATATGTGAACATTTTTTTGTAAAATTTTTAAAGTTTTTTTGGCATTTTTTTTTGCGTTTTGGAGTAAAAAATTTCAGTTCAAAACTTCAGTTCAAATGCTTTTGGAATTTTTTTTTTGAAAATTTTATAAGTCCCAGTATGTGCAGATGTGTGCATATATGTATTCATACATCAGCATATATGAAAAAAAAATCAAGAAATATTGCTTCATATATGTATTCATATGGAGCATATATGTTCACATATTTTTCATATGTGATCACATATGAAACATGTATGTTCATATATGAACATTTTTCACCGGGTGGGTTGTTTTTATATTTATATTTTTCAATTATTGACAATTTATTTTTTATAAGTAGAATTCGCTTTAACTAACACAAAAATATTGCTTGTATCTGCAAACCTCAGTTACTTTTGACGATAACAGTTATTTTTATTTATTTAAAATTTAACTGCGGAATTCCTAACTTTGTAACTGGGAAATTTTTTAGGTGTAGGTTAGACTGCCCAGAAAAAAACAAAGTTGTTATTTTCTTGGGGGATACCTGCGAATTTTGTTCCTTTTTGTGCAAAAAAATGTCGGTTTTTTTTTGGGATTTTTAAAATAATATCTAGAGGTCGCGATCTCGCGTTTTATAACGATTTATTTTTTTTGAGTTTTTTATTATTTTAAATTGTTAAATATGATTAATATGATAAAATATTAATAATTTCAGACAAAAAAAAAATTGAATTAAAAATTAAATATCGCTCATTCCATGAGATGTCTCCCAGCATCTAATCAAATGTTCTTTAATTTATTTGAAATTTCGCACACAGGTACACTATGGAGCAATTAAAATAAATTCGTTTTTAGTTTCGAGAAAATCCACGAATTCGCGAACGCGAATATATTCGCGAATTCACGGATTTTCTCGGAACTAACAACTGATTTATTTTAATAGCTTCATAGTGTTCATGTGTGCAAAATTTCAAATAAATTAAGGAACATTTGATTAGATGCTGGGAGACATCTCATGGAATGAGCGATATTTAATTTTTAATTTAATTTTTTTTTTTTGTCTGAAATTATTAATATTTTATCATATTAATCATATTTAACAATTTAAAATAATAAAAAACTCAAAAAAAAAAAAATCGTTATAAAACGCGAGATCGCGACCTCTAGATATTATTTTAAAAATCCCCAAAAAAACCGAAATTTTTTTGCACAAAAAGGAACAAAATTTGCAGGTATCCCCCAAGAAAATAAAAACTTCGCTTTTTTTCTGGGCAGTCTAGTGTAGGTAGATCTTACACGTGTAAAGTTGGATTACTGTTCCTTATATCAACACAACACATTGCACTTAATCACTTTCTTTTAATATTTGAATTTAATATAGTTTTCTTTTCTAAAAAATTAATAAATGACTCTTTGTGAAAAGTATGGAACAGTAAATTAAAATATATTTGATACCATATGAAAGAGTTATTAAGACCTATCTAATGGTCAATCAAGCATTAATAAATACACACATTTAGGTTTTGTCGTAAAATGGCCAATATCAAAAAAGACTGAAAAAGTTCATAATTTTTTCGAGAAAACGCCATAAGTTACCCCCAGTTTCTGTAACACGAACGTCGTTCGTCTGCGACGAATTTGCATGTATTTTGTTTTTGTTACAATAACAAAATACATACAAATTCGTCACGAACGAATGACGTTCGTGTTACAGACCCTGGCGGTTAAATACAACTTAATTTTTTAACCCTTCTACACTCCTTGGGTCAATTTGAACCACTTTTGTTTGTTTTTTTTTTTTTTAATAATTGCTCAGGAAGGGCTTATTTGTATAGTTTTCATTATTTTTTATTATACTAAATAAAAAACAAAACAAATAAATTTTGTATATAAAGTATGAAATTTTGTTTACATTTTAATGTTAGGTCATATTGACCAAAGGATCATAAAAAGGGCACATATTCAAGGGATGAAATAGGGTTAAATAAACCTATAGTTTTGATCGTTACTGTCAATACTTTAATCTAGATTCAATGTAATTGACTTACCTTTTTCATAATGCCGGTTTTACGTTTAGAAAAAGTTGTATAGCGACGTAATTTGTTATCAATATACTCCATTTTAATTTTGACGCGTCCTTTGGTTTTCTTCCCGTTAGCCGGTGGTGACTTTTTGGTCTGCAAGGAATTAAAGTTGTCGTTTACTACATCTGATATACCACCACTTGACTGAGGTTGTTGTTGTCCACCGTGTTGAACATTGCTATTACCGTCGCAATTGTCTAGACCCTGGAGGGATGAGATGCCACTACCACCACTAACATTTCCCACTCCACGATGATGGGATTCATCATAGCAATCCGATCCAGCACGTTTAATTCCACGCAGCTGGATAGTGTTATGACTTCCTGAACTATTACCTAGAGATTGGCATTGTGGTGCATTCGTCATAAGATTTCCAGACGGTCGCGACGTTAGACTACCACTAGGCGTACCACTACCACCCATACTTTGCAGGAGACCAGCGCTCGGTGGTCTTCCTCCCAGTGATGCTACCGCAGCCGGGCTACTGTACATATCAGCCTGATCCGATAATGCAAGTCCGATACTACTCATAGAGTAGTTGATGTTATAGCGCGAATCTCCGCGCGACGGATCCATTCTCAAGTAGAAGTTATCCACACCGATGCCGTTAGAATAAAATTGTGGTAAAAAATTTATTTATGTGAATTTGGACAGAAATGATGACAATTATTGCGATGGGAGATTTACGGTGAACAGTTAAAATCTAACAGCCTAGGATATTCACAAACCAGGCCTAAACCATTTTTTTATGATTTGTCTTTCGTATTCAATTAAACGAAGCTAATAAGATTTATCAAATAAAACACTGTTATTAACACACACTTTAATAGTAATATCAGAAATAACACAACGACCACAATTCTTTCGACAGCTGTTATCAATAAATATGATTAATCAGATGTACAAAAGCAATTATGTAGACAGATTACTATTAATGAAATGACTTGTAGGTAATTAATAAGTTTTTCTTTTTTTAATAAGAAAATTCTTTTTTTTTTGTTTAATTTATTTTAAATACAATTTTCGTTACATTTCGTAATATTTCACACGGCCGAATTGACTAAGAAAACCTAATAAGATTCTGTTAAAGAACACAGGTGGGCCAATAAACTCAAAATTTTGATATTCTTTTTTATGAAAAGAGTTGTATTTATTAGCATCAACCAAATAAATTCGGGTGGAAGTTTACTTATAGTAATATTTTTTGTTGAGTTTTTCTGTTATTATAAATTCTCTCATATACTCAAAACATTTAAAACCAGTAGTAAAGTTGTGTCATAAAAGTATTGAATAATGATCGTGGGTTGTGTTGTATAAAAGTTGATGCGAATGCGTTTGCCTTCTGTGTTCTGTAGATGGAAGCACAATGCCGAATACATATACTACACGTTGTCATGTTAGCAGAACCCCATCATACGTGATAAAAAAAATACTAAACAAAACCAGAAATGAGTAACAACGAGTTAGAAAATTATAGTCGGTTTAGAGCGACAAGGGTTTACCCTAGCTTAGAATTTGTTAAATTTTAAACTTAAATGTGCGTTCACTTTGCTCTACACACAGAAAATAATATCGTATATTTTATTTTAATTAAAATTTTATTTGTTTTTTAATTTAAAATTTTTAATTAATATAATTAATTGTTTAATTAAATTTTTTACTTTATTTTAATTAGCATTTTAATTGTTTTAAAATTAATTTAACATTTAATTAATATAATTAATTGTTTAATTAAATTTTTAGCTTCACTTAATTTTTTTTTGTTGTGTTTTGTTTTCCGTGTTTGCGCGAGTGTGTGTTTTTTCTTGCATTGTATTACATCAGGGATGATAAAGTCAGTACAATTGTACTTTTTTCAGTACAATTCGGAGGCCAATAGTACGGCAGTACTCCACTGACCGATTTAGTATAATTTCAAAATTTTCCCAATCACAAATTTTTACACAGTTTTTGGTTAGAAAATCGTCAAAAACTATGAACTTTATTTTCAAAAATCGTCAAAATCTGCACCATATTTTCAAAAATCCACAAAACAATTTTTTTGTTAGTAAAGATCGAGCACGGGCTCCAAATATATTTTTAAAACCTACACCACTCTGTAGTACAGGGTATATTGAGGGTAATATCCACGTTTTAGCATACCGATCGACTAAGAATTCCTTTTTGAGTCGATTTGACGATGCCCATCCATCTGTTTGTCCATGTAAACGGCGAAAGCACGATACAGGTCGCAATTTTCGATCAATTTACCTGAAATTTTATCCCAAGGACGAAACCTGTTGAAATCGGAAAATGTTTAGACCTTGCCCCCATACAAACGCCCCTTTAAATTGGACTAAAATGACTATAAAGGTGCATACAGACGACGCAATATTATGTACAATATTCAATTATATTGATGGTGTGTGGGTAAGATTGACCATTGTACAATCGTCAATATTACCCACACACCTTCAATATAATTGAATATTGTACATAATATTGCGTCGTATGTAGGTACCTTAACAACTGTATTAGAATAGATACGGTGGCTCGCAGCTTATTTCGTGTGAAAGATATTAGTTAGCAATCCATTCAAGACAAAATTAACCAAAATAGACCTAATTATTATCAAATAAGTATTTATGTAAAAAGTCCTTTGGATGTAATTAATCAAGCTTTAATTAAAGCTTAATGACGTTCAGATTGTCTAAATATTAAATGTGCTACGAGGGTCGAAATGGAAATTGAAATTATTGAAAGACCTTTTTTAGAAAATTTCTTAAAAATATTTCTAGGTCGATTTTATCCAAGCTCAAACATAAAAAATTAAAAAATAGCCCAGTAGTTAATATCTATTTATTAAATAATTTTTCCAAAGAACCAAACAAAAACCAAACTCCAATTCTTTTGACCACCAATTTTAGGTAAACAAAGAAACGATTTAATTGTTTAATAATTTTAGTACACATAAGTGTATAGTAATGAGTAGGGCAAGTACTTTCATGAAAATGCATATTTTTACTCAGTATTGCAAACATAACATAAATTAAATATCTATCCGAATCAATGAATTTGCAATAAAATGGCATTGATTTGTAGTTGCATATTTTGGTATAAATGCATATTTTTGCATATTTTCATATAAATTGCACTTTTTTTAAAATTCCATCAATATTTTTTTAAAAAGTGCTTAGGAAAATTCAAAACATATCGCATTTTTCTTATAGAAAAATGCATTTATTTATAAAAATCATATTCTGATGCATTTTTTTAAGAAAATGGATTTTGGAGGAATAATTTTTAGATTCTGAGAAATGTTTCCTATTTAAAATGTTCCTATTCTGAGACATTTTACTAATCGGTAAGAAAAAACTGTTTTCGAATTTAAGATTTTTTTACAGGAAAATTGCGTTTTTATTTTGATAAGAGTTAGGGTATGGTCGTTTGATTTTGAGTTAATTCTTTGACTTAAAAACCTTAAAATTCCGAAAAAAGTGACAAAAAATTTGTTAAAAATAAATTATTTTTTTTAGAATAAAGATCAGAAAGTATTGAAAAATTACTTGTTCTAGAAAAATATTGTATTTTACTATTCTTTTTCTTTTATAAAATTTTTTCTTCAGAAATATTTAGTGACTCAAAGAAAAAACTTCTCAAGCAAAAAACTATTTTACTAATTAAAAATTGTTTTCACACAATAAAACATTTTTAAGAATTGTCGAGGGCCTTAAAGTATTTGAAAAAGCCAGTTTTATGTTGACAAGTTATTTCTTTTTAGTAAAAACAAACACTTTTAGATGCATATTTTTGAAGTTTTTAGTGCATATTTTGAATTTTTAGACGCATATTATAGGCACATATTTTCGTTTTTTAGATGCATAAAAGTACTTGCCCTAGTAATGAGATATAAAAATAATTGAACATTTCCTTTGTTTACAAAAAATTGGTGGTCAAAAGAATAGGAAGTCAAAAAATGCGGATTTCTTCAACTGCACTTTAAAAATTTTGATTTTTGTTTGGGTCATTGGAAAAATTATTTGATAAATTACTATATACTACTGGACTATTTTTTAAATTTTAAATGTTTGAGCTTGGGAAAAATTGACATAAAAGTATTTTTAAGAAATTTTCTAAGAAACGTCTTTCAATAATTTCAATTTCCATTTCGACCCTCGTAGCATGTTTAATATTTACTCAATCTGAACGCCATTAAGCTTAAATTAAAGCTCGATAAATTACCTACACAGCACTTTTAACAAAAATACTCGTTTGATAATAATTAGGTGTATTATTGGCAACTTTGTCTGAAATGGATTGCTAACTGATATCTAAAACACGAAATAAGCTGCGAGTCACTGTACATATATTTTCGAAACTTAGCAGGTGAACGTTTTGTTTTCACAAATCACCATTATAAATTTTAAAGAAATCGGATCAGTTCCATTTGTAGTCCCCATACAAACCCATACACTTTCCCGGTATTCACATAAATCTCTAAAATTTTTTAAAAATAAGAAATTTTATTAAAGGGAGGTCTCCCTGGTGTCACCCTCCGATCTTCATGAAATTTGGATATGTTGTTAAGAACGAAAATTAATTCGACACGTATTTTTTTTAGCGGCCAAACTCAATTTTAGGGGGGGGGGGGGTGTCGATTTGTATGGGGGGAAATTGACCTTTTTCAGTTTTTTTACGCCTATTTAAACAAAATTAATATAGGCATGTGTTGTATCAGATTAAATTAAACATTCCTATCTCGTGGTACTAACAACGGGCCAAAGAAGTTAATATTTTTCGACTTATTAACAAAAATGTCCTAAAATTTTGGAATTTTACTCAATAGGTCTGTTTGATTACTTTTTTTGTAGTAAAAGTAGTAAAAGAGATTTTTTTGAAATTTTACTCAATATGTCGAAAACCCAAAAAAAGTAAAAAAACGGAAAGTAGTAAAAATAGTAAAATTTATTTATCATTTAAATTTTCAAAATATATTTTAAAATTTTATTTTGAAGACATTTTTAGAATCTATACATAAAAGTAGAAGAAATTTTCTATAAACGCTAAAAATCACATTTAATCCACTTGGTAAAAGTTCAGGTCGATGAATTTCCTATGTTTCATTTATTAGACAAATATACAAAAACAAAAAAAAAAAACATAAAAAATTGCGTTTTTCTGGGGTTGTCTTAGTATTTAAAGGTGGAACTTCCAACTGATCCGATCCAATGAGACATTAAGGTGGAACTTTCAACTGATCCGATTTTTTCCATCTCCGAACTTAACTCAGATTCTGATACATTTTTTTGTATAGAAAAAGTCCCCGATTCAAAGACATTTTTTCTACAGAAAAAGTCTCAGATTCTGAGACAATTTTTCTATAGAAAAAGTCTCAGATTCCGGGACATTTGTTCTACAGAAAAAGTCTCAGATTCTGGGACATTTTTTCTATAGAAAAAGGCTAAAATTCTGAGACATTCTTCTATGGAAAAAGTCATAGAATCTGAGACATTTTTTCTATAGAAAAGTCTCAGATTCTGAAACATTTTTCTACAGAAAAGTCTCACATTCTGAGACATTTTTTCTATAGAAAAAGTCTCAGATTCTGAGGCATTTGTTCTACAGAAAAAGTCTCAGATTCTGAGTCATTTTTTCTATAGAAAAAATCTTAGATTCTAGACATTTTTTCTATAGAAAAAATCTTAGATTCTAGACATTTTTTCTATAGAAAAAGTGTCAGAATCTGAGACATTTTTTCTTTAGAAAAAATCTTATAATCTGAGACATTTTTTCTATAGAAAAAGTCTCAGATTCTGAAACATTTTGTCTATAGAAAAATTCTCAGATTCTGAGACATTTTTTCTATAGAAAAAGTCCTAGATTCTGAGACATTTTTTCTATAGAAAAAGTCTCAGATTCTGGGACATTTTTTCTTTAGAAAAAGTCTCAGAGTCTGAGACATTTTTTTCTACAGGGAAAGTCTCAGATTCTGAGACGTTTTTTCTATAGAAAAAGTCTCAGATTCTGAGACATTTTTTCTATAGAAAAAGTCTCAGATTCTGAGCCATTTTGTCTTTAGAAAAATCTCAGATTCTGAGACATTTTTTCTATACAAAAAGTCTCAGATTTTGAGACATTTTTGCTATAGAATGTAACTTTTTCTACAACATTTCTAAAACATTTTCCTGGATAAAGTCTCAGATTCTGAGCCACTTTTTCGTGCCAACTTTTGGAGGATAGCACTTTTTTTACTGTATCAAGTCTTCCGCAGACGGACAGATGGTTATCGTTGCACATGGAATGACGAAGTGGGTATATACCCTCATACTGTGGTTGGAGGATATAAAATTGTGTTTTTCTAGAACTATTTTGGTTCTTCAAGGGAAATCTTTCCGATTTTGCCCGTTTATAAACAAAACCTTTCCAGTAATATATGACATTCAATATTTGTGCCTTCAGCGGTCTAGCCATTGGCTTGGACTTATTCATGTTGTCTACAGACGGACGGACATCGCTAGACGGTCTAAAGATTTTCCTGTTAATTATGCACATGTAACCGACTGCATATTTATTTGGATTTATTGTTGTTTATCATCTTGAATAGATTATGCTTTTTATTATTTTTTGTTTCAAAATATTTTTTTCGTAAATATAAAAATTTGTCAATAATTTTTTTTTACATAATTTCCATACTTACGCATTGAAATTTACTTACGCGGTAAATTGTAGTAAAAATAAAGTAAAAGAGAAATAAATTTTCTCTTGAATTGATTACTACATTTACTATTTTTATGTGTACTCGAACGGTTTTTGAGCAAAAGTAGTAAATTGAGTAAAAAATAGTAAATTGTAGTAGGTAAACAAACAAAGCTAATATGACGAAAAGTTATGCATGTTTGGACACTAGGGATATAACCAAAATAAGAACCTATCATAGCGGTATGGGCAATGTTATACTGATAACAAAAAACCTTATCCGGGGTCATTTTGGTCCAAAAACCTTCGGCACCGATAGCATTTCCAAAACACCACAAATTTTTTTTTTTATTTTTTTTTTTGTGGGAATCCTTCTCCACCACCGTTTTTTGGTTTTTTGTCCTTTTACAACAAAAATAAAACAAGAACATAATAACAGTATGATTTTGAACATTAGAAATATCGGCTGCCTAATTAATTGAAAAAAAAAAAAAATATTAGCGAAAACTTCATCGCGATCTGTGCCGAACCTTTTTTAACATTCGCGAAAAAATGAACACACATTTCTTATTGATTTTTTATGTACTTTCTCACTATGATAGGTCCTTTTTGATATTTGCAAAAAAATGCAAATGGTTATATCCCTATTGGACACGTTCTTAGCACAAGTAGATAGGTTTTTCAAAGACCTTTCAATTGGTATGTAACATTACTAGGGTTCTTTGCATTATATATGAGATAAACGAAAAAACTTAAAAATGGCCTTGTCTTCCCCCCTCCTTTTTACCCCCTAAATATGAATTTGGGCCGCTAAAAAAAAAATGCGTGTCCCTTTAATTTTTTTGCTTTACAAAAAAAAAAAATTCCATAAAGATCCGCGGGTGACACTAGGGAGACCTCCCTTGTTAGTCAAGTGCAATTTTAATTGGGCAAGGTCCAATTTTTTTTTTTTTAATTTTTAGACATGTGTTTTCTACACTTATTTAAGGTTTAACTCAATGGTTCCCAATATTTTTTGCGCCGTGCCCCACTTTTAAATTAAAACAACTACAATGTCCCCCTACACTTAAGAAAAATTTGTAAATTTTTCAAATTTGTTTTAAGGCTTCGACACAATGTCGAAGTACTCTGTAGTACTCTCTAAAAATAGATAAGACACCATACAAAAAATGTGTAAGTGTGAAAGAGAAAGGAACAAAATCCACTCTCTGGCACAGAGTACGCCGTCATTGTGAATTTAGCTTTAAAATTCAAATTACTTTTGGTTAAGCAAACTTTTTGTTAAAATCATCATTTAAACAAAGTTTTTAGAAAAAGTTTTCAACAATCAACTTAATAATTTAACTAAAATTATGTTTTTTTTTAGTTTATTTAACTAAAAAAATATTTAAAATTTGCTAGTTGCCTCCCTGAAGCATTCAAATTGCCCACTAGTGGGTCGAGAATCAAAGGTTGGGAACCATTGGTTTAACTAATGATAAATCTATTCGTCCATGTGTGGACTTGGGACCCCAAATATATAAAAATTTTTTTTTAATTTTTTAAAATTTTTTAGTACAATGAGGGTCAAAAAAGTACACTTTTTTAGTAAAGTCAGTACAATCTTGAAAATGTCATTTATCATCCCTGTATTACATACAAAAAAAAAATACGTAAGTATAAACAGTAGGGCGGGTCGATTTTTTTTGTCAAAAAACGTATAGCAAAAACATAATCTACAAGAAATTCTAAGAACATTTCCCAAAGAAACCATGTTTCTAAAATCAAACCCTATACCGCGCCTAACGACATGAAGATTTGTCCGTTCGTCCTTTTTTTCATAAGCAAAACATAGAACTTGACTCTTTTTTGGTGTTTGTGTTAATTTTTGGGCTTTGGTGTGGTCTGAGTAGGGTTTCTATTCGGGAAAAAATTCCCGGGAAATTTTTTTCTTAAAATCCCGGGATTTCTTCATCGGGAAATTTCGGGAATTTGTCAATAACTTTTTTTTTAACAAAATTTAATCAAATTACCCATTTTAATACCATTTTTCATGATTTATTGAAATAAAATCAAAATTTGTTTCAGAAAAAATAGTTAGGGTATGCTTCAGGTTGCATAAAAGTATTTTAAACAAACCAGCTTTCTAGCCTAAAATCTTACAAAAGTTAAATTTTTAAAAAGATGAATGTTTAAATTTAAAAACTGATATTTGAAACGGTCATTTAAGTAATTCGTAAGTTTTTCGAAATGCATCTTTAAAATAAAATGCTGATTATGATTGGTCAGCATTATTCGAATTTGCCAAAAAGCTTTTACAAACTCATGAATTTGAAAAAACATAAATTCGTGAAAAAAAAACATTCTGTATGGAGTGAAAATAAGCCAAGGCAAATACGTTAACCCAGTACTTCTACAAAAATTAGATTTTTGTGAATTTTCTAAGTTTAAAATAGAAGTAAAGAAAACTATTTTCCAACAGACGACATCTGAGGGTGTATTAAAAAGAAAAATGTGGTCATATGTTGAAAAATAATATTTAATATATGATAAGATTCTGAATTTGTTTTAATCAAAAAATTCCCGGGAATTCCCAACATTTTTGTAGAACATTTCATCCCCACTCTCCCCCTTTTTCGGGGTTTTTTGCGATTTGTTAGAATAGAGCCAAAAAATACTGTTATGAGAGGGAGTTAGAGGGTTAATATGTTTCACAAAAATATTTGACATAATATTTTCTACAAAGTTGCTGAACTTACCCTACACCTCAGATGTAAAGAAAACATAGTTTTATATACCGATATGCTGCAAGAACATATCCAGCGGCAATGTTTTAGTAATTGCCGCTGGATATAATTCGAACAATTTTTGGGATTATGACCAGCAAGTATATTAGACATAATCCATGAAATAGAGAAATAAATAATTAGATTGATTTGTAATGAAAACGCCACAGACAAAAAATTATAATAAGAAATTTTAACTATAAATCGCTGCTTTCATCGTTAATCCATTATAATTGTAATCCATTAATTATTTTATATTGGGCTGCAGTATATTAACATGTAGCGTGATAATCAGAAGGTAAGTGCAGGGGTTGTGGGTTCAATTCCCACCAAAACCTTTGTATGTTTCTTACAAAGGGAAGCTGCTACAGCGGCTTTTTCTTAGTAAATAAAAGTATGTAATTGAGGATCATAATGTAATTAGGAAATTGTTATGTTGTCAAAAAAAAAAAAACACACATAGATAGGCTGACCATTCGTACTGATTTGATCAGTACATGTACTGATTTTTGATCACGTGTACTGATCAAAAAACGTTGTACTGATTTGTACTGATTTTTTGAAATATGTACTGATTGTACTGATTTTTGAACATTTCAACATAAAAATATTTTCATTTGAAAATTCTATATAAAAACTTGAATTTTTATACTTAAGTCTGCCAATTAGATAATTTGAATTAATTAGAGTTCGTAAATCATGAGGTTCCTTAACGCAGAAATGAATCTGAGCATGAGATTATTTTGATATTCATAAATTTATATGAAAAAGCGCACAGAATCTTTGAGGTTTTCTATAACGAAAAGTTCACGAGATAATGAATTTTCTATCTTTTAAGAAAGATAACGTAATTGCACGAATCCAAACGATTCTAAGATGTTCGATGAGGTAATTTCATCAGATTTTATTGGAAAATGCGTTTAAAACATGTGCTTATTATCTGGAAAGTTTTTTGAAAAGGAAGAGTTACCAAAACTTAAGAGAAAATGTCCTCAGAATCTGAGGGATTTTCTTATTCTAAAAACATGTGGGGTTTGTTATATTTAATGCACTAAAATGAAGCAGTTTGAAGTTAACAAAATTTTATGCAAAACTAGCTAACTCGCCCGGTACTTCGTTACCGGTTAGCTGTAAAAAAAAACAACTTTATTACTTCAAATTCTTATTAATTTTTAATTAAACATAAAAATTGTTAGTTTCGACCTTTAAAATATTATATTTTGAGTAGATTTAAAGTTGCAAAAAATTTTATTTTGGCGAAACGATCCCATAATTCAAACTTTGTGTTTCAAGGAACATTAGTGCATAAGGAACAATATGTACCAAATTGAAGCGAAAAATTTTATTTTCCCAGAATGTAATTTCCGCGAGTGGATCGTAAAGTGCCAATTTTAAGTATCTCTACTTTCTCCCTTTTTCCCCATTAGAAGCAGAATTTTCAGAAAAATTACTTATTTTAGAATGTTATTCCCGCGAAAGGATCGTACAGTCCAAATTTTAAGTATTTAGGACCATTAATTCAGCATATACCAAATTGCCCTACTTTCCCCATTTTCCCCCTTAAAAGCAGAATTTACTAAAAAAGTGCTTCTTCCAGAATGTTATTTCCGCTAGAGGATCGTACAGTCCAAACTTCAAGTATCTAGAACCATTAGTTCAGCAGATACAAAACAGTTCAAAATTCAAGTATCTAGGACCATTAGTTCAGCAGATACAAAATTGCCCTACTTTTCCCCCTTTTCCATCTATAAAACAAAATTTTCAAAAAAGTACTTCTTTCAGAATGTTTTTTCCGCGAGAGGATCGTACACTCCAAATTTGAAGTATCTAGGACCGTTAGTTCAGCAGATACAAAATTGCCCTAATTTCCCCCTTTTTCCGTAGAAGCGAAATTTTAAAAAAAGTTCTTCCATTAGAATGTTGTTTCCGCAAGAGGATTCAAATTTCAAATTTGCCCTACTTTCCCTCTTTTTTCCCCTATAGAAGCAGATTTTTCCAAAAAAGTACTTCTTCCAGAATGTTATTTCCGCGATAGGATCGTACAGTCCAAACTTCAATATCGAGGACCATTAGTTCAGCAGATACAAAATTGCCCTTCTTTCCCCCTTTAAAAAGTAATTTTCAAAAAATTACTTCTTTCAATATGTTATGCCGCGAGATGATCCTATATTGCAAATGTCATGTTTTTAAGACCATTAGTTTAAAATTTACCAAATTGCCCTATTTTCCCCCTCTTGGCCCTCCTTACAACCAAAATTTTCAAAAAGTGTATTTTCAAAAAATTATTTCCGCGAGAGGATCAAAACTTAAAGTTTTAGTTCAGAAGATACAAAATTGACCTATGTTCCCCCTTCTACTTTTTTCAAGATGTTTTTTTTTGCGAGATGATCCTAGAGAACAAATTTCAAGTTTCTGGAACCATTTGTTTAAAAGATAAATAATGTACCGATTTTCCCAATTTCCCCCCCCCCCTTTCCCACCGTGGAGGAGGAATTTTTCAAACAATATTTTTTCGGAATGTTGTTTCCGCGAAAGGATCCTAATGACCAAACTTCACGTTTCTGGGACCATTTGTTCAGAAGATAAAAAATTCACCGATTTTCCCTATTTTCCCACCCTTGGAGGCGGAATTTTCAAAAAAATTTGTTTTCCGCATGTTAATTCTGCGAGAGGATCCTAGAGTCCAAATTTCAAGTCTCTGGGACCATTTGTCCAGAAGATAAAAAATGTGCCAATTTGCTCTATTTTCCCCACCTTGGAGGCGGAATTTTCAAAAAAATATTTTTTTAGTTTTTTTTTTCGCGAGAGGATTATAGAGTCCAAATTTCAAGTTTCTGAAACTATTAGTTCAAAATATACAAAATCCCCCAAAGGGCCCTACTTTCCCCCTTAGAAGTGGAATTTTTAAAAAAGTTCTTTAAGTATGTTACTTTTGCGAAAGGATCGTTCAGTTCAAATTTCAAGAATTTAGGACCATTAGTTCAGCAGATTCAAAATTGCCCTTCTTTCCCCCTTTTTCCCCCAGAATTTTGAAAAGTACTTTCTTAAGAATGTTATTTCCGCGAGAGGATCATTCAGCCAAATTTGAAGTATCTAGAACCATTAGTTCAGCAGATACAAAATTGCCCTACCTTCCCCGTTTTCCCCCTTGAAATCGGAATTTTCAAAAAAAGTACTTCTTTCAGAATGTTAATTCCAAGAGAGAGGATCGTGCAGTCTAAATTTCAAGTATCTAGGACCATTAGTTCAGCAGATACAAAATTGCCCTACTTTCCGCCTTTTCCCCCTTAGAAGCGGAACTTTCCACAATAAGTACTTTTTCCGCAAGATTTAAATTTTAAGTATCTAGGATCATTAGTTCAGCAGATACAGAATTGCCCTACTTTCCACCTTTTCCCCCTTTAGAAGGAGAACTTTTAAAAAAATACTTCTTCTAGAATGTTCTTTCCGCGAGAGGATCGTACAGTCCAAACTTCAAGTATGTAGGACTATTAGTTAATTAGATTCAAAATTGCCCTACTTTCTCCCTTTTCCCCCCGTAGAAGCAGAATTTAAAACAAAGTACTTCTTTTAGAATGTTATATCCGCGAGAGGATCGTACAGTTAAATTTTAAGTATCGAGGACCATTAGCTCAGCAGATACAAAATCAGCAGATACAAAATTGCCCTACTTTTCCCCCTTTTTCCCACTCAAAATCGGAATATTTAAAAAAGTACTTCTTTCAGAATGTTATTTTCGCGAAAAGATCGTATAGTCCAAATTTCAAGTCTCCCGGACCATTAGTTCAGCAGATCCAAAATTGCCCCCTTTTCCCTCTTAGAGGCGGAATTTTCCCAAAAAGTCCTCCATTCGAATTTTATTTCCGCGAGAGGATTGTGCAGTCCAATTTTCAAGTATCTAGGACTATTTGTTCAGCAGATACAAAATTGGCCTACTTTCCCCCTTTTTCCCCCTTAAAGAAGAATTTTTAAAAAAGTATTTCTTTTCGAATGTTATTTCCGCGGGAGGATCGTACAGTCCAATTTTCAAGTATCTAGGACCATTAGTTCAGCAGATACAAAATTGCCCTTCTTTCCCCCTTTTTCCCCGTAGAAGCATAATTTTTAAAAAAGTTTTTCTTAAACAATGTTATTTTATTTCCGCGAGACGATCGTACAGTTGAAATATCAAGTATCTAGGACCATGAGTTCAGCAGATTCAAAATTACCCCACTCACCCCCTTTTTCCACCGGAATTTTCAAAAAGTACTTCCTTTAGAATATTATTTCCGCGAGAGGATTGTACAGTACAAATTTCAAGTATCTAGGACCATTAGTTCAGCAGATACAAAATTGCCCTACTTTCCCACTTTTTCCCCGTAGAAGAGGAATTTTTGAAAAAGTTCTTTTTTAAGAATGTTATTTTCGCGAAAGGATCGTACACTCAAAATAATTATTCTGTTAAATACTCTGTAAAATGACTGTAATCCCAATTCGACAGATATTTGACAAAGTTATCTGTCAAAATACAGATTTTTATTTTCTTGTGACCGAAAAACAAAATTTTTTAAAATTGGAGTTACTCGTTAAAAACTCGTAATTTTCACAAAAATAAAAAAGTAAATTTACAATTTGGAAGCATTAAAGCGGGCAAATTTAACAAAATTTTAAGTTTAATTAATTTTTTTTTTTTTTAATTTTAATTAATGTTTTAAAGCAGAGAAGTTTTACTCATAAAGTGGATTTAACTAAAACATTGTAAATTTACAGAGTTTTTTTTTTGTAAAATTTTGAACTCATAATTTTTTTGGTAAAATTCTTTTCGGTTTTATTAATATTTTACAGATAATTCTGTAAATTTACAGTTTTTTTTGATCGAAATCATTTTACAGAGTTTTCTTCGTAAAATAACAAAAAATCTTGCTGGTTGGAAATCTATGGTATTTTCTGCTGGCTCAGCAGAGTATCTCTGTAATTTAACAGAGTGATTATTTTGAGTGTACAGTTCAAATTTCAAGTATAGAGGACCATTAGTTCAGCAGATTCAAAATTGCCCTACTTTCCCCATTTTCCCCTAGAATTTTGAAAAAGTACTTCCTTTAGAATGTTATTTCCGCGAGAGGATCGTTCACTCCAAAATTTCAAGTATCTAGGACCATATTTTCAGCAGATACAAAATTGCCCTACCTTCCTCTTTTTCCCCCTTTAAAGAGGAATTTTCAATAAAGTACTTTTTTCAGAATGTTATTTCCGCGAGAGGATCGTGCAGTCCACGCGAGAGGATCGTGCAGTCCTATTTGTTCAGCAGATACAAACCGGAATTTTCAAAAAGTACTTCTTTCAGAAAGTTATTTCCGCGAGAGGATCGTACAGCCCAAATTTCAAGGATCTACGACCATTAGCTCAGCAGACACAAAACTACCCTACTTTCCCCTTTTTCCCCCTTAGAAACGAAATTTTCAAAATAGAACTTTCTTCACAATGTTATTTCCGCGAAGGATCCCATAGTCAAAATTTTTAAGTTTCTGGGAAAAATAGTTCATACAAAGTGTACCAATTTGTCCTATTATCCCCCTTTTTACCACCCTAGAAGCCGAATTGAAAAAAAACTTTGTTTCGGAATGTTTTTTCCGCGAGAGGATCTTATAGTCCAAACTTTAAGTTTCTAGGACCATTAGGTCAGAGAAAAGAAAATGTACCAAATTGCCCAATTTCCCCCCTTTTCCCCTTTTTAGAAAAGCCTTTTTAAAAAAGTACTTTCTTCAGAATATTATTTCCGCGAGAGGATCCTATAGTCCAAATTTCAAGTTTCTGGGACCATTAGTTCACAATATAGAAAATGTTCAAAATCGTCCTATTTCCCCCCCAAATTTGAATGAGAAATTTTCAAAAAATACTTTCTTCAGAACATAATTTCCGCGAGAGGATCATATAGTCCAAATTTTTAAGTTTCTAGGACCATTAGCTCAGAAGATACAAAATGTACCAAATTATCCTACTTTCCCCCTTTCAACCCCCTAGAATCAGAATTAAAAAAAACTTTGTTTCAGAATGTTTTTTCCGTTAGAGGATCTTATAGTCCAAACTTTAAGTTTCTAGGACCATTAGGTCAGAAGATAGAACATGTACCAAATTGCCCTTTTTTCCCCATTTCCCATCCTTATTTTTTTTTAAAAAATACTTTCTTTAGAGTATTATTTCCGCGAGAGGATCCTATAGTCCAAATTTTAGGTTACTGGGGCCATTAGTTCAGAAGATAGAAATGTTTAAAATTGTCCTATTTCCCCCTAAATTTAAGTGATTAAATCAATAAATTCCCAAAAATTTAAAAATAAATGAGAAAAAAAATTTAGTAAAAAATTTGAGTCAAAAAATTAAGCGAAAAATATTTTGATTAAAAAAAATTTGGGTGAAAACACCTTCTAACAAGGGAAGTATCTCAACCCTTATGAACCGATTTGCCTGAAACTTAAAATATATATTAAGAAGACGATTTTAAGGTTGGGGTGTCTCGGCTTATCGGCCATATCGGTGTTTAAAAATTTCGTTGTCCCCTTATGAAACCATGTGGACTTTCGGGAAAATTTTGATAACTTCCGAACTAATAGGAATATCATCTAGGGCAAAAATACGGGTCGACTTAAATTTAATAAAGATTATTTCTTATCCATATGGATATCGTAGGTCTATGTCTTCACATAAGTACCCCCCAAAATTTACACATTTTCCTGAAAAAAATATTTAAAGAAGCCGAATTTTTACAAGGTTATGCCACCATTGGATAGGCATTAAAAAAACCTTTCTTCTCATATGAAAACATCATATAGTTTCTTAAAAAGAAATAACTGAAAAATCCAAAAAACGATTTTTTCGCCATTTTTTGACCCATGTTTTGAACCCCTAAATCCCCGATATGGCTGATAAGCCGAGACACCCCAACCTTAAAATTGTCTCTTTAAGTTTCAGGCAAAACGGTTCATAAGGGTTGAGATACTTCCCTTGTAAGTAAAAAATTTAAGTAAAAAAAATGAGTAAAAAAACTGAAGAATAAAATACAATTGAGTGAAAAAAATTTTTATTAAAAAAAATTGAGTAAAAAAAATGTTTAGTAAAAAAAAAATTTGAGTAAAAAAAAAATTGTAAAAAAAAAAATTTTTGAGTGAAAAAAAATTTTGAGTGAAAAAAAAATTTTAGTAAAAAAAAATTTGAGTGAAAAAAAATTTGTAAAAAAAAATTTTTTTGAGTGAAAAAAAATTTTGAGTAAAAAAAAAATTTTGAGTGAAAAAAAGTTTTGAGTAAAAAAAAATTTTGAGTGAAAAAAAATTTGTAAAAAAAAAAAAATTTTGAGTGAAAAAAAAATTTTGAGTGAAAAAAAAATTTTGGGTGAAAAAAAATTTTGGGTGAAAAAAAATTTTGAGTGAAAAAATTTTAGTAAAAAAATGTTTTTTCCCCGAGAGGATACTATAGTTCAAATATCTAGTTTCTAGGACCATTAGTTCAAAATTCACCAAATTGCCCTATTTCCCCCCTTTTTGTCCCCCTTTAAAACCGGAATTTTCAAAAAAGTACTTTGTCCAAAATGTTATTTCCGCGAGAGTATCCTATATTCAAAATTTCAAGATTGTAGGACCATTAGTTCAGAAGATACAAAATGTATCAACTTGCCCTATTTTCCCCCTCCCCCCCACCATAGAGACGGAATTTTCAAAATATAACTTTTTCCAAAATGTTATTTCCGCGAGAGGGTCCTAGACTTCAAATTTCAAGTTTCTGGGACCATTTGTTTAGAATATAAAAAATGTACCAATTTGCCCTATTTTCCCCCTTTCCCCCATTGGAGGCGGAATTTTCCAAAAAAAAATTTTCCGAAATTTTATTTCCGCGAGAGGATCCTAGAGTTCAAATTTGAAGTTTCTAGGACTATCAGTTCAAAAGATACAAAATCCCCCAAAGGGCCCTATTTTCCCCCTTTTGCCCCACTTAGAATCGGAATTTCCAAAAATCCCTTCTTAGTGGGTGGTTTTGTAGGGAGCCGAACCTACATTCCAAATTTCAAGTCTCTAGCTTCAGCGGTTTGGGCTGGGCGATGATTATTGCCAATCAAAGGTTCGAAAGAATTAATTCTTTAATTCAATTTTCTAATTCGAATTAAAAAAATAGAATTTGGCATTCCCTAAAATCATTCAACTTTCAAAATCACAGACTTAATTCTTTCAAGAATTCATTTCTTAAGAATGATCATTCTTAAGGATGATCATTCTTCCTTAAGAATGATCATTCTTAAGGAATGAACTGTTTTTTTATCCAAATCAATCTACTACAAAATGAATGGTGAAATTTTCATATCATTCAATTTTAAACAGTGAAGCGCAACACACATACACACACATTTATGCTTGTGTGGGAAGCAGCAGACGAGACGTCGACAAAACAACAGCCAATCGTTTACACACGAAGATGCTTAAAATGCACACAAGCAACACATTTATGAAAATATAAAGGGAATGAAATAAAAAAATCATCATTCAATTTGTAATAGATTTGAATGATGAACAATTTTGATCATTCAATTGAATGATTAGCTTGCAAGGAATTAATTCTCTTGGGAATTAATTCAATTTGATTTAAGCTTTGAGAATTAAGCCTTTGAATTAATTCGTGTTGAATGCTAGTAAGGAATGATAATTCAAAACTTTTTAAAACAGAATTGAACTTTTTGGGAATTAATTCTCAATAGAATTAATTCGTTCGAAGCTCTGTTGCCAATCAGTCAGTCAGTCAGTCACCACACTCTTTTATATATATAGATAACGACAACAGTTCATGACAGTTGTTTTTTAACAGTTGTTTTTCAACAGTTGTTTTTACTGAAATACTAAATAAGTTTGTTAGTTTAACACACATTTTTTTAATGTTGAAAACACCATCAGTATTTTCCCAAAGAAAAGAGTTTTCAGAGAGTTTTTTTTATAGAAAAAAAAAACACACATAAAAAATTGGGCGTACTGATTTGAGTTTAGAAAAAAAATGGTCAGTTGCATATCAGAGAGCAAAAAGTTTTGTTCGATAAAAATTTTTGATAACTGAATATTTTTTTTACATCAGTATATGATTTATTTTGAGTAAATTTTTTTTTTTTTAATTTTTGTAAAAAAAAAAAAAATTCGAGTGTAAATTTTTTAATATTTTTTTTTAAGTTTTTTTGAGTGACAAAAATAGTTTCTAAAATATTTTTTTTGGCTCAACCTTCCTTTTCAAAGCGACTTTAGCGTTTTTTCAACACGGGAGTTTGGGTTAAAACTAGTGTTTGGGAATTCCCGGACTTATCAATTTCCCGGGAAACGGGAAAAAAATAATTTATTTCCCGGGATTCCCGGGAATCCCGGGAAATATTCATTATTAATATAAATCATAAAAAACATTAAAATTTTACCAACTTTCTATTAAAAACTGTTTTATTAGAGATAAACAATTAATTAAAACATAAAAAATCAAAAAATTAAAGTTAAAAATCGTGAAATACAATAAAACAAAAGAAAAAAATATTGCAATTTTTTCTCCCACAAAAAACGCAAAAAATAGCTAAAAATCTAAAAAAAAAAAATAAAACTACGTTATTCGAGCAAAAACTAATAAAGTTGACAGCACTTTTAATATTTGTTCTGGAAATGTAAATTCTAGGTTCAAAATTTTTATACTTTTTTGACAGTCTTAGCAAAATTTTCATTAACCGATGTAAATTTTTTGAATTTTTGAAGTTTTTTCATGGTATTGTCATACTTTTTACACTTGGACAGTTTTCCTATGAATATAAGTATATTAGCACTGTTCTTCCAAATAGAAAAAATACAAAAAATAGCAAATGTAATTATACCTGTATGTAAAAAAGATATTAAAAATTAAATTAAAATAAACCTTTTTTATGTGAAATGATTTATTTTATAAAATTCCCGGATTTCCCGGGAAAAATTAAAAAAATTCCCGGGAATTCCCGTCAGTCTTTTCCCGGGAATTCCCGGGAAATACGACCCGGGAATTCCCGGACCACAAACACTAGTTAAAACCCATCTGAAATTCCCCATTTTGCTAATAACTTATGAACCACTGGACAGATTTCGCTGAAATTTAGTATTAAGTATAAAAAATATATACGCTTCAGCAGCTTGCCGTACATATTTTTCATTCTTCCGCTAACATTTGAAAGTTAGCGTGTTTCACACAGACAGAAAGACAGACGGACGGACGGAATTTCATGTCGTTAGGCGCGGTATAGGGTTTGATTTTAGACCAATGGTTTCTTTGGAAAAGTTTCTCAGAATTTCTTGTAGATTTTGTTTTTGCTGTACGATTTTTCAGTTTTTTTCGAACCATACAAATTGACCCGCCCTAATAAACAGTTTGCTGAAAGTTTTTCTTTATTTCTCATATAGTTTTTTGAATTCTCATTTTGTTTATAGTTTTTTGAATTCGCATTTTGTTTATAGTTTTATGTATATATATATATATATATAATAAACTTTATAAAATAATTAAATTTTTAAGTTATATAATTAAAACTTTATTTATTTTTTATTTTTAAATTTTAGTTAAATTTTTTTAATTTATAGTATTAAGTTTTTAATTAAATAAATATTCATGTATTTTTACTTAATGACATAGGGTGTGTGTGAAACGGTAGCAAAGTGCTGTGGTAAATAATTTGTTGTCAATTGTGAACAATTTTCATATTTCTGCTGAGTCAAATGATATCTTTTTTGACAAAGTAAATTTTTGACAATTGTAAATAAAACTAAAAAGAAATTATATTTTGAAACATATTATTTTTTTTACAAAGCATTCTCTTTCGCTTATTCGCTAACAACCGCAACATTATGGTTTGCGTTATACAAATGGAAAATTCATGTACTTTTACACAGTTTTGTATAAGAAAAATTTCTCATGATCGAATTCTTTCTTTTGCAGGAAGAAGCCCTCGGAATGTGCTATTTTATTTAGAAAGAATAACATAGAATCTTTTTAGTAAAATTGCGTCCGAATCTGAGACTTTTGTTAAGGGAAAATTTTCTTTGTTTCCAACAATTTTATCCATAAAAAAGACTCAGGCTCTGAGACATTTTTCTTGTTAAAGAATTCTCAATCCAATATTTTTGTTAAAAATACAAATACTTTCTATAAAAAAACTCATTTATTTTGAATGCATATATGTGAGCAATTGTCATTAACTTTTAATATTTAAGAAAAAAAAATTGCGATTTTTTTTTCGTGGCACATTGATAAGACTTTGTAGGTAAATAACATTATAAATAAGTAATTCAAATCCGTCCGCGTGCATTAATTTGAGCGATCGCACCCAAAACTATGGTGGTTTAAAGTTAAAATTTTTAAACAAAATTGTCAAAATTACATTTTTTATCCGAAGTTTACCAAACGTACCATTTTGTATTATGCTTACCTAGAGCTAAAATCAGTGTTGCCAGTTTAGGGGTTTTGTCCCCAAATAGGGGATTTTTTTTTTGGAAATTGGGGATGAAAAATTTAATTTGGGGATCCGGGGATTTCATGGGGATGACACTGATTTTTTCGGGAATTTTAGGGGATGAAATATTTTAGATAAACAAGTGTTTTTTAAATACATTAATCATAAAATAATGCTAAAATAGGTAAAATTAACTCTACTTTATTTTTGATAAATCGTGGACATTAAAGCATACAAAAAAAACCTCAAACGTAGGAATAATGTGACATTTATATAGAAAAAACTAACATTTTATATGGTTTATGTCAAAACCTGGATCATAGTGGTATCATGTTATCATGCTTTTATTTTTCTTTAAACCAAATTGTAAATTTTCATACATTTTCTATAGTAGGTATATCCTTTAAATCTATTAAAGAAAATTTCCAAAATTCACTAGTTTTTTCTGTAGAAAAAAGTCTAAAAGTACATAACTTGAAAATACTGGTCTTTTACAACTTCTTAAATTCTTAAAAAGCAATACAACGTTTTAGATACCTATTCCGGAGTTAGTATTTATAAAAATTTAAGGGGTTTTACGGCAATATGTATATCAAACCTTAAAAGAATTTTCGTTGTTTTTTTTTTAAAGGGTACAAACAATTTCTTAGGGCCGATGACTTCAGACCTTTGAAGATTTAATTCCCTAATTCAATTTCTTAAATCTGATTTAAAATAATTGAATTAATTCCCTGTTTCTATAAATCGAAAAGAATTAATTCATTATTTAAATCACTTAATTTCATTGCAAAGAATTAATTCTTTGATTTGATTAAATTGAATTAATACATTTTGATTTGAATCAATTGATTCAAATCACTTTGATTTGAATCAACTGATTCAAATCACTTTTGATTTAAATCAACTGATTCAAATCACTTTTGGTTTGAATCAACTTGATTTAAACTTTTTTCACTTAAATCAAACACTAAAAATGCACATTATAAAAATCTTATCATATCTGATTGCGTTAAAGTCATTGGAATATCGTCAATTTTAAACACACGCCATCAATAAACAACACTCCAAATTGTACAGTTTTATTAAATGTGTACCTTTAGTCTAGAGTTGGGCGCTGGTCACGTGATTTGCTTGATTCACGTGAATCACGCGTGAGTGATTTTCATTGCAATCACGTAATTGTGAGTGAGCGTGATTTGAAAAAAAAAACTGAGTGAGTGATTAGTGAGTGAGTCATTTATTTTTTGCGTGAGTTTGCGTGATTAGATTTTTTGATTTGCCCAATTTTTTTTAAATTTTCGTGAAAAATTTTTTTTTTAATTTTTTTTTTTTTTTTGGTAAGAAAATTTTATTGCGTGAGTGGATTTTGCGTGACTCACGCGTGAGCGTGATTGAATCTGGCGTGAGTCACGCGTGCGTGTGAGTAAGTTTTTTACTACTCACGTGAATAGTGAGTGAGCGTGAGTAAAAAAATATTGCGTGAGTGATTAGTGAGTGATCCGATTATTTTTTGCGTGAGTGAGTGTGAGTCAAAATCCACTCACGCGCCTATCTCTACTTTAGTCAATAACGAATTTGGCTCTTCAGCATAAAAATAACTTTAAATTTAACACAAAAACAATTAATGATTAACATTTTTATTATACACATACATTTCCATTATATCGAAAAGTCGTGCATTATCCCACCCTTAATATATATGTGCAAATTAATAAATGTTATATGTATTGAAGCAATGTCTTGTATTTTTGTGATTCCTATGCATGCGGGCATAGGCTAAAAAATGCAGCTTGTGCGCTGCCAATAAAATGTACACTATTAAATTCTGTTGCTTTGACTTTTTGCTTGCTACTACCGCACAAGCATAAATGTTATAGTATGTGTTTGCGTGTGTAAAGTAAATACTTTGATTTAAGAAAAAAATGTTTAAATCAACTGATTCAAAACATTTTTGATTTGAATCAATTGATTTGAATCAAATTGATTTGAATCAAATTGATTTGAATCAATTGATTTGAATCAAATTGATTTGAATCAATTGATTCAAATCAATTTGATTCAAATCAATTGATTCAAATCATTATTTAAACAAGGAATTAAACAAAAAATTAGTTAATTCTTTCAACAAATAGTTGAAATTAATTCCTTGATTTATTAATATGAATTAATCTTTTTACGAATCAAATCAAAAAGTGAATTAATTCTTCAAAGGTCTGGATGACTTACGTTTGCTGAGAAAACTTTTGAGGGAATTCAATATATAAAACAAGATTAAATTAAATTTGGACCAATAAAGTACTCTATCGCTGGTGTGTAAATTAAAAATCCGTGAGTTATCCATCCGTGATAAAACATTTCCGTTGCTTTTGAATTTTATCATAATACTTATCGAAAAATTGGCCGCTTCAAACGATGTGCTAATCGCTCAACACGCAAAATACACTTACACTTTTTAGCCAAGTTTCTGTTTAAAATACCAGCAAGTGTTTGTACGTAAGTTAACCAAGTTTTTGTTCTAAAAAATTGGCTTAATTACTCAAAAGCAATTAATGGGTTGCAAGTGTTTTTTGCGTTTAGTAAATTTTGAAAAAAAATTTTTGGGGATTTTTGGGGATGAGAAATTTTAACTTGGGGATGGCATCCAAAAAAAAAACTGGCGACCCTGGCTAAAATACATATTCAAACATGCTTAAAATCTTTGCTAAATATCGAGATATTTGCATTTAACCAATTTTTTTTTCGGCACATTTTCCAATAATTTGGAAATAAAAATGTTTCCAGCGGTTTTATTTTTTTAAAAAAATATTACCAAATGCATTCACAAAATCTCAACAAATTCTTAGTTATTCTACCTCTAATAGGTAAGAAACAGCAGTGTTTTAAATGGAACATTTTTGAAAAAAAAAAAATACTAATTTTTGATTTATTTTTTTTTTTTTAAATAATTAAAGTCTGATTTTACAGTGTTGTCCGTCACTGAATATTGAAACTATTCAAAGTATGATTAATAATGATAATATTAACGTTATTACGAAATATTTTAACGTTATTACTAATTTTATTAAGGTTATAAAAAATTTTAGCGATTTTTCGCGATTTTCGCGACTGCAAAAATCAATGGACTAATTTTGAAATATTATTCGAATAAGACATGTCAAAATCTATCAAAATACATTTCTTTTCTACTTTTTTTTAAGTAATGTAAGATTTTATATAACCATTAAATTTAAAAGTATCAAAAATTTAAAACCACCGAAAAACCGCTTAAACGTTAAATTTTTTCGGGTGCGAATTAATTGAAGATAGAGAATTAAAAGACTACCAAACGCGCCTTTCACCGACCAATTTCTATAAGCGGCCTGGATGTGCCTTACAAAAAAGTTAAAACTGAAAAACACCGCGGAATTCGCCAATATTAACTTTTGATCAATGTTGCTTTCCATGATTTATTATATTTGCACGTACCATTGTTTCTACATGTTCAACTTTCGGTCATGCACTTTTGGCTGTCAAATAATGCAAAACTAAAATATCGAAATTTTGCAAAAAATTTAAAAAGTTCATAAAATTTTTGCAATTGAATATTTTTTGGGTGCGTTTGTAAATCAAGTGGGAAATGGTAAATTATAAAGTTCACAAAGCATTCGCAAAAAACAGACTTTTTAAAAAATTCACGTTTTTTCTTCCCATCTTTGGAGAGCTGCAGCTTCGTTACCATTGCGAGCACATCACTCGAATCAGGCTCAGATTGTGCATATTTACAAGGGCTTTTACCATGTGTATTTGAATTTTAAAATTACAGTTTGCACCAAAAGCTACAATCAAAAAACCTGGAAAAATTGAAAATTGAAAAAAATTGGTATCAAAGCTTTAAGTCCATGTAACTTTTTTCTTATTGATGGCACATCCACTGAACCTACACCAAATAATTGCCCAAGTCTACTGATTAAACGGTATTAAATTTAGAGTAATAGCTTTAACGCACCCAACAATATGGAACTTTGAACGAAAAATTTCATGAGATTATCAAGCGATTTTTTTACATTTTTCAAATTTGCACGTTCCTAACCATGAGATAATAAGACGATTTGCGCTGTGCCTTTGCAGAATTACTCATTATGGTTCCCTTAACATATCTACATTCACAGGTACCACCTAGTTTACAAATAAATATGTTATGGCGAAATTAGTAAAATATAACAAGCGTTAAAAGTAATGACAATTGTCCATATAAATGTAAAAATAAAGATAAATCTTTAGGAAGGCGCGAAATATAATCCGGTAGAATTTAACTCTCTGTCTGCATGCTCAATATCACAAAACTTTCCAATTATTCACCTTATCTTCTGTCCAAAAACATCAAACCGATACATTAAGAACTTTTCTATTTTTCTTAAATTTACTTTATTTGTTTAATTTTTTAAAATAACAACATTTTGAAAACAATTTTTTTTATTGTTTTCGTTATTAAACTTATTTATGTATGTTTGTTTTGAAATATTTATTTTTTGTCAAATATTTGAATTTCAAAAATTTCTATTTTTTTTGTCAAAATTTCTACTAGCCCAATGGGCTAGTGAAATTTTATTCACCTCAACAGTGCACTATGGTTCCGATGACCACTTTTTTTGGCTAAAATTACCAAAACAAAAATTTTTTGAAATAAGATTTGTGTTGAAAATTATTATCATTTTAATCATTATTTTTTAAATACAGTCAAACCCGGTTATAACGAACTCCGAACGAACCAGTAAAAATAGTTCGTTATAAGCGTACTTCGCTATAAACGGGGTATGATTTTTATCAACCTAGTTTTATTTCCAATAAAATAGATCTAATTTTAATTTATTTGGTTTTTTTGGTAATACAATACTTGTTGAAAAGAAAACATTCAAAATTTAAATAAATTTCATCAAAATTATAATAAAAACAAAAATTTCCAACCTTTTGTGATTTCGGTAAATATGATTGCCGCACATTAAAAAATATTTATTGGAGTTCGTTATAAAAAGGTAAATACACATGAAATTTTATTGGTGGAACCGTAATAAGTAGTTCGTTTTAACCGAGGATTCGTTATAACCGAGTTCGTTATAAAAGAAGTATTTTGTGTGAAAATTGATGCCAAAACGTCGGGACTTTAGAATTAGTTCGTTATAACTTAGAATTCGTTATAACCGAGTTCGACTGTATTAACATTTTAGGGCACTTTATTAATTTTTTTTTTAGTTATATAAATTCATTTTTGGGTTGAGTTTTAATGGAAAAAGTGTTCTGGAAATCTTCCAGTACACTTACTAGCAAAAACTAGCATCATCTGACAATGTGGAAATGTAGTCCTGATCCCAATCTATGATTCTGAATTGGTCTGATAGCTAAATTTTGCTAAAAACTTTTTGTAGGCCCATCTAAATTTATATTTTATTTACCACCATTTTTTTTCTGGTTTGCATGAAATAAGTTTTTTTTAATTGATGCCAATTTTTTTACACTATTTGAAATTATAATTATTGTAACACGAGATTAGCTTTGTTTTCCATGTATAATATTATGAGCCACTTTTTGTATTTAAACTCAAAAAAAATATTGAAAAGTTTAAAAAAAATAAGTTGGTTTTTCTTGTCCTAGATTTGTTGTTAAACTTCAACTTTAATCCGTTGTATTATAACGGTAAATGAGTATATACAAAAACAAAATATGTTTTCTTTTGTTTTGAAGTTTTTATTGTTAGATCACAAAACGATTTTTTAAAACAGCAATATTGAGAAAATTGAATATTGGCCAAGAAAAGAGGTCTGCGAAACCATAGTACAGTGTCAAAAATTTACTAACATGCATACTTTGCTACCGTTTCACACATACCCATACAAATATTTTTTAATTTATATGCGCATTTTAGTGATTGGTCCGGATTTAATTAATTTTTTAATTAAATTTACGAATTTTTTAGTTAAATTCTTTTTTTATTTTTTTCTGTGCAAAATGAAAATTTGATCGATGTCAATTTGTTTCCACATCTAAATTTTTGTATTTCTCGTTTAAGTTAACCCATCGTAATAACATTTCATTTTATTTTGATATTATTATTATTTTATTCGACGAAAATTCTTTAAATTTTAATTGTAAATTTAAAGAAATAAAAAAATTGTCTTAAAAGAATAAAAAAAAAATATCAAACTATGGCTGAGGGTAGGGTTGCCAGACGTCCCGCATTTGGCGGGATTGTCCAGCTTTTCATAACCGATTCCCGTGTCCCGCGCGGGATTCCATATTCCCGTTTTATTTACCAACAACTGTTTTTTACTTTAAAAGACTAACAATAAGTTTTTAAAAGGCTTATTTGTAAGCTTTTGTAAAATTTGTTTTACCATGCCGCACATTGGGTTCAAATGGTACCAAAGTGGCGATTATTTGAAATTTATAAATGAAGTTTTTGTTATAAGTTTTGGTATGGGGTAAAAGTAGATAAAATTCTGCAACGCTAGTTATCAAAATCAATAAACGAAGTTGTTTACTTTTTTTTCGGTGAGCTGTCAAAGTTAGCAAATTATTGCAGTCTTTGAAAAAAGTAAAAAAAATAAAATTTTTTACAATTCAAGCGATTATTAGTAGTATTTAATCTTTTAAAAGAAAATCTTTTATAATGGAACCTTAAACAACAGGTATTAAATTAAATTGCAAAATTTTCTTTGTTTATAAAAATTGCGTCTTAACATTTTTAATATTTTTTTAAAAAGGACCCGAAATTGGGATATTTTCCCCATTTAATGGGCCACACATATTAAGTTAGTAATAGTTGGACTTAGTTTTGTGGATTTCAAAAAAGTATACGATATCAGCTTTTATTTAAAAGAAAAAAAAGTACAGACAATCGATTCTAAAAGACAGACTGATCGATTCTAAGACATTCTTTGACTAACAGTGTGTCCGTCCGTCCGTCTGTTGTTAAGCACACCATAAAGTACATAAAACAAGAGCTAGAATCCTGAAGTTTGCCACAAATATGTATAATGGTCATAGACTGGTTAAGTTATTGAACGAGCAAAATCGGACCAGGGGGGAAAAAGTTCCCGTTTAAAGAACTAAAACTACCCCAGAAAAATATTTTTTTTACAAGTATTATTTGTATATTTGTTCAATAAATGAAACATTTTAATGCCATATGAAGTTCATCGAAATGAATTTGAACCAAGGGGGATAAGGAAAGCGAATTTTTTCGGTCCGCCCCTTTTTGGGGGCGTGTATAGAAAAAATAATTTAAATAATGATAAATTTTTATTAATTAGGTGCAAAAAATGACATCTATTTTTTTGACAACGTTTGTCTCGAGGGGAAGGTGTCCCCCATAGTCTCCTATGACCCCCCCCTACTCCAAAAAACGTCCCCTCCATTTGGTTTTTGTAGCTTTATTACATGTTCAAGGGTTTCGGGTTTTTTTCCAAAAACAAAAAAAAAAACGATTAAAAGATGAAAAAAAAAAAAAAACATTTTGTTAAAATTTTTTTCTCGAATGCTGTGTTTTTATGTATTTTTGATAATTCGTAAATAAAAAACTACAATATTCCCATAAATCAGTTTTTTCAGATAAATTTGTACATTTATGAGATTTTGTGAAAAACAAAAATTGGATTTTAAATAAAATTTAAAATAATATAAATACATATTATGCGTTCTTTCTTTGATTACTTTGGTAGCACATTATGTACACTTTAATTTCCATTTTTTTTTTATTAATTTATCGCTTTTCATTCCAAAGTTACAGCAAAAATTATGAACTATAACCCTTTTTTCCGAAAAACAAAAAAACGCCTAACAGGTTAAAATTTTTTTTTCCAAATTTTTTTTCCAAAATGTGTATTTTTGCGTGTTTATATTAGTTCATTAATAAAAAAGTATAATATTCTAAAACTACTGCTAATCTGAATTAATCGCCATTTTGGGTACCATCGAACCCACCGTGTGCCGCCCAAATGATGTGGATTTAGAACCTTTTTAAGGAAAAAATAACAAAAAAGTTTCAATCTTAGTGTTTGAAAAAAAAAAAAAATTTCAAAAAATGTACGCCAAAAGTTGCACAATATAGAGTACATTCCGGGAAAAATATTTATAAAATTTCAATGGAGTGATTCTGGTCCAGCGTTGTATCTTAAAAATGGAAATATGTGTACTACTACAATAAAAAACAAGTAAGAAAATTATAGTCGGTCAAGACCGACCATATAATACCCTACACCAGACTTTCTCGGAAAATGGGTCCCATGGACCGATTAGATCTATATGTTGCCAAATCTTTAATAAGTGTAAAAAACACTCACAAATCAAATTTGAGTGAAATAGGCTTCTTTTTGTTGACAATAAACCGCTTTAACTGAATATCGGGCGAAATTTTCACAAGGGGCCTGAGTCCAAAACTGGTCCGATAATTATCAGGTTTGATAAGGTTAT
The DNA here is from genome assembly GCA_963921195.1 of Pegoplata infirma. Classification (NCBI taxonomy): domain Eukaryota; kingdom Metazoa; phylum Arthropoda; class Insecta; order Diptera; family Anthomyiidae; genus Pegoplata; species Pegoplata infirma. The sequence continues at coordinate 1,116,674 of CAWUER010000514.1, forward strand.
TTAAGTACGCGTTTAACATGCACAAACAATATTTTAACTAAATATTTTCTATTTTCATGAAATTTGAGTCATTTATGTGAAAATCGGGAAGGTGGTTTGTATGGGGGCTACAAGAAGAACTGGTCCGATTTCTTTGAAATTCGGAATGGTGATTTTTGAAGACAAAACATATTTACCTTCAAAAAGAAGGTAAATATGGACCGATTTTTTCCAATTTCAATATGCTTCGTCCTTGGGCCAAGAGAGGCTTAAGTTTCAAATTTCAAGTCATTTGATTAAAAATTGCGACCTGTATCGTGTTTACACCGTTTACATGGACAGACAGACAGACGGACGGACAGACGGACGGACATCGCTAAATCGACTCAAAAAGTGATTCTGAGTCGATCGGTATACTTGAAGGTGGGTCTAGGACCAATATTTCGGGTAGTTACAAACATCAGCACAAACTCATTATACCCTGTACCACAGTGTGGTGTAGGGTATAAAAAACTGCGTAAAATCACAAGAAAAACTTTTTTTTGTTTGCTATTTTTTTTTTTTTGTTTGCTACATCCTATTTGAAAAAGTTCCTAGTAATTTTACAAGATTTTTACCAATAATTTTGTAATTTTACAAGGTTTTTACCAATAAAATTTTTTTTGCTACCTCCTATTTTACGAGAATTCCAAGTAAATTTACAAGCTTTTTACCAATTATTTTGTAATTTTACAAGCTTTTTACTAATCAAATTGTAAATTTACAGTTTCTTGGCGCAATTAAAATTACAAGGAATTCTCGTGAATTTACTAGATTTTATTTGTAAAATTATCTTGAAAATTTGTAAAATTACAAAAAAATTGTAATATTACAAAAAAAAATTTTAATTTCGATTTGTTAAAAAACAAGGAAAACTGTCAAATATTGGTAAAATGGGATTACAAGACTTTTGCTAACAATTTGACAAAGTTTTTTTGTGTGTAAAATTTACAAAATTTGTCTCTAAAGCAGCGCGAAAGAGATCTAAGTTTTTTGAAAAAAAAAAACAAACACATTTTTATACCCTCCAACCACAGTATGGGCGTATACTAACTTTGTCATTCCGTTTGTAACGCATCAAAATATCGGCCCTGAATCCTATAAAGTATCAATATTATTGATCCATGATCGGTTCTAAGACATTCTGTGAATGTCCGTCCGTCTGTCTGTAGATGGCGCGATGCAGTCCAAAATAAACGAGCTAGCCTCATGCAATTTGGGAAAAATCGGCCCAGGGCAAAAAAGTTCCCCCTTGAAGAACTAAACCAACCTCTGAAAAAATACACTTTTTTTACATGTTTTTTTGGAATTTTTGTTAACCCAGCAAAAATAAATCGAGATTTTGGCGACATAGCATCTTTTTATAGCATACCGAAGCGCATCCAAAGAGCGCTCTTGAGGATGCAGTAAAAGTAAGGGGAAAAAATTTAAATTTTTTGTTAAGATTTTTTATATAAAACTTAAAATATAAAATTATATTTTGAAAAAATTTCACACATGCTTTCCCTTTAAATATATTTAACATTTTTTGAATGAAAAACCATGAGTTTTGGACAAAGACACATGATTTGACTGCATCATTATTGCGCATTAATCAGTGCTGCAAAGAGTGCTTCAATCATAACACCTTTAACACATTTTGAATGAGAAAAAAATTGAGTACACCATTTCCACTTTAGATTCCCACCAGACCCCTTGGTCTGTTTCGCTACAACGAGACAATGGTCATAGTCACTCGTCTGGGTTAGGTAAAATTAGTATATGATTTGTAATTATATGTTAAAAATTCAATAAATAATTTGTATTTTCTGAAATAAAAGTGGAAATGGTGTAATCGAAACTTAGAACTTTTTTGACATAACAATTTTTAATTTTTTAATAATACCACAAAATAAACTAAAAAATACGTTTTTAATTGTACTATTTCAGAAATAGTCAACTGATTTTCAGAATTAGTCAATTGTATTTAAGATTTTCCAATTGTATTTAAAAATAATCAATTGTATTTCAGATTTTGTAATTTATATTTCAGAAATAGTCAAATGTGCTTCAACTTTCACTGCATCTTTAAAGCGATTTTTTCAGCGTTCAAAAGAGATGTGAATTCAGAGCATCTTAAGAGCGCTTTTTCGGTGTATCCAACTAGCGCTCTAAAATGTGACATCAGGGTTGCCAGAATAGTTTGGTACAAAATCGTCAAAAATTAACGATTTTTATAAAAAAAATCGTCAAAATCGTCATCCCATTTGCAGAAATCGTCAAATTAAAAATGGTATATTTTTCATTGATTAAAGATTCTTTCAAGCGATGTTGTCTGTTGAAGACATGATGCAGTCTAAACCAAAAGAGCTAAATCCATGCAGTTTGGCTGAAATATATCTTATGGCCATTGGATGGTTCAGTTTGAAATTTGGCAAAACCAGACCACAGACTAATGCAGACTCGACATAAGTGACAGATGTCAAAAAAGTAGTCTTGAACCATATGGTTAATGTTTTCAAATTATTCTACGAATTAGGTTAGAAAGAGAAAGCTCATATAATGCGCCATTAGAAAAATGGATGCCAGATCGATTTTTGTTGTTTCACTCACTCCTAAGTCGTAGAAAGTGTTGCCATGTTAGCGTAAAACGGACTAAAAACCGCTGTATTTTCTCCTAAAATCGCTTAGTTTTTCACCATTTTTTCTTATAAAACTCTACTATCGAGTCTGGAGAACAAAGTTCCCCTAGTAAAACTAAACCTACCTCAGAAATTTCCTCTTTATATTCTTTGTTCACCTTAAAACATATATCGTCGGTGCGCCGACCAGAACACCTATGTGTAATTTTTTTATTTTTTTTTTATTGGCCCATTAGGAAGCCTATCAGGTAATGCATTTATCCCCCAGAGCGTTTCCCGTTATCTCAAATGGTTTCAAAGTTAGCTTAAACTCCTATGTGTTACCTATAATAGAAATTCTCCGGCAAAAACACTTATGTGTTATTAGTACACATAACTGTTTTTGATTTAAACGTAAAACCATTGCGTCTTCCTTTGTTTTTTTTATAAATTGATATTTTAAAAGTTTTCTGAACATTTTTTTTGTAATATTCCGAAACTTTATTGCATAACACTGTGCAACACGATTTAAAAAAAAATAATTTCCAAATTTTTTTTAAATGCGTTTTGAACAAGCTAAAAAAAGTATAAAGTATAATTCTGAGGTAAATAATATCAAAATATGTCCTTAGTGAAATTTTAAGGCGGTTCGTTTCTAAGAACATACATTAACATACATTAACCCTGTGTGTCCCATTTTTACGTGTCGTTTTGGTACTTTTTTTAAATATCCTCGTTGAACGCCATTAAAACGTGCGGATAAAGGATTAAAATGTTCTAAAAAAAAATTAGTTTTACATCAAATTTTACTAGGGGTTGTCACAGGTCAAAATTTTGTGCGAAAAGTGCAAAATGCTTAAATAAATTTAATTGTAAATTATCACAAACTGTTAAATTGTTTTTCACCAAAGTCGTGTAAAATAAGTAAAAAAAATATAAATCTTTGTCTGAGCTAAATGATGATGTCTTCAGTGAAATTTGATGGCGGTTCTTTTCTTGGAACACATTATCTTCCATTTTTGGGAGTAATCTTGGTCCTTTTGCCAAATACCCTCATAGAACTTCACTTAAACGTGCGTTAAAAGGGTTAAAATGTTCTACAAAAAAGTTTTGCAGCAAATTTTACTAGGGGTTCTCAAAGGCCAAAAGTTCGTGCGAAAAGTGCTCAAAAAAGTAAAATTGTAAAGTATCTTGGTAAGACACAATTTAACAAATTATGATAATTTAAAATTTTCCTTTTTTAAACCTTTTACTTACATCGCACGAACTTTTGGCCTTTGACAACCCCTATTAAAATTTGATGCAGAAAATGTTTGTAAAATTGTTTAATCCTTTATACGTATGCCTTAGTAGTGGACTATGATGATATTTTAAAAAAGCACCAAAATGAGGATAAAGGGTTAACATGTTCTAAGAAAAGAACCGCCATCAATTTTCACTGAATTATCTCTTAACTTTATTTAGCTCAAAAGCAGATTTATATTTTTTTTCGACTTATTGCACTCGACTGTTGCAAAAAAAAAGTTTAACAGTATTTGATAATTTACAATTTTACTTTTTTAGCCATTTTGCACTTTGCAGGAACTTTTGGACTTTGACAACCCCTAGTAAAATTTGATGCAGAAAATCTTTGTAGAAGATTTTAACCCGTTAATGTACGTTTTTGTGGTGTAGGTGGTGTTGTATGAGGATATTTAAAAAAAGGACAAAAATGACCCCTAAAAATGGCAGATAGAGGGTTAATATGTTCTACGAAAAGATTCGCCATTTCATTTCACTGAAGATACATTTTGCCATTTTTTGCATCAGAATTATATTTAATACTTTTTTTGACTTATTACTTAAGGTGTCTTCAGACCATAATATTTGTAATAATATCTGTCAAAGTTTTGTGTAAAACCTATAAATTAGTATGGTGTAAACACAAATCGGTATAAAACCAAGAGAAATACGGATTGAAAAATGACAAGCGGATACGTATTCTCATTTTTAGAAATTTTTCTAAAAATGAGAAAACGTATACGCTTTTCATAAGATCAGGGTTGTATTTATTTTGATAATATTTAAGATGTGATGGTGTAAAAACGAAAAGGATTTTTTAAAAGATTTTTTAACAAGCGGAGAAAATTTCGTATTATTTAAGATACGTATTTTCTTCCGACTCAGTATTATAGTTTGAAGTGGGCTTTATTATTATTTTGGTTTTCCTGATAATCACTTTCTGCATTGGTAAAGTTTTTCCGTCTCTTTGTGATAACAAAATTCACATCAGAAGTTTTCAGCATTGCAAAGTACGAAATGAAAAACTTTTTACAACAAACACATGGGATGAAAAAAAAAAAAACACCAAAATAATTTTACGTGTGTTTTTTGTAGTAAATATTGCATTTCGCACATTGCAAGGATAAAAATTCTAACGTGAATACCATCAATATTTCGCTACAAGTCCATGCGGATATATAACTTGCAAAATTTTTACTTTTGAACAACAAATAAAAATTTATTTAAAATAAATTTAAGAACAAAGACACCTATGTGTATTATATATTTTTTATAAACATGTAAAAAGTCCGAAACAAAATCACCTATGTGTAGTTTTTTGTTAAAATCTTGTACCACTTCAGATTAAAAAAAGATTTTGTATGTTTTTCAACGCGTAATATTTTTAAATGGGTTTAGGAAAAATAAAAAAAATTTACTTTAAAAAAATGTTGCGAATTGGCAAAATAAAACGGTTTTTTTGCTCTCCTGAACAATTCATAAAAAACACATAGGTGTTCTGGTCGGCGCACCGACGATATAATATTTTTATGAAAGAAAATGTCATGAAGTTGGGTCAAGTTAATAAGAAAATGTATTTTTTCCGTTCACCCTTTTCTGTGGACACTTCCATAAAAAAATAATAATGATAAAATTGCGTAAATATCATAATTAATCCCAAGAAACACATTTACGGACTCACCAACATGCACGGAATAATGAATCCGGCTTTTACGGCACGTTTACTGACCGTAAAATTCGTATCCGTCAATGCTGGTACGAATACGGACCATTAACGGTCCGTAAATTATTATTTTCGAACAGGTCCGTTTATTCTCCGTATTGTACACTCATAGAAATATCTTAGTAGAAAAATTAGTAAACCCATTGTAGATCAAGTTTTACAGAATATTGCCGTATTCAACAAAAATTAATGTTGATATCGTTGAATAATCAGTAAAGCTGAATCAACTATTTACAACGCTTATACAAAATTCAATAGATAAAACCAAAAAAGAAAAACAACCCTGTTCGTTCATTTTTGTATTATCAAGTTGGTAGCAATGTGAAATTTTTTGTGTCTTATAAAATTATTTTATGTGTTTGTTTCTTATAAAAATATTAATTATTTAAAAAAAAAAATAAAAATAGGATCTGATGATCAGATTCTGATCTGCAAATATTTGGTAAGTAATAAAATACATTGATTACTTTATGTATTCATACTATATTATAATTTTTTTTTAAGGTTTTTGATTTGGTGTCATTAGAAAACTGGAGAATGGCTTACGAGTGCATAACATAAATAAACGAAGAGTGTGTGAAAATCTCGTGTTTGAATATTAAAGCTTTAAAAGCCGGTGATAATTCTAAAAAATATTGTGATTTATAGTTAATAAAAGAATATTTACAAATAACAACAAGCTTTTTTTATTAATAAAATTTCTTATATCAACAAAAAAAAAAGTTGAGTTTACAAAAATTACGAGTTGATTTACAAAAAAACGAGTTGATCAACTTTTACAAAAACTGACAACAATTTTTATTGAAATCAACATAAATATTTGTAGGGTCAAAATCAACAATGATTTCTGTTGAACTTACAACGATTTTCTTTGGGAATACAATGATTTTTGGTTGAGTGTAGTATCCGTTTCAGTACCGCTGAAAACAGACTACACCGATTTTCATCCGTATTTAATCCGTTACGAACGGTGTCGTTTTTCTTCCGTTACTTATAGTGCATTCACATTGGCGTCGAAACCCCGTTTAAAGAGGTTTCGAGCCAAACCTCATTTGAAAATACGTATTTTCCCTCACAAATTGAAACCTTTTTGTATTGTGGTTTCAACGAATGTACAATTGAAACCTTTTAAATTCCACAGTTCAACTCTTTTTTACAACTGTTATAACAGAAGAAAATAAATTAAAGAAAGTGTCAAAAATAAAAAAAATTAAAAATATTTAAATATTTACATAAAAAAACAACTATTAACAAAAAATTTCGATAAATTATTTTAAAATATAGCGTAAATTAATTAATTGAGTGTTTTTAAAGTCGATATAATCGCGAATTTTGTTCGGTAAATTTCGAAAACGTGATAAGTGTCAAATTTTTCGGGTGTGAACGGTTAAGTTTTCAAAATTAAAATATGTATTTTCAACGAGGTTTCAAGTCATCTGAATGTGCTATTACGGAGTTTCTTGTATTGTCATAATAATAAAATATTTTGAGAATTATTATAAAAATACGAAGAAATATCACGTTTTAGATTGAAAAAGGTGTGTCCGTGAGTTAAATATAGATGTTACAGTAATTAAATAAAAATCAATGGTGAATTGAGAGCATAGATGGGACTGATTAATTAAAGGGACCAATTAATTGATGGTTTAATTACCATTTAATTGATGTCAATGGTAATGAAATTTTTTTCATTACCATTGGTTGTATCAATTGTACCAATTAAATTACTTATCAATTTAATTACTAATGAAAATTAAAAAAAAAATAATTACCATTGGTATGGCATCATTTAAAAAAATAATTACCATTAGTAAAAGTCGTCACAATATTGTCAAAATCGTTAATATTTGGAAATATCCGTTGTTTTTTGTTATATGGTGTATTAGTTTTTCACATTTTATAAACCAAACACACGTTGATTGCCTTTGTATAACACAATATTTGAAATTTTTATTTGCGTTTTGTTTTTTGTCTTTAACATTTTCATATTTTTGTTGTAAAAACATACTTTGATGTTTAAATTTTTAACTTTTCAAGAAAACAAAAATGTGAAAACCAATGGTTTTGAAACCAATTATAATTGGTGTTTTTCAACAATTGGTGCATTTCATTACCATTAGTAATTATTTTTTCAATTAAAAAAATTTAATTACCATTAAATGGTAATGAAAATTTTTTCATTACCATTGATATCAACCAATGGTAATTAAATTTCAATGGTAATTAAAAATTCCCATCTATGATTGAGAGTGATATTTAGACTTGCCACCTTTTGAAATTTTCAAAACGGGACACCACTAAGAAACATAAAAAAATTAAAAAAAAAAAATCGACGTCTCAAAAATTCCATAACGTCTCAAAAGGACTTAAATTCAGGACATCAACCTTTATTTATCATATGTTACACTTTAACATATGTTACACTTTAACACAAGTTAGACCGTTTTTCTGTAGCATCCAATAAGATGAAAATCTTATTATCTCAAAAACCCCACTAACGATTTTTTTCAAATTGGGCTTAAAATGTTTGTACGGGTGCCAACTAACATAATCTGCAATAAAATTTCATATGCAGCGAACTTTTAATTAAACTGTTGTTCAACCACACCGTGATCTGGTTGAAATTTGCAATACCTTTTCGTTCTATTTTCATCTTTTTCCTGTGTTGCTGACGATTCATTTATATCTGCAGCTCTTTTTCTGTTCATTTTCCTGTGAAAAATTTAAAAGTTTAACATTTGTGCAAATTTATTGGAAAGAATATTTACTAAAATAATAAAAAAAATACCTCTACAAAAAATCACGCTCTGTTAAAATTTTAATTCATTTGAAAGTTGACAAATGAAATAAAAAATATATTTAAAAAAATGCCAGTGTTGCTAATAAAAATAAGTACTAAGTTTACGATTTATTTTTTGTAACAATGAAAAAATTAGTTTTTTTTTCTCAAAACGGGACAAATGGCGTCCCGTTCAGGGTATCGTCGGGACACGGGACACTCCACTCTAAAACTGGTCTGTCCCGACGAAAACTGGACGGTTGGCAAGTCTAGTGATATTCTGTTATGGTGACTAAATAGTGTATCTTGCATTATGTGCTCTTTAGAGCCGAGGAAAAATGGATTTGACTGCTTGCCCTTTTAAATATTAACTTCCAAGTAATTACTGTAAGTATTTTAAATACAATACCCATTGATCTGTTAAAAACAACTAAAAATATCTTTAATTTTATACCCTGTTCTCACGAGCATCTAAAAACGGTTTTAAACGACATTTGTTTTAATTAAAAAAAAAGTGTTCACACGTAATTTCACTCGTTTTATTTTGGTTTTTATGTTTTTATTTTGACATTTGCATTATCAGCTGATAAACATGTACACATTTTAACAACAAACGATATTAAAATATTGAAATTATATTCATTAATTATACTGTTTATAATGTTCCAGAATTGTTTAAAGATAAAAATAGCACGATTTTTTTTTGTATTATTTACATTTTAGTAATAAACAATGTTGCCAATATTAATAAAATGCTTAAAAAACGCTGAACATTCAAAAATACTCAATTCAACCCCTGGAATTCCGCTCGTTTTAAATCGTTTTAATTTTAAAACGAGCTAAAAACATTTTTATTTTGACATATTACAACAAAAAAATGTATGGTAAAACGAGTCATAAAAATGGTTTTTAAGCATAAAACGAAAAATGTTGCTAAAAATGGTTTTTAAGTGTAAATGAGAACAGGGTATTAGGTTTCAAGAAATTCTATGAAATGTCCACTATTAGTCTTATTAAAGTTCCTAATAAATTGGACTATAAGAGCGCCGAGGCAAAATTAATACACTCAAACTATTCAACCACCAAAAAAAATTTACGGTACGTCTGTAACGTACACGCAAAAAAAATCTGTGTCGGAGTGAGCAAAAATCTGGCATAATTTTACCAAAAATATGCTAAAACTACAACCGACGAAGTAGTTTTCGCAATTTAGCCAAAACGCTTATGTAAAAAATTTTGAAGAAATGCTAATGCTATTTAAGTAAAAACTTGGTAAAATATACCAAAAGAAATATGGTGAAATATACAATTTTATTAGAAAAAGGTGACTAAAAATAATAATAAAAATTACCACATTTATGCTAAAATAAATTTTCAATAAATTTTAGTAAAAATTTGTATATTTGTTGAATTTAAAATTTTCACAGAATAAATCCACATTAATATAATAAATGTTGTGTAGGATATAATTTACCACCGACCAACTGACCCTTTTTGTACAATTTTCTCCAGTCACTGCTGCCTACGCTTCTTCTTGAAGTGAAGGATCCGCTATAGCTTCACGAATTTATTTAAAAGCATCCTGTAAAATAGAAAATTATTTCAGAACATAAATTTTTAATTTAAAAAACTGGTAAGCCCCATTGGTCTCTTGGTATGGAGGAACACTTACTTTGTCATTCAATTTGTAACTCATCAAAACAGGTCTGGACTCCCTTTGCGTATTTAGGTTTTAATTTTATAACTAAAGGCAGGACTGGTGTCCACGCTCTTTATTGTAGTGAAGGATTCGCCATAGCTTCAAAAATTTAGTTACCAGTACCCTGTAAAAATAGAAAATTATTACCAAACACTAATTTTTATCTAAAAATCTATTAAACCTTATTGGTGTCTTCGGAATAGGGGTATACTCACTTTATCATTGTATTTGTAATTCATCGAAACATACACTCAACCAAAAATCATTGTATTCCCAAAGAAAATCGTAGTAAATTCAACAGAAATCATTGTTGATTTTGACCCTACAAATATTTATGTTGATATCAACATTAATTGTTGTCAGTTTTTGTAAAAGCTGATTAACTCGTATTTTTGTTGGTTCTATTCGTATTTTTGTTAATCATACTCGTTTTGTTTTGTATATTCATGCAATTTTATTTATTAAAATGAAATTCTTATTTGTGTTGTAAATGTTATTTTATTTAATTGGATATTTTCACATAAACTTATTTTGTTTTTAGATGATATTTTTTTGTTTCCTTGGACTGTGATGTATTTCGCTGTTGTTTTGCTGTCGGCAATCATTTTACGTGATTAGCTTTTAGAGTTTTTAGAAAGATTCCAAATCACACATTGCTAAAAAAAATAAAAAATTGCTTTATTAATGAATTTAATAACAAATATATTTAATGATTCACCAAATATTTTCTAATAAAAAAGATTTTTTTTGAGAAACATCCCTTCTGTACAAGACAACAAAAATTTACAAATGGCGATCAGCAAAAACAGTGTTGGACATTTCATGTACTTATATTTTATACAATTTTTTCCAACTATGTATTTTTCAACTATTAAATTTTGTAATATCAACATTGATTTTTGGTTAATTCTGTAAAACTTGATCTACAATGGATTTACTAATTTTTCTACTAAGATATTTCCATGAGTGTACGGCTGGGACTCCATTGGTTTTGCTAAATGAATGGTGTTTTAAGTAATGACAGAAAAATTAACTTTAGCATTTTTTTATCTTACATTTATTTATCTTTTAAAAAACTAAGTAATTATTTATTTTTATTTATTAATTTATTTTAATTTTATTTATCAAATTCCTTTTTACGTTTTTATAACACAAAAAATAAACGAAACACGCACACAAAAATACAAAATGAAAATGGCGGTCTGTATTTGTATTTTTTTTTTGTTGTTTTCTTTCGATAAATTTTTGCGCAAGTAATTTGCGTTATTGTGCAAGTTACTTGGTTATTTTACATAAAAAACTCATTATGTTACTTTAACATCGACAAGCATAATTTTAGCAAACATTTGGTTAGCAATTTTTTTTGGTATGAAAAAAATTTTACCAAGTAGGATTGCTCAATCTGACACAGATTTTTTTTTTTTTGCGTGTACCATCAATTTGTGAACTCAATTTGTGAACTTACGGTCCGAAAATGTCGTACTCTCAACGGATTTCGAATCCGATTCGATGTTCCTTATAGTCCGTTTTCTGGTCCGTATACGGATCCAGAAAACGGACCGTATACGGAGTTGGATTCCGTTTTAGACGGACCAAAAACGGACCGTAAACGGACCTTTTTGTTTGTTGGGATCAATTTTGTAACATTTATCACGAAAAGAAATGTGTCCTCCGCCAAAAAACTCCCTATAATTTTTTTACCTTTTGGAGGAAAAAAGGGAATGTGACTCACTTTTTCCCTTTGTCCCTTTTTGTACAAAAATATGGGTGAATACTTTTTTTAACTAACAATAAGCAAAAAATATTCATTGAATATTAAAGTAATATTAAAAAAATTTTAAAAAGTAGGTTTTTGTTATTTTTAAAAGTCGTCATTTTTTGGGCAAAAATCGTCATTTTGCTACTTTGGGGAGTAAAAATCGTCAAAATGCAGAGAAATCGTCAAATCTGGCAACAGTGTGTGACATCGCCTTAGAGAATCATGCATGAATTCAGCAGGTTTGGATGCGCTCCTTGACTCGAGTTTCCTTTCCAAAAGCTGATGCCAGTTCAGCAAAATTTCTGCTGGGAAATAAATGAAACTTTCGGGACTTTAGAATTAGTGCGTTATAACTTAGAAATCGTTATAACCGAGTTCGACTGTATTAACATTTTAGGGCACTTTATTAATTTTTTTTTTAGTTATAAAAAATCCATTTTTGGGTTGAGTTTTAATGGAAAAAGTGTTCTGGAAATTTTCTTCCAGTACACTTACTAGCAAAAACTACACCGAACCAAATCGAGTAGGTAAAATCAACGAAAAAATTTTGTTGATCTTTAACAAAATTTTGTCAATTTTTTTTTTAAGATTCTACAAATTTTATTCAAATTAACGAAATTTCGTCAAATTTACATACTCTGAAGAGGTAAAATTAACGAAATTTCTTCAAATTGACTAAAAAACTATAGGGTGTATAAAATTGATAAAATTTAATCAAATTGACTAAAATTATTTGCTTGACGCCATTTTTTTTCTTTGAGCAAGCGTCATTAAAAACATTTCGTTTTGCGAAAAATTAATTTATTTTTTCATTAAATTATGCCATATTATTGGCATTGTTGAAGTGGCATTAAAAATGTTGCAAAAATTCACGTAAGTTATGATTAATATAATAATAATTAATTTACAAACAATTAATTTTCATTTATTTTTTTTATTTAGGTAATGTGCATATTTACAAGGATACAATAAAATCGGAAATCTGATGACTTCTGCTGAAATACTTCATCTTTCACCAGTCTGGAATTTGGATAAACATACCCAGCAAATTTTCTTCGTCGCTTGTTTAAGTTTGTAAAAGTGTAAGTTTATATTTATATAAATGTGTGTATTAATTAATGTGGAAGTTTATATTTATTTTAATTCAATTATTTCGTATTTGTTATTTATTAAAGTAAATATTTTTTAAGTTTTAAAATATAAACCTATCCTTTTTAATAAAAAAATTATAAACAAAAATATTTTGGATATATTTTATTTTTTATAGGGGTAGAAAATTTAGTAAATTTAATTAAATATTGTGGAATCGACGAAATTCATTGTGTAAAATTAACGAAATTTTGTCAAATCAACAGAATTATTTTATTCAAATTGACGAAAATAATTCTGTTAATTTGACAAAATTTCGTCAAATTTATCTCAAATATAAATCAACGAAAATTTATTCAAATCAACACCCCTGTTTTGTTAGCTGTATAATGATTGTTCTTTCGTCAAATTAACATGCTTTTTCGTTAATATTACTGCCATATTTGGTTCGGTGTAGCATCATCTGACAATGTGGAAATGTAGTCCTGATCCCAATCTATGATTCTGAATTGGTCTGATAGCTAAATTTTGCTAAAAACTTTTTGTAGGCCCATCTAAATTTATATTTTATTTACCACCATTTTTTTCTGGTTTGCATGAAATAAGTTTTTTTTTAATTGATGCCAATTTTTTTACACTATTTGAAATTATAATTATTGTAACACGAGATTAGCTTTTTTTCCATGTATAATATTATGAGCCACTTTTTGTATTTAAACTCAAAAAAAATATTGAAAAGTTAAAAAAAAATAAGTTGGTTTTTCTTGTCCTAGATTTGTTGTTAAACTTCAACTTTAATCCGTTGTATTATAACGGTAAATGAGTATATACAAAAACAAAATATGTTTTTTTTTTGTTTTGAAGTTTTTATTGTTAGATCACAAAACAATTTTTTAAAACAGCAATTTTGAGAAAATTGAATATTGGGCAAGAAAAGAGGTCTGCGAAACCATAGTACAGTGTCAAAAATTTACTAACATGCATACTTTGCTACCGTTTTACACATACCCATACAAATATTTTTTAATTTATATGCGCATTTTAGTGATTGGTCCGGATTTAATTAAATTTACGAATTTTTTAGTTAAACTAGTCGAACTACTTTTCTCAATAATTCTAATTTTTTACCAAACTTTATAAAAAATTATGTTTGTGCTTCAAAAACTTAATATTGATAGATTGAGTTACATCAATATATTTCCCAAACTGGAAAAAAATTTAATGAGTATAAATGGTTTTATTGATACAATTTTAGAACTAAATTTAGCACGCCCATTTCGTCTCTCCGTCCTTAAACCGGATATCAAAAATCCATCTTGTGGATCTGTCCCATGGTCACTCCAATATACATGGCAATTCTTAGTCATGAAGGGTTTTAAAATTAGATAAAATGTTAAAAAATACAATTTTTTTCACTTAAATTTTTCCTTATAATTCTCCGTACACAGTTTAAATTTTAAATCTGACTTTATAAGGATATGATCCATTGTCAATACTTTATGATTTACAATTTTCAGCTTCCTTACCCTTCATAACTAAGGGCGGATTAGCTACTAACTGCCGATTTGACGGAGCCTTATGTCAAAATTTTTTATGAAAAAGTAAAATTTAACGGAGAGTTATTTTATAACGGAGCATTGAGTAATCCAGCCTAAGAAACATAAAAATTGCCATGTATATGGAGTGACCATGGGACAGATCCACACGATGGATTATTGATATCCGGTTTAAGGAAGGAAACGAAATGGGCGTGCTAAATTTAGTTCTAAAATTTTATGAATAAAACCTTTTATACTCATAAATTTTTTTCCAGTTTGGGAAATATATTGATATAACTCAATCTAGCAATATTAAATTTTTGAAGCACAAAAATAATTTTTTTAAAAAGTTTGGTAAAAATTAGAATTATTGAGAAAAGTGATTTGGTGTTCCGCCTGGCAGGGACAGGCTATTCGACTAGTACCTATACATTTAGCCATTAAAAATATTATGAATCAATGGAATAATATTAAAAATCACACAAAGATGCCTAGGACAGAATTCCTAACTCTACTTAAGTTTTGTTTAAATGACAATAACTATTTTGTATATGGAGAGAAATTTTACAACCAGACATACAGAATGCCTTTTTGTGCAAAAAAATTTCGGTTTTTTTTTTGGGGATTTTTAAAATAATATCTAGAGGTCGCGAACTCGCGTTTTATAACGATTTATTTTTTTTGAGTTTTTTATTATTTTAAATTGTTAAATATGATTAATATGATAAAATATTAATAATTTCAGACAAAAAAAAATTAAATTAAAAATTAAATATCGCTCATTCCATGAGATGTCTCCCAGCATCTAATCAAATGTTCATTAACTTATTTGAAATTTTGCACACATGAACACTATGAAGCTATTAAAATAAATCAGTTGTTAGTTCCGAGAAAATCCGTGAATTCGCGAATATATTCGCGTTCGCGAACTCGTAGATTTTCGCGAAACTAAAAACGAATTTATTTTAATTGCTCCATTGTGTACCTGTGTGCGAAATTTCAAATAAATTAAAGAACATTTTATTAGATGCTGGGAGACATCTCATGGAATGAGCGATATTTAATTTTTAATTTATTTTTTTTTTGTCTGAAATTATTAATATTTTATCATATTAATCATATTTAACAATTTAAAATAATAAAAAACTCAAAAAAAAAAATAAATCGTTATAATACGCGAGTTCGCGACCTCTAGATATTGTTTTAAAAATCCCAAAAAAAACCGAAATTTTTTTGCACAAAAAGGAACAAAATTCGCAGGTATCCCCCAAGAAAATAACAACTTTGTTTTTTTCCGGGCAGTCTAATAGGCACAACAAAAAGAAGTTTAGGTACTAGAATAGACGAACATGAATCTGATATTAGAAAAGCAAAGCAAACAACAGGATTAGCAATACACTGCATAGAAATGCAACACAACCCCGACTTAAAAAACGTCAGAATATTAAATAAAGAAAGAAACCAAAATAAACGCTACACTATTGAAAGTTTAAGAATACAGGAAAAAACAGAAATGTCAATAAACATCAAAGAAGATAAAAATAACATCAATGCTAATTACACCATAGCTTTAACTTAGTTTTACTCCAACTGTGATCCTAGCTATAAGAATAATTCAACTGTGATATTTTAATTTTTCGTGATTTATTTTTGCATTTATTTTTTATTAATTAAATCTGTTTTGTGTCGTTCATTAAATGTCGTATAAAACCTGTGATGTTAATTTTTTAAAAGTGATGTAAATTTGATGAGAAGACTTATTGTAAGTGTAATTATTCTAATGCTAAGGTTATTGTTGTTGATATTTCTTAGTGGTTATTTTCTTTATATTTACATGGTTGCCAGATTTAATAAAAACGAATCCCTGATGAGGTCGGAAAATACCGACGAAACGTAGGAATACGGAAAAAAAAATAAATAAACAAGTCTTTTATTTACGTTTAGAAAATTAATGACCTTGAAAGCCTGATTAGAACAATTCTAAAAATAACACTAAATATTTTTTTTTATGGTAAAATATTAGTTAATATTCGGGCATTACTATAAAAGTGTTTTTTTGATAAAAAAAAAAAATATAACGTTTTTAATTATCGTATTGTTACTATTGAAGAAATTTTTTTTAAAAAAAATTTGTAAGGACCAAAAAAAAGTTTTATCTTAAAAACACTTTTCAGTAATGTACAAATATTAACTATTTTGAGCCAAAAAAAAAAACATAATTTTTTCACTTTGTTAGGAACTTTTCGATTTTAAAGTCAAAAAAGGAACCTAAGGACATTGCACATTGATTCAATATTTGGACCACGATGATTTTAAAATTCAAAAAAAGGAAAATTTTATACACCCTATTGATCAATAATATAATTTATGGGATCCTAGACCGATATTTCGATGAGTTACATACGGAATGATAAAGTGAGTGTATCCCCAAACGACGCCCTATGTTCTTCGTGAACATTTTATTTAAGTATTTTATGCTACAATTTGTATTTATATTATATTTAATTAAATAAAGGACATATATATATTAGAGTTCGTTTTCATTTTTTTTTGATTTCTGGATATTATCACTTTTTAGAAGGTTTTTGTATCAATAAAAATAAAAGCGTACTTTTTTTTAAAAAATTCCAACTCCTTCCCGTGCCTACAGGCGACTCAAATCGCGGATTTTGGGTCCCTTTTCTTTTACAACAAAAACGGCTAAATGTATGTCAAATCTGACTTCAGTATTCGATTCTACGGGAAAACTTAGGTTAGGTTAGGTTAGGGTGGCGGTGCCAGATGGGCACTCCGCATAGACCAGTTGGTCCATAGCGATACCACAAAACTCTTTCCGCTTATCGATGTAAACTAAATACATTGACCTTCATCGCGAACTGTTTCAAACTCTTCAGGTCTATCCTCGTAATTTCCTCCAAAGTCTCGAACTGTGAACTTCCCATAATTGATAGTCGAGTTCGTGCCAAAGCCGGGCAGTGACACAGGATGTGTTCAATGGTCTCCTCGACGTCTGGTGTCTCGCACCTTTTACAGCTTGCGTCCGTAATAAGATTCATGTTCTTGGCATGTTTTCCGACAAGACAGTGTCCCGTTATTAGACCTGTCAACATACGACATTCTATTCTCGTAAGTGTTAGTAAGAATTTTGTTCTTCCTAAATCATAGCGTGGCCATAAAATTCTGCTTATACGACTTGTCCTAAGTTCCTTCCATCTTCGATTTGCCTTGGCGACAGTAAGGGTATTTCGTTTTAGTTTGTAATGCTGGAGTGGCGGTGAAAGCATTATGGTGGTACCTATGCCATCTGCTCCAAGTTTCGCGAGTTCATCTGCTTTCTCGTTTCCTTCTATTCCTTCGTGCCCTGGTACCCATAATAAGGTAACTTCATTATTCAAGCAAAGTTGTTTTAAATTCTCGTAACACTTTAAAACCGTTTTCGATTTAATTTGGTAGCTCAAGAGTGCTTTTAGAGCAGCTTGACTATCCACGTAGAAATTAAGGGTTGCACCTTTTTCCTTTGCCATAAATTCCACAGCTTTTGATATAGCAGCTATCTCAGCCTGAAAGATACTCGAGTCTGCGGGTAATTTAAAAGATAAGTGTTGGTCTAGTTCCAATATTGTGAAACCAGCTCCCACACCATGCGATTGCTTCGATCCATCAGTAAAGATATTTATTGAGTTCGCAGGAGGGCCCTGCCAGATCGACCAGAATTCTCGATCCGGAAATCTGACTTCATATTTCCGGTCGAAAACTAGTTTGGGCACTGTGTAATCAGAGTCAATACGGTCCATATTAGCAATGTTACTGTGTCCAAAGTTGCGATACTTGAACCAATTTGACTCTTTGAGTCTGAGGCAAGCCTTGTAAGCCTCGCCCTTAGCAAAGAGATCAATTGGTAATAAGTGCAATAAAGTGTCGATAGAGTCGGCTGATGTTGTTCTCAAAGCGCCAGTGATACTCCGTCCCATTTGCCGTTGAAGCTTCTGAAACATTTTAAGCGTCACATCCTTTTCGAGTGCCTTATGCCAGACTAAAACTCCATAGAGTAAGATTGGTCTTACGATTGAAGTATAAATCCAGTAAGTGACTTTAGGTTCTAGACCCCAGGTACTGCCGAACATTTTCTTACACGCGTAATACGCGTTGTTTGCCTTTTTTACCCTTTCTTCAGAGTTCTTGTTCCAGAACAGCTTACTGTCCAAGAACACTCCAAGAAATTTGGCATGCGGTGATATTGGAATTTCAACTCCTCCCACTCGAACCCTTCTAAATTCTGGGATTTTGTATTTTCTAGTAAAAAGGACCATTTCCGTTTTCTGCGGGTTGACATTAAGTCCATTTCCTGAAGCCCACTTCCACATAGCCTTAAGTGAGCCCTCTAAAATCTCGGATATAGTATCCAGATATTTGCCACATGATAGAATAACCACATCATCAGCGTATGCTATTGTTGTGGTTCCTAAAGTCTTTAGTTCCTTTAAAATGGGGTCCAACACCAGAAGCCAGAGCAGTGGTGACAGAACCCCACCTTGTGGTGTTCCTCTAGTAGCGTAACGGGATGTTTTTGCATGACCCCATTCGGCCGTTATTTCCCGACATGAAAGCATTTGCTCTATCCATTTACTCAAACAGCTGTTAGTTGAAGCCTTGTTCAAAGCATCAACGATCGTTTCCGTATTTACATTGTTAAAAGCCCCTTCTATATCCAGAAATGCTGCAAGAGCAAATTCCTTATACTCCAGGGATGCTTCTACCTTCTGTACAAGTGAATGAAGCGCAGTCTCTATGGATTTACCCTGCTGGTAAGCATGCTGTGCATCCGATAGAAAATTCGTACCTAAATGCTCTCGTATATATAGATCAATTATCCTTTCCAGTGTTTTTAAAAGAAAAGATGTCAAACTGATTGGTCTGTAATCTTTTGCCGTCGCGTGGTTAAGTTTACCGCTTTTGGGCAAGTATATAATACTTGCTTTCCTCCATCCTTTTGGTATATAGCAAAATTTCAGGCATGCAGTAAAAATCGATAATAGATGCGGAATTAAAATACTGGAGACGTTCTGAAGCATTGCCGGAATAATGCCGTCAGGTCCAGGTGATTTGTATGGTTTGAATGAAGCTAGAGCCCATTTTATTCGGTCCGCAGTTAAACAATTTTCTGGAATAATTGAGGGATTATCGCGGATTACATTCACTGCAATTGGATTTATCCTACATCCCGGAAAGTGTGTCGTAAGTAGAACATCAAGTGTTTCATCTGCACTTTCTGTCCATGTATCATCACTTTTTTTCAGTAGGATTGGTGGAATGTTCTTCTTCGATAAAATTTTTCTTAGCCTTGCAGCCTCAGTGGTATGTTCAATATTGCTACACAGGTTTTCCCAGCTAATTTTTTTTCGATTTCCGTATTAGCTTTTTGAAGCTTTTTAGTTCACTTCTATATTGCGCCCATCTGTCATCTGTGTTGCCCCGTCTAGCGTGCTTAAATAAGTCCTGCACTAAACTACGAGCGTTTGATAGTTCTCTAGACCACCACGGAGGTTGGGGTTTCTTGCGACTATACCTTAAGGGGCAAGATTTTTCAAAGGATTCGCGTAAAATTGACGTAAGATTATCATTTACTAGTTCTATAGTATTATCATCTAAAATTTCTCGTTTTGGTAGAGCACCCATTTTCTTGTTTACTAAACTACTATATTTACCCCAGTTTGTTTTCTCAGGGTTTCTATACGGTTTATTCGTCATTAAATTTTCCAGCTTTACCTTAAAACTTAAATATTTGTGATCCGAGCAAGAAGCCTTTTCAAGGATTCCCCACTCGACTATGTTCAAATCAGGTTTATTAGTGAATAGTGTTAGGTCTAAAACATTTTTACTTGTAGGACCTATAAAAGTAGGTTCTGAACCATTATTCGCAATGTTAATATCAGTATCCTTTATGTATTGGAATAAGTCTTCCCCCCTTTCGTTAGTATCTGAGGAGCCCCATAAAGTGTTATGCGCATTTGCGTCACAACCTATGATAATGTACTCACCCATTTTTTCGCGAAGTAAAACTTGTAGATCTAGCGGAGGTGATTCTTTGTCATGCGCCATATACGAGGACACTAGATAGATGGTCCTTCGCCCAATTTTGCATAGAGTTGTAGTCAAATCGTTGGTACTGTATTGCTGTAGAAGAAGTGCTTTTAGTGACTTTCTTGCCAAAATGGCTGAGCGTTTCCTACCTTCAGCTTGCGAGAAAAATAGATCATAGTCTGTTGTCGTGAGCCCTTTAATTTCACCCGTAGCGTCCACCCATGGCTCTTGGATGAGCGCTACATCAAATGACCCTTCCACTAGGGTCATAAGTAGTGCCGCCGAAGCTGCTCTACTGTGATGCAAGTTGATCTGGATCAGCTTCATCATTGGTGGGTGGTATAGTTTCGTTGGTGGGTGGCTTGCCCACCTCTAGATCAAACTCTTCTAGCGTGATGTTACGGGAAAACTTAGGCCCATAAGCTTTTTTCTAGTTTTTAGAGTGCACCAGAATGCAATCTAATCAATTATATTCCTTCCAATAACAGATAAAGCTAAACAATTTAAATTATCTTTATTTTTAACTAAACACGAGTTGTTCAGGCGCGAAATTTTACCACCGAACAACTTGTTGGTAAAATTTCGCGCCTGAACAACTCGTGTTTTGTTAAAAATAAAGATAATTTAAATAATTTAGCTTTATGTGTTGTCAAAAGGAATAGAATTAATTAGAATTGCTGTTAAATAGAAATTATAAAACCAATAAATTATTTTGTATTCACTAAAAAATTAAATTTTTAAACTTTAATAACTAATGAACGGGTAACTACAAAATTATAATTTTTGGACCATTTTTCTCAGATTTTTTTCATTGTACATTAACAAAAAAAATATTTTAATTTTTTTTTTTTTAATTATTTTTTTGGACCACTCTAATCGTGCATTCTGGTGCATTCCAAAAACTAAAAAAAAGCTTATGGGCCTACGTTTTCCTTTAGAATCGAATAGTGAAGTCAGATTTGACATATATTCAGCCGTTTTTGTAGTATGTGAAAAGGGACCCAAAATCCGCGATTTGAGTCGCCTATAGGCACGGGAAGGAGTTGGAATTTAAAACAAAAAAGTACGCCATTATTTTTTATTGATACAAAAACCTTCTAAAAAGTGATGATATCCAAAAATCTATTTTTCTAAATTAACTCTAATATATATATCCCCAAACAGTAGTTAGAGAGTATAAATTATAATTTATTTTTTTTAAATTTATTAATAATAAATGTATTATTTAAGCCAATTTTAATATTACCTAAATGAAAATAAACCCAAATATATTCAATGACGACAGGAAAAATATTTTTTTAATTTTTAACCATTTCTATGCTAAATTTTGTTATACAAATTTATATGAAATATAAATTTATATAATGTTTAATACAATTTGATAAAATTTTACAAAACAGGATTAGACCAAAATTCGGATCTAATTAAATTTTTTTTTAATGTTCGTATTAGTCCACAACAGTTTTTTACAGAAATAAAAATTGTACACGCCCATTATACGCCCACTTTTTTTTTAATCGTCTCCATGATAACTGACAAGCCGAGTAAAAAAGAGTTATATATAGCCGTTACAAATTAGATCCCAAATATGGTGGACACAATTGTTTCAAATATTATCTTCGGTTATCCTACAAGATCTGAACAGATAGTCTTATATATAATATGATACGTAAAATGGGTCTATCTGGTTTTATCAGTTTGATCCGGACTGATACAATATAAAATAAATTGAGACTATAAGACATAAATACATATGGTTAGATATTGCTCTACATAAAGAACATATTTTTGTATATAACATTACATAAAGTGCATCAGTTGAGAACGGCTGGACCGATTTGGACAATTTTTTTTTTGAAATGTTCGTCATAGTCCAACTTAGGTTTTTACGTAAAGAAAAATTGACCACGCCCACTTTTACGCCCACTTTTTTCGATTTATCTAAAATCGGAAAACGGCTGTACCGATTTGGGTAATTTTTTATTTAAATGTTCGTAATAATTCAATTTAAGTTTTTACTGAAAGCAAAATCGACCATACCCACTTTTACGCCCACTTTTTCAATTTATATAAAATCTGAGAATGGCTGCACCGATTTGAATTTTTTTTAAATGCATTTTCATCATCTTTGGTTTTTACGAAAAAAAAAAAATTTACCACTCCCACTTTGGCTAATTTTTGTTGAAAATTTTCGTCATAATTGAACTAAGATTTTTATGGGTATTAGGATTTCCCACGCCCACTTTTTTCTATGTATCGAAAGAACTCAGACGGCTAGATCGATTTGGTTATAGTCCGCAAAATATTTTAAAGGAAAGAAAAATTGTGCACGGCTACTTTTACGCTCACTTTTCCCGATAAACATATATCATGGAATGGGACGGTCTTTTTCGGTCTTTAGGACGGCACTTTTTTGTGGTTGCGTCAAATGACTCCATATGGAATAGGGATACTCTAGACATAATTGCCGTGTCATTGTTGTCTTCCTTTTTTTCTAGTTTTCCCTAATTTCGACATTGTACATGCGGCATAGTGTTGGTCTGTTGTTGGGCTTCTTGGTGACAAAGGTATAACACTGGTCACTAATTAGCCAACTTTAACAGCAGTACCCTTACTTTGCCTGCTGTATAATTGTCAGGAGTATTAATTTACATTTTTTTTTCATCGTAATGACTGGCAGGTTTTGGTTAGATTTCTGCAACATACGCGGACTGAGAGCTAATTTCAACTTTGTATATGCTCACGTTCGATTTCATCGGCCGGATGTTTTCGCCTTGTGTGAAACCCAGGTAGGCGGGGATTCTGATCCACAGGATTTCCAAATACCGGGGTATCACTTTCTATCCCTTTTTATTTTCCAACGGGGCCTTGTTATGTATATTCGGGAGAATGTTGCTTACCAACTTCGGCCACATCTCGGTTATGGTGATTTGGAATTTAACTCACTTTGGGTTAAATTTCAAATAAGGTCGCATGTTCTCCATTTCGGGATTCTCTATAGGAGCCCAAACATGGAAACGGAGAGGTCACATGGTGCCTTTGACTCCATTTCCGACTCCATCACCAGGATTCTTGAGAATTGCCCGGACAGCGAAATCGTTGTTGCTGGCGATTTCAATGTCCACAATTCTTCCTGGCTTCGTTATTCCAGCCACACGTCTCTTGAGGGCCAATACGTTGAGCTCTTCGCTGCACACAACCACCTTGTGCAACTAGTGAATGACCCAACACATATTCCGTGTGTTGAAGGGCAATTTCGTAATATTCTTGACCTTTTCCTCACTTCGCACCCTGAAAAGTACGAAGTTGAGTTACTTGCGCCTCTTGGCAATTCGGATCACCTTATCATTTCTGCATCCTTTCCATATTCGGCAATTCGTAGTGCTTCTCATCCAGCGCCGAAGCGCTCGGTATTTGTCTATGAAAAGGCTCGTTGGGCTGAGCTCAATGATTTCTTTCGACATTTCAACTGGAAGCTCTGTTTTCTAGATGACAATGTCAACGCTGCTGCAGAAATGATCGTGAATGTGATAACGCTGGGAATGAAATCATTTATTCCATCAAAGCGTATTTCGATTAAACCAAAGAATAAGTGTTGGTTTAATCAGACGTGCAGGAATGCAGTCAGATCCAGAGAGGATGCGTTCAATAACTGGCGGAATGACAAAACTCCAGTTACTGTTCGGCTACGTAAACAGGCAAGAAACGAATGTGCCAGAGTACTCAGACGTGAAAAGCTTCTATACGAACAGCGTCTGCGTACTAAGGTCCTTGCTGCTCCACGGGGTAGCAAGACCTTTTGGTCATTTGTTAAAAGAGTAAAGAATAATGCTAGTTCGTCTATTCCAACTCTTATAAGGAATGACCAAATATTCACAGACCCGGTTGATAAAGCTAATCTCTTCGCTGAGATTTTTGCAAGCAACTCAAACTTGCCGGTTAGCAATCAATCACTGCCCGAGCTCGAAAGAGTATCCTATACTATGCCCAAGATATTTTTTCGGGCTCGTGCAGTAAAAAGGGTTCTTGATGATCTCAATGTAAACAAGTCTCCGGGGCCGGATGGAATTACTGCACTGGTGCTGAAACAGTGCTCTCCGACGCTCGCTCGCCCATTGGCTAAACTTTTTAGCTTTTCCTACCGTGGAGGGATCTTCCCCTCTTGCTGGAAGGTGGCCAATGTTCAGCCCATCCCTAAAAAGGGTGAGGCCACAAACCCTGACAATTACCGCCCAATTGCAATTTGCTCTGCGCTCGCGAAGGTTATGGAGAGCATGGTTAATTTCCATCTTGTGAACTATCTAGAGTCCAATTCACTTCTATGTGATCGACAGTATGGCTTTCGTAGAAGTCGTTCTACGGGAGACCTGTTAGCGTTCCTTAGGGAGCGTTGGAGTCGATCCATACACCAATTTGGTGAGAGTAAAGTGGTGGCTCTGGATATTTCCAAGGCATTTGATCGTGTCTGGCATGACGCACTCGTATCAAAACTTATTGCATTTGGTGTCGGTGATGATTTCTCTCGATTTATATCGAGTTTTCTCGGGAACCGCACTATACGTGTTGTTTTGGATGGGGTTTCATCCAACGAGTTTCAGCTTAATTCAGGGGTACCACAAGGTTCCGTTCTTTCTCCTACTCTTTTCCTAATTTTTCTAAACGACCTTCTTAGTCAAACTTTCAATCCTATATACTCTTATGCAGATGACAGCAATATTTGTCATTCATTTTCTTTTGATTATAGGCCTAGCCTTGTAGGGGTTCAGGCCATGAGACAGAATATGAATGACACACTTTATCATGACCTTTCTACAATCTCTGAGTGGGGTCTGGCGAATAGGGTCGATTTTAATGCTCGCAAGACCCAATGTTGTATGTTGACCCACAGACGATCTGTGGAATCAACGTCATCTGTATCCATGGGTGGTATAAATATTGAGGAATCAGATACTCTTGATGTTCTGGGCATGAAAATACAATGTGACGTTCGCTGGAATCAACATGTTTTTCAAGTGTCGAAAGAAGCATTCAAGTGCCTTGGTTTCTTAAAACGGTGCAAAAATTACTTCACTCCGTCTGACCTCCTTACTATTTATACCGCCTATATCCGGCCGAAGTTGGAATACAACTCCCATATCTGGGCAGGGGCTTCAAAGTCTGTTTTGAAGTTCTTGGACCGGGTGCAAAGGAGTGCGTTGAAGCTCATCAATGACAGTAGGGTATCCAACTCTATTGATTCATTGGAGCATCGTCGGAACGTGGGTTGTGCGTCATTGTTCTACCGATATTACCATGGTAAGTGCTCTGCTGAGATAAGTGAACTTATCCCCGAGACTCGGGTGTACGTTCGCAATACTCGTCAATCCAGTAGATCACATCCGTTTGTTGTCGATAGCCCAATGAATCGCACAACGCATTACAGAGAGATTTCGTTTCTCAGTCGAACTAGTCGTATGTGGAATTCACTCCCCGCAGAAATCTTCCCAGTCAACTACGATTTGGAAAAGTTTAAACTAAACGTCCACAAACACTACTCCCTCTTTCCTCCTCCTCATAACCTATTTTCCTAATACCAACACAATGCACTGCGTTAGTAGGGGGCATCCCCTGAGTGTTGGCTCAAAGTAAAAAAAAAAAAAATTTTGAGAAATCGGCTGTCGTAAAGTCTTGTGTTTTCCATGTATTTATATGAAATTGGGACGGTCTTCTTCGGTCTTTAGGACGGCACTTTTTTGTGGTTGCCTCAAATGACTTCATATGGAATAGGGATACTTTAGACATAATTGCTGATCTATTCACAGCTTTTTGTGCCGGTCGTAGAAAAAAAATTTTGAGAAATCGGCATTTGAAATCATAAAAAATTAGTTTTGGTCTTTTTCGGTCTTTAGGATGTCACAATTTTGTGGTAGCTTCAAATGAATCCATATGGAATAGGGATACTCTTGACATATTTGCCGATCTACATACAGCTTTTTGTGCCGGTCGTAGAACAAAAATTTTAAGAAATCGGCTGTTAAACTCGTAAAGTCTTGTGTTTTCCATGTATTTACTAGAGTTGTCAATTATTCGCCTTTCAACTTTGTTCGAATAATTCAAATAATTGTTTTTGTTCGTTCGATCAAACGATTAAATCTAAAAAATTATTCGATTAATCGATGAGAATAACGAATAAAAAAGTGTTTATTCAAAAATATTTTTATTAACAAAACGATAAATAATTCATATTAATTTGCTATGTAAAAACCTTAAAATTTCAATAAGAAAGTTGGTGTGAGTCGTTGGGGGGACGTTGGAAGACACCCTTTTCCTCTTCATAAATGTTTACAAATTAATTTTGACGTTATTTACGCCTAAAAAACACTTTTTCATTATTTTGTACTATTTTCTATAACCACACCGTGGGCCGAAAAAATCGCATTTCCGAATCATCTTGGTCCAAATGCAGGTCAATGAACTTCATATGGCTTAAAATATTTTATTTGTTGAACATATATACAAAAAAAACTTGTAAAAAAATGTGTTTTTCTGGTGTTGTTTTAGTTTTTTAAGTGGGAACAATATTCCGGTCGTCCGATTTTGCCGCCGAACTTAACCAGCCTATGGCCATAAGACATAATCGTGCCAAACTTCAGGCGCATAGCTCTGTTATTTTGGACTGTATCGTACCCTCCACAGACGTACATCGCTATAATGTCTTAGAATCGATCACTGATCAATAATATATATATTTTACGGGGTCGTAAACCGATATTTCGATACTGTAGTTGGAGGGTATAAAAAAAAATAATTGTTCGATTAATTGACATAAATTAATCGATTTATTCGTTATTCGACAATCTTCATTTTTAAATTAATCGAACAAGAGTTTGGTTTTGTTTGATCGATTAATCGAATTATTCTTAATCGGTTGACAACTCCAGTATTTACATGAAATTGGGACGGTCTTTTTCGGTCTTTAGGACGGCACTTTTTTGTGGTTGCCTCAAATGACTCCAGATGGAATAGGGATACTCTAGACATAATTGCCGATCTACCCACATCTTTTTGTGCCGGTCGTAGAACAAAAATTTTAAGAAATCGGCTGTTAAACTCGTATAGTCTTGTGTTTTCCATGTATTTACATGAAATTGGGACGGTCTTTTTCGGTCTTTAGGACGGCACTTTTTTGTGGTTGCCTCAAATGACTCCATATGGAATACGGATACTCTAGACATAATTGTCGATCTACCCATATTTTTTTGTGCCGGTCGTAGAACAAAAATTTTGAGAAATCGGCTGTTAAACTCGTAAAGTCTTGTGTTTTCCATGTATTTACATGAAATTGGGACGGTCTTTTTCGGTCTTTAGGACGGCACCTTTTTGTGGTTGGCTCAAATGACTCCATATGGAATAAGGTTACTCTAGACATAATTGCCGATCTACCCACAGCTTTTTGTGCCGGTCGTAGAACAAAAATTTTGAGAAATCGGCTGTTAAACTCGTATAGTCTTGTGTTTTCCATGTATTTACATGAAATTGGGACGGTCTTTTGGACGGCACTTTATTGTGGTTGCCTCAAATGACTCCATATGGAAAAGGGATACTCTTGACATAATTGCCGATCTACCCACAGCTTTTTGTGCCGGTCGTAGAACAAAAAATTTGAGAAATCGGCTGTTAAACTCGTAAATTCTTGTGTTAGATCGGTTGACCGACACACAGTGGGGAAAAATGGACTTTTTTTGTCCGGTTTTGCCTACATGTCGCAATTCTTAACCGATTTTAGTTTTTCTTTTTTTGAAATTTAGCTTATAAAATTCCTCATCGGTCTGTCATGGTGGATTTCTAAAAATCGTTTTTGTTTTATTTGAATATTTTTTTAAAGTTTGGAAAATATTAATTTTTTTAATATTTTTCGCTCTAAAAAATGTAATAGGCAGGGGACGAATAAGCTGTATGGACAAAATTAAAGGTATTTGAACCCCTTATAAATGACATTAATAGCATTTGTTAATTTATTATTATTTTGTATAACATCTGAAAACTTAAAAATGTTCACTTTTAAGTACCTATATCATTTTAAATAATGTACCAATTTCAATGAATTTTTTTTTAAATTAAAGCTTATCATTTTCTTAACCATTATTGGTATATAAAGTATTTTTGCAAAATTGTTTAACTCTTTTTTTCGAATTTACAATGTAACAACTTTTTGTTTTTTAACAGACTAAAAAATAATTTTGAAATTCCAAAAATCATAAGGTAAAATTTAAGCAAAAAAATAAAATATTTGTTTCAAAAAAGTTTGTGTACCAATTATGACTAAGCAAAACATAAGCTTTAATCTAAAAAAGATTTCATTAAAATTGGTACATATTTTTAAAGATATAGGCTTTTAAAAGTAAAAATTCTTGAATTTTTGTCTGGTTATAAAAACCAAAATAATAATATATTTTTAAATACTAATCACGTCGTTGATAAGGGGTTCCAATACCTTTAATTTAGTCCATAAAGCATATTCGTCCCATGCCTAATACATTTTTTTATTGCAAAAAACTGAAAAAATGAAAATTTTCTGAACTTTAGGAAAATATAAAAAGTAATCCGAATTTTTTTTCAAAAATCCAGCATGACAGATCGATGCGGAATTTTATTAGCTAAAATACAAAAAAAGAAAAATCAAAATCGGTTAAGAATTGCGACCTGTAGGCAAAATTGGACAAAAAAGTCAATTTTTCCCCACTGTGCGACAGTCCGGTTAACCGGGTAGACCGGGTTACCCGTTTAGACTGGTCTACCCGGGTAGACCGATGAACAAAATGACCGGACTACCCGGGTAGACCGGGTACCCGGTCTTAAACCCGGTCTACCCGGAAACCCGGGTAATGGGGGGCTCTAATACATACTACAAAATAGAGATGGGCGCGTGAGTGAATTTTGACTTACGCACGCACACGAAATAAAAGTATTGCTCACTTACAAAATTGTTTTTTCTGCTTACGTTTACGCACGCTCACGTGAGTAACTAAAATTTTTCACGAAAATAAAATAAACAAAATTTTATTTAACTTTATTTCAAATTCTTGCACAAAAGATATTTAATTTCCTAAAATTAATAATAAAAGCTTATTTTAATCACAATTTTGTATTAATTACGCTTTAAATTCAATATGATGACGATTTTCTTACAAATTTTCTGATTTAGACAGCACAAGACAATCACACAAACTGAGGAAGCCAAAATTACTCACGCAATCTCACGCAAAAACAATTTTTTCTACTCTACTACAAAAAACTAATACTTATAAAATTTCCGATACTGACAGCCAGACGCACAGTGCTTCGTTCCCATATAACGAAGGGACAAAAATAGAAGGAGTTGTCACATATTTTTGAAATTTGGTACACGTGCATAAAACGTCTTAGTTAAGAAAAATATGAATTTCTGGAAAAATCGGTGCAAGGACACGCCTACCGCCCATGTGTCCTGAAATTGAAAAAATTAATTTTAGCTTCAATAATGCCCACAAAATTACAAAAAGTGGACAAGCTGATACACATTCAACTAGCAACTTGTGTATAAATTTTTATTTAAATCGGAGCAAGGACTCAAGGCCCTGCCATATATCCTTTTTCTTCAAAACGCTATAACACCTACGAAAATTGTCCGATCGTAAAAAAACTTTGTAAGCAAATTAATATTCCTTAGATATATATTAATACCAAATTTGGGCAAAATCGGATTAGTAGTGTGGAAAATATAAAAACATCCTTTTTTAAAAAATAAGTTATTTTATTATTTTTTATGTCGTCTAGAATAAGTCAAAGAAATGTATTAAATCAACTTCTGAGCTACATAATGTTTACACATGTCTTAAGTAAAATTTGATGGCGGTTCTTTTTTTAAAATACATTAACCCTCTATCTTCCATTTTTAGGGGTCATTTTTGTCCTTTTTTTTACATATCCTCGTAGAACAACACTAAAACGTGCGTTTAAATAGTTAATATGTTCTACAAAAATGTTAAGCATCAAATTTTACTAGGGGTTGTCAAATGCCAAAAGATCGTGCGATATAATCAAAATGCTTAAAAAAGTAAAATTGTTAAATATCACATATTGCTAAATAGCGTTTACCAAATTAGATGGAAATAAGTCGAAAAATGTACTAAAAAACTACTGAGATAAAAAATATTTATACTTCTCTACAGTGAAATTTAATGGTGGTTCTTTTGTTAGAACATATTAACCCTCTATCTTCCATTTTAATGGGTCATTTTAGTCCTTATTTCAAATATTCTTATAAAATTCAATAAAACGAGCGTTTAAAGGTTAAAGCGTAATACTAAATTCCTTTTTTAATGTTTCTTATAATTTATAATTTTTCAGTAGAATACACTGTGCAACAAATTTGGGGTCACTTTCACGGAGTGTATCTTATATTGAACAAAACAAAAAATGAAAGTATGCCATTTGTAAACCAAAACCCATGAATTGGGCATTTACAACTTTTTTAAATGGGCATTTACAACTAATAATAAAATTCTATGCAGAAAATTTTTGAATAACTTGTTAACCCTTTAATCGAAAGTGTAAGTGTTATTCTACGGGGGTATTTGGAAAAGGGACTAAAATGACCCCAAAAATGGGAGATAGAGGGTTAATATATTCTTAGAAAAGAACCGTTATCCAATTTTACCGAAGACATCAATTAACCTCATTTACCACACAATTAAATTTAATATTTTTTTTTACTTATTCTGAATGACTTCTTCTGAGCGCCTTTGAAAAAAAATTAAAAACTTCAGTGGGCCATAAAAAATACTCGAGCTAAATTTTCGAAATTCTTCAAGGGTTTTGGTCTACTAATAATATACTTTCATTTTGCTTTTTTACCCATTTAAAACATAAAATCGTGTTGCACAATGATATTAAATACTGTTAAATGCCTGAATTTTGAGTAAAAATCATGAATTCAGGCATTTAAAAAAATCGATTTTTTTTAATTTGTGGTCAAAAGTGGGCCCTAATTTTTGAATACGCTTTTAGACAAGAGTATAAACTAAGAAAAAATCGACGAAAAAAATATATAATTTTATATAATTTTTTTTTTAAACTCCATCAAACTTTTGTAATTTTCGACTGATAGGAACGTAAGTAATGTGGAGTTAAAAATGCATTTTAATTTTTTGTTGAGTTTCCATGTAAAAGTTGAATATTTTGACATTTTAAATAGGTATTTTTTTTATAATTTCTTATTTTCTTCAATCGTATTTTACAACCAATTCTTATTTATTATTCCTAAACTTAATTTTGGTCAGAAAATGCCAACATTTGGCCACTGACATTTATTTAGTCTCAATATTCACAGGTCCTTTGTCCTTTTGATAGGTCCTAGGATAGGTGCTTTTGATAGGTCCAGGGATATGTCCTTTTGATAGGTCCTAGGATAGGTCCTTTTGATAGGTCCTTTTGATAGGTCCTAGGATAGGTCCTTTTGATAGGTCCAAGGATAGGTAATTTTGATAGGTCCTAGGATAGGTCCTTTTGATTGGTCCAAGGATAGGTCCTTTTCATAAGTCCAAGGATAGGTCCTTTTGATAGGTCCTAGGATAGGTCCTAGGATAGGTCCTTTTGATAGGTCCTTCTGATAGGTTCTTTTGATAGGACCAAGGATAGGTCCATTTGATAGGTTCAAGGATAGGTCCTTTTGATATGTAATAGGATAGGTCCTTTTGATAGGTCCTAGGATAGGTCCTTTTGATATGTAAAAGGATAGGTCCTTTTAATAGGTCCAAGGATAAGTCTTTTTGATAGGTCCAAGGATAGGTCCTTTTGATAGGTTCAAGGATAGGTCCTTTTGACTGGTCCTAGGATAGGTCATTTTGATAGGTCCACGGATAGGTCCTTTTAATAGATCAAAGGATAGGTCCTTTTGATAGTTCAAAGGATAGGTCCTTTTGATAGGTCCAAGGATAGGTCCTTTTGATATGCAAAATGATAGATCCTTTTGATAGATCAAAGGATAGGTCCTTTTGATAGGTCCAAGGAAAGGTCCTTTTTATAGGTCCAAGGATAGGTCCTTTTGATATGTAAAAGGATAGGTCCTTTTGGTAGGTCCAAGGATATGTCCTTTTGATAGGTCCTAGGATAGGTCCTTTTGATAGGTGAAAGGAAAGGTCCATTTGATATGTAAAAGGATAGGTCCTTTTAATAGATCAAGGTCCTAGGATAGGTCCTTTTGATAGGTCCAAGGATAGGTCCTTTTGATAGATCAAAGGATAGGTCCTTTTGATAGGTCCAAGGATAGGCCCTTTTGATTGGTCCAAGGATAGGTCCTTTTCATAAGTCCAAGGATAGGTCCTTCTGATAGGTCCTTTTGATAGGACCAAGGATAGATCCTTTTGATAGGTTCAAGGATAGGTCCTTTTGATATGTAAAAGGATAGGTCCTTTTGATAGGTCCAAGGATAGGTCTTTTTGATAGGTCCAAGGATCCACAGGTTATTTCCATTGGTTTTAAATTTATTTGCAATTATCAGGTATTTAAGTTATGTAATATTAGATGGCAATAAAATCATTTTTTACCTTTTCCAAATGAATTGCCAGATACCACATAATTTGAGAGTTCTATTGTCATTTTTGTCAAAATTTTGATACACCCTTCTATGTGGACTAGGTCCAAATATGGGCCAACTTCTCCTAATTTTAACAGAATTATTTTTTGGGTCATTAAGAACTCTTGTACAAAATTTCATCAAAATATATGCATAATAGCCACTTTCACATAAAAATAACTTCTCAAAAAATATGACGTGCATTTGTACCGAATATCTTACCTTGGGTCAGAAAAATTGCTGTGGCTCAAAAAGTGCAGCCCCGATGCATGGACATGTATATATAGGAATGTAGGGGAGAGTTAGGACTACAAAATAGTAAATTTGTGTTTTGACTCAGCTTGACTCACAGGAGTTGTGCTCTATGAAGTAGGAAATTTCCGAGAAATTTGACCTTTTTAAAAAAAATATTTAAATTGTTCTGAAAACAGTAGAGCTTCAATTTTTTTACCAGTAATAGGAAATAAGTTAAGTTACAACACATTCAGGCATTCAGGCAACACATTCAGGCATTCAGGCATTTTTTTTAAATGCCTGAATGCCTGAATTTTGAGTAAAAATCATGAATTCAGGCATTTAAAAAAATCGATTTTTTTTAATTTGTGGTCAAAAGTGGGCCCTAATTTTTGAATACGCTTTTAGACAAGAGTATAAACTAAGAAAAAATCGACGAAAAAAATATATAATTTTATATAATTTTTTTTTTAAACTCCATCAAACTTTTGTAATTTTTGGATTTTTAACAGAAAAATATTGCTTTTCTGCGCAATAAAAAATATTTTTTTTGTAAATATATGCAAAATTCTATATTTTAATTTAATTACAAATATATCAAAGTACTTGAAAACAAAATTTCGAAACATTTTATTAAAAAATGGATTTTTGAGAATTATTTTTGTGAAACAACTAAAACACATTTTCCTGTTAAGCCATCTTTGCATAAAATTCTCTGAGTTTAGCGCCCTCTCGTGGTGGCAAAAGCAATCAGAAAAAATATTTTTGTTAATATTTATTTGAGATACCTTATTATCTTACAAAAAAACTGTATTTAAACACAATTTGAGACAATTTTTTTTTTTTTTGATTTTTGTCCATGGGTCGAAGCATAGTGAGACGGCGCACTGTGGTCAATATTTTGAGATAGCGGCCAAAACTCCTTTTGGTTTTTGTTCTCCGATTTTAAAGTTATTAGACTCATATGAAAGTAGACAGTAGTAAACCTCGGGAGCCAAAAAATTAGAACTCTATTTCAATTATTTCACTGAGAACAGGGTGGTCCAAAATGGGATTTTTCAGAATTTATTAAATTTATGATATTTTTAGTTAATTTTTAAAGTTTAAATGATCATAACTTTTTTGTTTTTCAAGATTTTTGGACGAAATAAATTTTGTGTTGTAACTTAACTTATTTCCTATTACTGGTAAAAAAATTGAAGCTCTACTGTTTTCAGAACAATTTAAATATTTTTTTTAAAAAGGTCAAATTTCTCGGAAATTTCCTACTTCATAGAGCACAACTCCTGTGAGTCAAGCTGAGTCAAAACACAAATTTACTATTTTGTAGTCCTAACTCTCCCCTACATTCCTATATATACATGTCCATGCATCGGGGCTGCACTTTTTGAGCCACAGCAATTTTTCTGACCCAAGGTAAGATATTCGGTACAAATGCACGTCATATTTTTTGAGAAGTTATTTTTATGTGAAAGTGGCTATTATGCATATATTTTGATGAAATTTTGTACAAGAGTTCTTAATGACCCAAAAAATAATTCTGTTAAAATTAGGAGAAGTTGGCCCATATTTGGACCTAGTCCACATAGAAGGGTGTATCAAAATTTTGACAAAAATGACAATAGAACTCTCAAATTATGTGGTATCTGGCAATTCATTTGGAAAAGGTAAAAAATGATTTTATTGCCATCTAATATTACATAACTTAAATACCTGATAATTGCAAATAAATTTAAAACCAATGGAAATAACCTGTGGATCCTTGGACCTATCAAAAAGACCTATCCTTGGACCTATCAAAAGGACCTATCCTTTTACATATCAAAAGGACCTATCCTTGAACCTATCAAAAGGATCTATCCTTGGTCCTATCAAAAGGACCTATCAGAAGGACCTATCCTTGGACTTATGAAAAGGACCTATCCTTGGACCAATCAAAAGGGCCTATCCTTGGACCTATCAAAAGGACCTATCCTTTGATCTATCAAAAGGACCTATCCTTGGACCTATCAAAAGGACCTATCCTAGGACCTTGATCTATTAAAAGGACCTATCCTTTTACATATCAAATGGACCTTTCCTTTCACCTATCAAAAGGACCTATCCTAGGACCTATCAAAAGGACATATCCTTGGACCTACCAAAAGGACCTATCCTTTTACATATCAAAAGGACCTATCCTTGGACCTATAAAAAGGACCTTTCCTTGGACCTATCAAAAGGACCTATCCTTTGATCTATCAAAAGGATCTATCATTTTGCATATCAAAAGGACCTATCCTTGGACCTATCAAAAGGACCTATCCTTTGAACTATCAAAAGGACCTATCCTTTGATCTATTAAAAGGACCTATCCGTGGACCTATCAAAATGACCTATCCTAGGACCAGTCAAAAGGACCTATCCTTGAACCTATCAAAAGGACCTATCCTTGGACCTATCAAAAAGACTTATCCTTGGACCTATTAAAAGGACCTATCCTTTTACATATCAAAAGGACCTATCCTAGGACCTATCAAAAGGACCTATCCTATTACATATCAAAAGGACCTATCCTTGAACCTATCAAATGGACCTATCCTTGGTCCTATCAAAAGAACCTATCAGAAGGACCTATCAAAAGGACCTATCCTAGGACCTATCCTAGGACCTATCAAAAGGACCTATCCTTGGACTTATGAAAAGGACCTATCCTTGGACCAATCAAAAGGACCTATCCTAGGACCTATCAAAATTACCTATCCTTGGACCTATCAAAAGGACCTATCCTAGGACCTATCAAAAGGACCTATCAAAAGGACCTATCCTAGGACCTATCAAAAGGACATATCCCTGGACCTATCAAAAGCACCTATCCTAGGACCTATCAAAAGGACAAAGGACCTGTGAATATTGAGACTAAATAAATGTCAGTGGCCAAATGTTGGCATTTTCTGACCAAAATTAAGTTTAGGAATAATAAATAAGAATTGGTTGTAAAATACGATTGAAGAAAATAAGAAATTATAAAAAAAATACCTATTTAAAATGTCAAAATATTCAACTTTTACATGGAAACTCAACAAAAAATTAAAATGCATTTTTAACTCCACATTACTTACGTTCCTATCAGTCGATTTTTACGTTTGAACACGCAAATTGAAGCTTAAAGTCCCTCCTATTGAACAAAACAAATTGCGTAAAAAAATACCAATCCGGTCAAAAGTTATAGAGTTTTGACCGCTATCTCGCGAAATTGACCACTGTGCGGCGCTTGTCGTAACAGACCTTTGAAGGATCAATTCTATTTGAAAATTAATTGACATTATTTTTTTTATTTAATCAATTCATTGTTGAATGAATTTTGAATTATTGTAAAAAATATATATATATTACTAATATTGTGAATAATTCGATTATTAGTATTGAATTAATTTATTTCCAATTAATTCTTTATAAATCATTTCATTTTAAATGAATTCTTAATAATTTAATTTGTCTTTTAGTCAATTTAATTTTAATTAGTTTATTTTTGAAATAAATTTTTAACTTAAATTTAGTTTAATTCGTGTTTTTGAATTAATTTTTTAATTAAATGTTTCTTAATTTAATTTTTTAAATTAAATTTTTATTTATTTAAATGCACACAGCCAAATATAACACTATTATGTACGATATAGGGATTCAGCAAAAATAGGATAAAAGTTACAGTATTTGAATAAAATATAAAATATGCGTTTACTTTTTCCATAATATTTAATTTAACTTTATCCTGACAAAATCGAACAAAAATTCACAGAGTTGTGATAATTTTTCTAAAAAAGAAAATTACGATTTTGCAAGAAATCATTAGGAAAAAAAATAAACAAAAACGAAGATTATGAGAGGTCGTTCACCATAATTTTAAAGGATTTTGGCCCTCTGAATCCGAGATTGACCTTGAAATTTCTCTTTCGCAGTAGTTTTGGATATAACAAGTTAAATATCCTGACGCGATAGAACAGTTTTATGGCAGGATTCGGATTCAGCGCACAAAAAACCTTTAAAAATATTAGACATGACCTCTTATGACGAATTGTTTTTTTTTTTGCTGGGTAATCCGAACATCGTTTTCCAGCAAAATCCTAATTTTCTTTTTTAGAAAAATTATCACAACTTTGTCAATTGTTATCCGATTTTTTTCAGGATAAAGCTCATCATATTCAGAATTAAATTTTCTTTAAGAATACGTTTATAAATAAAGGTTGTTGAACGAACTATAGCAGAAAAAATCGATAATCTCGAAAAATATTAAAAAAATAAAAGTTTGTCATTTGAGATTAAAAAAATAACAAAAAAAAATAGATATTATTGAAAAAATCAATAGATATCTTTTTTATAAGTGTGTGTAGACGTATTCACATACATTCTAAAACACTTGAAAAATTTAAAATCGATTTCAAAGTTTCTGAATTACACGAGGCTTAGTGCGAAAAGTCCCAAAAAATCATTTTTTGACTATAAATCTAAAATTTGAGGGCATTAATGGGCATTTTTTTGATCTACTCGACAAAAACAACAACCTATACTTCACATCAGAAGTATTTTTCACTGCAGTACAGTGTTATATTTAAAGAATTAATTTAATAATTATAATTTAATTATTCACAAAATTAATTAATTGCTTTTTTAATAATAAAGATTAAATTCAAAGAACTGATTTAGACATAAATTAATTCATTTATTAAAATTTTTATAACAAAGCGTTGAATGGTGAATTCAATTTTCGAAGGTCTGGTTAATGCTAATCCATTTAAGTTAGCTTATATAGTCAAACTGAGGTGGCGTCCTGCAACTTTTTTAAAATTAGACCCCAGCCTAAATACATTATCATGTTAAAAAAATAATGTCAACTAATTTTTAAATAGAATTTATTCTTTAAAGGTCTGATTACGCGTGATCATGAGTGAAATTTACGCTTGATTAGAAAAAATACTTGCGTGTGTGAGATTGTGTGGGTAATTTTGTCTTCGTGAGTTTGCGTGATTGTTTTGTGCTGTCTAAAACTGAAAACTAGTAAGAAAATCGTCATCATATTGAATTTAAAGCGTAATTAATACAAAATTGTGATTAAAATAAGTTTTCATGATTAATTTTAGGAAAATAAATACCTTTTGTGCAAGAATTTGAAATGAAGTTAAATAAAATTTTGATTATTTTATTTTCGTGAGGGTTTGTAAGCGTTATTATTTCATGAGCGTGACAAACATTTTAGTTACTCACGTGAGCGTGCATGAACGTAAGCAGAAAAAAATAATTTTGTGCGTGAGCAATACTTTAATTTCGTGTGCGTGCGTAAGTCAAAATTCACTCACGCGCCCATCTCTATTTTGTAGTATGTATCTGGGGCATTCCAAGCCAAATCACTCACTTTTAGACCCGACCCCTTTCGATTTATTTTATTTTTGAATATGTTTTAGTACTTACTAAATGCAACTTGGACACCAATTTTCAGCCTTTTATTTCAAGATGGTGTTGAGTAGAGATGGGCGCGTGAGTGAATTTTGACTCACGCACGCTCACGCTCACGCTCACGAAATAAAAATTTTAATCACGCACGATCACGCACGAAATTATTTTTTCTGATCACGTTCACGCACGCTCACGTGAGTAACTAAAATTTTTCTCACGCTCACGAAAAAATCACGCTCACGAAGACTCACGAAATTAAAATTAGCGAATTTTTATTTCTTTTCTTTCGATTTCTTGCAAAAAAAAGTATTGAATTTTCTTAAAACAATAATAAAAATCACAATTTTGGATTAATTTCCCTCTAAATTCAATACAATGACGATTTTTTTACTCGTTTTCTGTTTCAAGCAGCACAAAAAAATCACGCAAACTCACGAAACAAAAATTACTCACGCACGCTCACGCACGAAACTATTTTTCATAATCACGCGCACTCACGATCACGTGAGTTAAAATAAATTTCACTCACGATCACGCGTGATTCACGCGTGAGTCACGTGAATCACGAAAAATTCGTGTCACGCGCGCATCTCTAGTGTTGAGTAATCAATTTTTCAATATGGCGATTTTCTCAAAAAAATTAAGAAATTGAAATTTTCAATTAATTTTGACCATTAAAAAATATAGATATTTTAAAAAAAGTTGGACAACGTTTTGTTGGTATTTAAATGTAGTTTTAGAAAAAAAATATGAAAAAATTATTCGAAGTAATTATCACTTATTTTTTGACGTTTAAAAATTAAAATCGACTTTTTGAAAAAGTCCGAAACCTTCGATTTTTTTGTAAAAAATTGTAAAAATTGTACTCTTAATTACGCAACTTTTAAGCCATAATTCGAGATGTGATCACAATTCTTTCTATTTTTTTTTTAATTTTTAAAATTGCACCTTTTATTTTTAGGCTCTGATTTATTTTATATGGTGCTCCAAAAAAAATAAATTGGTAGATATTGACCCTAACTTACCCTAGATATATTCATTTCGAGGTAAAAATACGTCTCACAAAAATTTAGAACGATCGGAAATGGGTAAGGCGTTTAGCATGGTCCTTAAAGTTTAAAAAACGGATTACAAGGAAAAATATGATTTTTTTTCTGTTTTCGCAATATTTTTGGTATTTTAAGTTAAGTTTTATTTCAAGCAATTACGGAATTGTGATGTAGAGTAAAATACCTTTCTAATAAGGTACTAAAAACTTAAATCGGTTGAAAATCAGCCAAGTTATTACAACTTCCCCAGGCATCTAGCGTGTGTCATACCGCTTGATTAAAGAATACGAGTTCCTTTTTTTAAATTTATTGAAATTTTCTACTGTAATAACATTTTTTCATTATTAATGTTTCAGTGTAATATTTTTTTGGTTTTTCCAAATTTTAAAACAAAAAAAAAAAATTTTTTTTGTAAATAGAGATTTCAAAAGGGTGTTGAAAATGCAGGCATTTTTAGCATTAATTTAAAACATGTTAGCAAAACAAAATATGAAAAATACTTGTCATCTTATTACATTTGAACTTGAAGAATAAAAAAATGTTATTACAGTAGAAAATTTCAATAAATTTAAAAAAAGGAACTCGTATTCTTTAATCAAGCGGTATGACACACGCTAGATGCCTGGGGAAGTTGTAATAACTTGGCTGATTTTCAACCGATTTAAGTTTTTAGTACCTTATTAGAAAGGTATTTTACTCTACATCACAATTCCGTAATTGCTTGAAATAAAACTTAACTTAAAATACCAAAAATATTGCGAAAACAGAAAAAAAATCATATTTTTCCTTGTAATCCGTTTTTTAAACTTTAAGGACCATGCTAAACGCCTTACCCATTTCCGATCGTTCTAAATTTTTGTGAGACGTATTTTTACCTCGAAATGAATATATCTAGGGTAAGTTAGGGTCAATATCTACCAATTTATTTTTTTTGGAGCACCATATAAAATAAATCAGAGCCTAAAAATAAAAGGTGCAATTTTAAAAATTAAAAAAAAAATAGAAAGAATTGTGATCACATCTCGAATTATGGCTTAAAAGTTGCGTAATTAAGAGTACAATTTTTACAATTTTTTACAAAAAAATCGAAGGTTTCGGACTTTTTCAAAAAGTCGATTTTAATTTTTAAACGTCAAAAAATAAGTGATAATTACTTCGAATAATTTTTTCATATTTTTTTTCTAAAACTACATTTAAATACCAACAAAACGTTGTCCAACTTTTTTTAAAATATCTATATTTTTCAATGGTCAAAATTAATTAAAAATTTCAATTTTTTAATTTTTTTGAGAAAATCGCCATTTTGAAAAATTGATTACTCAACACCATCTTGAAATAAAAGGCTGAAAATTTGTGTCCAAGTTGCATTTAATAAGTACTAAAACATATCCAAAAATAAAATAAATCGTAAGGGGTCGGGTCTAAAAGTGAGTGATTTGGCTTGGAATGCCCCATCTATAATATTGTCGAATAACCACAAGCAAGAACATAACACCGTTTATGTTGGGATTTAAATATCATACGGTAGCCTAGGTGAAGTGTGTCAGACTCGGAAACAGAGGGTTCGGGGATCGTCCCCGTTATCAGTCAACTTATTTTTTTATTATTTTTTTAGCTCGTTTATTTTTTTGTTAAGACCAATTTTTTTTAAACCTCTATACTTTTTTTATTAAATTATAAAAAAGGTTAGAAAAAGGTATTGTTTTAAGTATTGGTCATTGTTAACCCTAGGATGTTCAACTGGACTTTTCGAGGCCCATTTTGATTTTGAGTAGTCGCCAAGTTTTTACCTTTGCTCTGAGCGAAGAGCACGCCCAAGTCTGAGCCACGCATTAACAATTAGTGTGGTACAAGACTTCTACACAATCCCAGCTTAATTTAAAGCTTAAAAGGGGAAAAAATTGTAAGGGCCTCGCCAGGCCCAGTAGAGTCACTTACCACTGCCAGGCAGTCAGACATCCTAGGGTTAAGTATAATTAAAAATTAAAAGACTATTTGATTTGAATAAAAAAGAAATGAATAAAAGCTTATTAAAATAATAAACAAATAATTAAAATCTTATAAATAAGTTAAAATGTTATTTATTCAGTTTTCTTTAAATTTTCCAGTTGTTTTTGTTTTAAATTTGATTTATTCTGAATTTATCTGCATTTTTCTTTTTTATTGAAAGGTATAATAAAATACAATTTACCTAAGTACTACAACTAGTCAATACTGACTAACTAGTAGTTTACATTTAACGAAAAATAAATTATTATAATATATGTTTGATATTATAATGACAAAGTGAACATCAAACGAAGTTTTTTAATAAAAAAAGACATCTTACTGGTTGAAGCGCCATTTCAGGGCATGAGGTTTAAATCGGTTGAGCCTCCTTTGCAATCCTGTAGTGTTTAGTAGGGCCGGAATTTCAGCGTTAACGTGATGGTGGATCAATTTCAACTGTGTTGATTTTTAGGTCTCGATGAATGTCTTTGTTTCTGACATACCATGGAGCATTTACTATGTTTCTTAATACTTTATTTTGGAACGTTTGAGTAATACTAATTACATCGTTTTTCGCACATCCCCAAATCTGAATCCCATATAACCAAACTGGTTTCAGGATTTGTTTGTAAAGCATGATCTTGTTATGAATTGAAAGAGTAGAGTTTCTACCGATAAGCCAGTTCATTTTCCTCTATTTTATATCTAGTTCAGATTTTTTCTTCTTCACATGCTCTCTCCAATGTAATTTTGCGTCGAGTGTCATACCAAGATATTTAGCTGTGTTTGAATAAGGCACTACTATGTGGTCTATATATATCGGTTTGTATTCTGTTTTTCTATTGGTGAAATTTACATGTATTGACTTGGAGCTGTTTAATTTAATGTTCCATTGATTTGTCCACTGCTCTATTTCAATAATTGCTGTTTGAAGATTTTGAGTTGATGATT
This sequence comes from Pegoplata infirma, assembly GCA_963921195.1. NCBI lineage: Eukaryota > Metazoa > Arthropoda > Insecta > Diptera > Anthomyiidae > Pegoplata > Pegoplata infirma. The sequence continues at coordinate 1,159,489 of CAWUER010000514.1, forward strand.
CAATTTTTTTTTCGATAGACATAATGACGGTATCGTCTGCAAATGTGCCTACGATACAATTTTCATTAACTGGAATATCATAAGTGTACAGAAAGTATAATAAAGGTCCTAAGATTCTACCTTGAGGAACACCTGATTGTATGGGGCATAGTTTAGAGAATTCGTTACCCATTTTCACTCTAAATAATCTGCCTGATAAATATGATTCTAGAATTTGACAAAACGGTTTTGGAAGAAGTAGATTTAATTTGTGTATCAGACCCTTATGCCACACATCATCAAATGCTTTTGAGACATCTAAGAAGACGGCCGAGCATATTTCTTTCTTCTCGAGTGCTATTTCGATTTTGTGGGTAATACGATGAATTTGCTCAATCGTAGAGTGTTTTTCTCGAAATCCAAATTGATGATTTGGAATTATTTGTCTGTTTATGATTATATTTTTTAATTTCTTGATAAAAAGCTTTTCAAACAGTTTTCCTATTATTGGAAGTATTGAGATTGGACGATAAGAACTAGCTTCATTGTGATTTTTCCCTGGCTTTAAAATCATAATTACTTCAGCAACTTTCCACATATTTGGAAAGTATTTAAGTTGAATTACTGCGTTGAAAATTGTTGTAAGCTTAGATACAGCTTTGTGAGGCAAGTGTTTTAAGAGACTGCTGACTATTAGGTCAAAACCCGGGCTTTTGTTTGTTTTTAAATATTTTATTTCTTTTTTAACTTCACTAATAGTGAAGAATGGGATTTCATTTCGGTGGGCATTGTTTATTTCTTCAAACTCTTGGATATTATTAACTCCAGTGCTAAAGACTGTAGTAAGATATTCTGAAAAAGCATCAGCTCTTCGTTGTTCTGATTTAGCCCAACCACCATCGGATTTTTTTATTGCAGCTACTTGAGTGATAGGTCTTTTTAATTGTTTTGTTGCTTTCCATAACGAATAGTCGGTCTTGTTATCATAGGTAAGTTCACTTAAATAGTTATTTAAATTTTTATTTTTAAATTTATCTATTTCTCGACTGAGATTTTGGGTTGCATTGTTTACTATGGTTTTATCTTGTGGAGCTCGAATTTGATGCCATTTCTTACGAAGTTGTCGTTTTTTTGTTATAAGCTCTTTAATATATGGTGGATATGATGTTTGGCTTTCTCTTTTGTTTATAACAGGCGTACTTTTCCATGCTGTTTGCTGAATAAGAAATGTGAATTTTTCAACTTCCGTTTCTAAATCATCGATGGTATTTATTTGGTCTATTGATTCAATATTTAATTTTATTATGTTTTTGAATAACATCCAATCGGTGTGTTTATTTATTAATGTTGTTTGCGGAGTAGTTTTTTGAATGTCGCAGAAAAACGTGAGGTAGATTGGTGAATGATCTGAGTTCAGATCATATCCATTTTTTTTATCAAGATTTGACCTTGAAATTTTTTTGGTATTGAAAAAATCGATCAAGTCCGGTTCTGTTTCGAAAATTTGCTGGTGCTGGTTATTAAGTAGATTATCTGATGCTTGATTAACAACGCCTGTTGGAGAAGTTTCATTTTCAAATACCGGAGGAGAGTTTGCTTTACGCTTTTTATAGTGTTTTTTATTTGTTTTATTTATATGCGACCTATTTTCAGATTCTTGAACAAAATCTTCTTTATCTGTTTGAAAACCAAGCTGAGGATGAGTAACAAATTGATTTTCAAAGTCATTAATATTTTTTAGATGTTCGATTTCTTGTTTGAGTGAAATATTATCTTCATTAAGTAAACGACATGTTTCTTCAAGTTTTTTTATACGATCAATAAGCTTTAAATAAATTTGCTCAAGATCTCTTACTTTTGCAACTCTAAAGAGCGACAAGCTATTTCTTGGTGATTCTAAGATTTCATCACACATATTTTTTCCAACTGGGATATCTTTTTATTTTGTCGATTAAGCTTGATTTACACGTTAACTACCCTTGACTACCCTTACACCCGTTCTAGATTAGCAACCAACAAAGCAACCATAGAGGGTGTTCAGTGTTACATTTGACGTTTTCAAACGCCAAACTCGATAGTAAGCAATGGTTAGTAATTTCATATAGACACTTGATTGCTAGCAATCTATAGTAGAACAGGCGCTCTACCATCAATTGTATACCATCATTGTATACAACTGTCCGGATTAGCAATCACAGCCATTACTATCGATTGTGACGTATGATGGAAGTGATGATTGCTAATCTAGACCGGGTGTTATCTACTATTTCCCAGTATTGGAGGATAGCAATTGTCAAATTCAAATAATTTTTCATACAAAATTATTTAAACCCGGCAAACCGTATCACCAATACTGGGAAATAGTAGATAAGGGTGGTCAAGGGTAGTTAACGTGTGAACTGCCCTTTATAGTGTTGCAGTTAGCCAGCGACGTATCCAGGAATTTGAAAAGGGGGGGGCCCAACTCATTTTTTTTTTTTTTTGTTAATTATAATATTATGTTCTAGGACTACCCCCCCGCCTCCGTTCCAAAAAAAATTGAATTTGTCTAGAGAAAGAATATCTCGTAAAAATTTTAAATATCTCAGAATCTGTACGCAAAAAACACTAACACACATTTTAGCCAAATTTTTGTTTAATAAATAAAACTCACCAAAAACTTGGTTAAATTACGCAAAAAATGGTTAATTTACCAAAAACTTAGTTAAATTACGCACAAATCTTGGTCTTTACCAAAAACTTGTCTCATAAGTGTAAGTTTTTATGCATTTGAGATTTTTTTTCATAAAAAAATGTCTTAGAATTGGCGAATTCTCCTATAGTAAAAACTTCCTCAGAATCTGAGATTTTTTATTGAAAAAAATTTATCAAAATCTGAGAAGTTTGCTGTAGAAAATATTCTGAGAAAAAAATCAAATTATATGAACAAGATTGATTTAGCTTTCCTGATTCCAAATTATATTACCGGATATTTTAATGGTTTAACATATTTCCGATATTTGCGTTTGAAAATTCAATAACGCTAATTTAGGCATGTTTATGGTTCTACTGTTACGTATTCGTAAACGCGTTCCTTTTTCGAGATATTCACGTTTGAAAATTAAAAAAAAGTCTTATTTAGTCATTATTGCTACATACTTATTCTCACGTAAGAGCCATACACTCAAAATATTTTGTAGGCAAGAACAAATAAATAACACACTTAAAACTAGTGAAAAAACAATTGAAAACCATCCCAGTAATTATTCATTAGTTTTAACAAACATCAACATTTATTTTTTACTGTTGACAAAATTTTCTTAAATAACTAACATTAAACATTTTAAAAATTACGGTTTCTTCATTCTTTTTTACCAACAAATTCGAAAAAAATAACCTACGAAAACATTAAAAATAAATGATAGTTCTGTTATTTTTACCAACAAATTCCAAAAAAATAACCTACGAAAACTATAAAAATTAATGATTTCGTAGGTTATTTTTTACAATTTTCTATTGAAATATTTTTTTTAAACCTTTTAATAAAATTTTGGGGAATCGATCCCGCAATCAACTACATTCTGGCCAGACACTCTACCCATCGTGCCAAAGTCACTTGATACAAACATGTTTTTATATTTATATAAATAATTTTTTTAATTTTTATTCTAAAAAAAAAATAACTTACTTGTGTAGGTAAAAACTAATGATATCTCATTAAAAAATACCAAAATTTAAAAAAAACAAGTGAGAGTGTTACATTCGGCTGTGCCGAATCTTTTATACCCTCCAAAATGTAAAAAAAAACAATATAAAAAAAATCCAGGGGCGTCTTTTTTTTGGGGGGGGGGGGGTTGGTGGGAGACGTTATGGGGCACCTTCCCTTTGCGATTTTGAACTTCTTCTGCGATAAGAATGTTGCATTTGCTTAGCAAAAGTACAAAAAACCCTGCAAAAAATGCGTTTTTTCTTGGGTTGGTTTAGTTCTCCAAGGGGGAACTTTTTCCCCCTTGGTCCGATTTTGCCCATTTCCGAACTTAACCTGCCTAGGAATGTAAGACATATTCGTGCTAAACTTCGGAAGTCTAGCTCTTTTATTTTGGACTGTATCGTGTCTTCTACAGACGGACAGACGGACAGACGGACGGACGGACGGACATCGCTAGAATGTCTTAGAATCGATCACTGATCAATAAAATATATACTTTATGGGGTCCTAGATCGATATTTCGATGCGTTACACACGGAATGACAAAGTGAGTATACCCCCATACTGTGGTTGGAGGGTATAAAAATAATTACAGAAATCATTAAAAATGTAAAGAATAATCAGTAGTTTTTACTTACAGAACAAAAATAAATGACTTTAAAAATTAAATGTTAATGAAAGTCTTTATTTTTTAGTGTGTTATTTTTGAAACAAAGGATAGAAGTAGTCAAACAAATGTTTTTTCTTTTAAAAACGACTAAACGTAAATTTTTTTAAATAAACTATAAACGGTTAATGACATAATTTCTTAAGTGTAATAAAGGACCTGATTCCAAATCAGCCATCCAAATTTTTGTATAACAAAAATTTTTTAATTCCATAGCGATTTTTACGGCTCTACTGTTATATATTATTGCACTGGCGCAATATTTTTAAAAATAATCGATTTTTTTTAAGTTTAAATATTGTCCTAAGTCGTTTTTTAATACATATTTGAAACTGCAGTTTTAAAATAAAAAAATTAAATTAAAAATTATATATGAAAATTTTTCTTTAGAAAAAAATTTTCAAAATCCAAGAATTTTGTTTGGAAATAATATCTCAGAACCTGAGACTTTTAATAAAGAAAAAGGCTCTTAGAACCTCAGAGTTTGAAATTTTGTACAGAAAACTGTTTTCATGAGCCTGATGCATAAATTTCATTAAATAAACCCAATATAATGTGTTTTCGATACATATTTTACAGATATTTCGATATAAATAACTTTTTAAAAACGAAAATTTAATAAAATCAAGAGTTTTTATAAAAAGATATTACAAATTTTCTTCAAAAACCAAAATATTTGCAATACTAAAAAAAATTATGTTTGTTACTTGTATTATGTGTTGAAGTGGATTAAGTTTTTAAAATTTTTCAATCCAAAAGGGGGGGGGGCCCGGGCCCCCTGGGCCCCCTGGGCCCCCCCCTGAATACGTCCATGCAGTTAGCAACCTGTCGGTAAGGCAGTATGCACACAACAAAATGATTTGGTAACACTTTTTGTTTTTTCTTATTCTTTGTTTACCAGTATTCGTTAAAAAAGATCAGCTGATACTATCAATTGATCTTATTTTTATTTTTTGTTTATTTTTAATTTAGTTTGTTGTATTACTGTCCCTATCAGTACTAAATTATTATTTTATTTGTGAAATTATATATTTTCATAAAATTAATTTCGATTAAAACATAAAACGTGGAAGCACACATCGATTAACGTTTATCAGTACCGGCCCGGGATATTTTCCGTATTGAACAAAACTTTTTGCATTTTTCTGACTAATTTTTTGTATTTTCTTGATTTGTTCTTAGTTTTTAATTTTTTTTCTGAATATTGAACAAATCCTGCTAGCGTATTTGAGAAATTTCTTGGAGTCATTTTTTTCTGAAAAAAATATCGTTTTTAGAAATATGTGATGTTTATTCGTAACAACTTTTTATTAAATAAAACATTATCATGATTTTATATTTTGGGCAAGAGTACAAAACTCTGAGGCATTTTTAATTTTTTTTAACTTTTTTAAAAAAATTAAATTATTAAAAAAAAGAATTCTTATATCAAATAACAATATGTAAGCTAAATAAAAAAATACAAAAAAAAGTTGACTTGATCAGGGATTTGATCCCAATATCCCCTTCGTGGTAGTCTGACACACTTCAGCTAGCCTACCGTCGGCGTTTTAAATATTAATCTAAATTCTAATATAATTTTGTTATGTTTCTCTTGCTTGTAGATATTCGATTTTCAAATATACTGGTTAATTTTGCGATGTGGTAATATTTTATTGGAAAAAATTTGCGATGATGGTAACTAGGGATGCCAAACGGGAAATCCCGAATCCCGAAATCCCGGGATTTTTAATAAAAAATAATCAGAATTTGAACATAATGGTTGGCACGCCATGTGATGAATAACCCTAATATGGAGTATTTCTCACAACAAAAACACAAATAACATATTATTGTAGTCCAATGGACTATCGTATGTAAAATAGTTTTAAATATTTTTGTTGGTTATTGACAATCGTCTTTCTAATTCTCATTGTGAATAGGGGCGAATATGTATTAATATTCTAGTTTGTGCACAAACGATTTGTCATTAGACTCGTTTGCTACTTTGTAGTAAATCGTTTCTATTTTTGCTAAATAATCTTGACAATGGAATCTTGACAAATTCCGAAACACGTGTCGATTAAGTCTTGCAAAAATGACCAACATAAATAAATTTAAAACAAAAAAATAGTTTTCTTGAAAATTATGCTATGAGAATATCATGGTTTTAATTAGTAAAGAAAATAATGACCTCAAGCCAGAATAAACATCCTCAAAATAAGTCTAATTTAATTTTTAGGGCGTATTACTTAATATACAGAAGGGTGAATCAAATTTTCCTTTTTTTCAAATTTAAAAATCGTCGGAGTCAGGGTTTCTTTTTTGACTTGAAAATCGAAATATCCGAACAAATTAAAACATTTTTTACTTTGTTTGAAACTTTTCGATTTTCGTGTCTAAAAGGAACCCTACAGGTCCAAACGATTTTGAAATTCGAACAAAGGAAATTTTTTTTAAACCCTAATATAGAGTTAGCTGCCGATGTATGCGTATGACAACATTTTTAAGAAGCAGTTAAATTTTGCCGAGAGTTTAATTTATAAGGGAGCATTTAGTAATCCATTTGTAAAGTTTTTATTTAACAGTTTTAGTTCGTAAATAAGTAAAAGAGAGAGGAGGGGAAAATTTACCCGTTAAATAACCAAAACAGTCTCTGAAAACCCAAAATCTTTTACCAATTTGTACTTTTGTTAAGAAAATGTCACATGTTTAAGTTGCACCTAGCCATTTAATTTTTCTCGTCCCGCCCCTTTTTGTGGACGTAGATAACAAATTTATAAATACAATTTTATCATTATTAAAACAAATATTTTATATCCACGTCTACAAAAGAGGCCGACAGAAAAAAAATGGTTTCTAATCTTTTGAATTCGACTGCATCGCGTCTTTCACAGACGGATATTGCTCAAATCTATTCAAATCGGTCGTAGTTGTTCCTAAATTTTCGGTTTTTCTGTGCTAAATATGTAAAACTTTACGATAATTATTCAATAGTTTTGAATTAATTAAATATTTAATTATAAAAAAATGTAATAAAATATAACGTAAAAAAGTTTAATTTTAATAAATCCCGAATCCCGACAAATCCCGGGATCCCGAAAAATCCCGGGATTAGGATTTTAAAATCCCGAATCCCGGGATTTGTAAATGTCAATCCCGTTTGGCATCCCTAATGGTACACTAAGAAAATTATGTCATTAACTGTTTGTAGGTAATTTTAAAAAGTAATCAGTAAAGTTATTTAAAAATGATTTTATTTTTTTACTATTTCTGTAGTTTAAATAATATAATTTACTGTCTTAAAAATGAATTTTCTGTTACATTTATTTTCGGCAGTAAAAAATTTCTTCTATAGTTTTACTGTTTTTTAATACAAAATATGTGAATATTCAGTAGTTTTTTAATGTTTTGGTTAGTCATTAAATCAACAGCCGTATTCATTTAAACTCGTATACACCAAGTATACCGTATAAACTTACCAAACTTATTTTTTATAAATGGAGTTTGACATAAATTGTATAAATTTATCAGACTTACATATTATACGAGGTGTTTATACGGTTAGATGAATACCATTACTATTTAAAATTGACTGTAATGTGTTTTTATTTTAAATGAAACAAGTAAAAAAGTTAAATTCGGCCTTGCCGAATGTAGTGATACCCTCCAAAAAACTTTAGTTAAATTTCCTTTTAACTTAAAAAAAAATTAAAAAAAAAAATCCGCGAAAAAAAAATTTTGGTAAAAAAAAAATCCGCGATTTTTGTCAAAAAATATGTTCGTACTTGTTTAAATACCATTTGGTGCTCAATTATGTTCACATATGTCAACCAGAAGCCGAATTAAAGCATTTTGTATTTTTAGGTTATGTTGAATGTACTGAAATTTTTGAGGTGTGCTTACATTTTCGTTCATAACTTTTGAACCGCTGAACCGATATCGCTCAAATGCAATACCAAACTTCTCGGGAGAACTTCCAATAAATATGTTAAGTTTCAGTCATCCCTGTGCAATATTTTGTCCGATAGAGCATTTTCCACAGACAGACAGACAGACAGACGGACAGACGGACAGACGGACAGACGGACAGACGGACATCGCTAGAATGTCTTAAAATCGATCGGGCATCATGAATATATATACTTTATGGGGTCCCAGACCGATATTTCGATGAGTTACAAACAGAATGACAAACTTATATATACCCTCTATCACTAAGTGGAGGGTATAAAAACAGTGGAATGGTTTTTAAATAAAATTTCATTTGTTTTAAGTGAATATTCACTGGAATTTACCTACATAATTTTTTGAGTGTAACTAATCTAATTGGAAATGCGATATTTGGTATAGCAATACTGCGTTAATCGAGTAGCGGCGCTAGGTGTCGCTACCAGAACTATGTGCTTTTTTTTTTTTATTTATTAATTTTAAATTAGTGTCGAAGTTTTAGGTTGTAATAAAATGGAAACTGTAATTCTCATTTTCTTTTTTGTTTAATCGTTAGCTTATATAGTTAAACTGAGGTGGTGTCCTGCAACTTTTTTAAAATTAAACCCCAGCCTAAAAACATTATCATGTTAAAAGATATACAATTATAAAATTGTATTGCTTAAGTGCAAGAAGCATATAACAAAAATTATTTTGGTTTTGTTGCCCAAAAACGTCTCGGTAAATTTGGTTGTTACAGTTTAAAACCAGTACTGCTCCATTAAAATAACTCCAAACCGTCAATATCAATAGCATACAGCATTGAAACAAAAGAAAACTTCGATGTGTTAATTTCAATTCTTCAAAACGTTGCATACAACAAACATAAATGGAAAACTTGATGTGATTTCGTGAAGCCAAACAAAAAGAGCAACATTTATTATTATTTTTATTAAAAAAAATATATTAGTGCACTTGATTCAGAATCAAAAAATGAGAAAGATGATAACCAAATTTGTCACCTGCTATCAATATCGAAAAGACCTCGAACCATAAATTACAAAATCTTTTTTTTTGTTACATGTGAAAAAATTATTAAATTATTAAATATTAAATAATAAAATATGTTATTATTCAATTTTATAAAATTTAAATTAAAAACATTAATCACCTAGCTTTAGAAAATGTAAAAAAAGTATAGTTTTAAAGTATTAAAATTTGTGTAAAACATAAAAAAATTGTAAGTGCAAATTTTACAATTTTACTTTTTTTTATCATTTTACATAGCCCAAATGTATTTTTTGGCTTTGACGACCCCCAGTAAAATTTGATGCAGAAATTATTTGTAAAACATTTTAACCCTCTAACTGCCTTTTTTATAGACTTTTTTTGTATTTATTTTAAAAAAGGACAAAAATTACCCCTTAAAACGGGAGCTAGAGTGTTAATTTTGTCAAAGAAAAGAATCATCATAAAATTTTAAAAAACACATCCGAACATAATTTTTAGCTCAGAAGTATATTTGCACTGTTATTTTGTCGATATTTGTTAACACTGCTTTGGTAAAAAAAAGTAACAAACATTGATTGTTTATACTTGACCCTTTTTAAGCACTTTGCGCATGTCGCACAAACTTTTAACATTCGACAACCCCTAGTGAAATTTTATGAGAAAAATATTTGTAGAACATTTTAACCCTCTAAATGGACGTTTTATTAGACTTCTGTGTTTAGTTTTTAAAACAGGACTAAAATGACCCCTTAAAATGGCAGTTATAGGGTTAAAATGTTCTAAGAAAAGAACCGCCATAAAATTTCACTGAAGACATCAAATCATATTTTGAAGCTCAGACGTGTGTTTATTATAGTGTTTTTGACATTTTCCAAACGCCTTTGATAAAAAAAAATGAAAACTTCAGTGGGCTATAAAAAAGAAATCCGAACTGACTTTGCAAAACCCTTTGGTGATTTTGTCCATTTGATGGTCTACTTTCATATGGCGTTGAAGCAGTGACGGTCCGTGAAGTTGTCACTGGGTGTTCTCTACTTCTTTAAAATATCAAAATTATGTATATAATATAAGTTTTTCTGGACGTAAGACGTTCCCGTGATAGACAAAGTCTAAATTTAATTATTTTTAATTAAAATGCAGCCAAAATTTTATTTTATGCTCCATTTATTTGCGAAATAATGCTTTTTGTTAATTGTCGATGTGGTGAGGCAACAAAATGACCATAAAATAGAATTTGAGCTGCATCTTACTTAAAAATATATAAAAATAATAAGATCGGATCCTTATCTATCTCGGGGACGCGTTAGGTCCAGGAAAACATGAATTTTATGTGTAAATTTGCTGTTTTTAAAATTTAGAGAACACCCAGTGACAACTTCACGGACCGTCACTGCGTTGAAGGCATTGTGGCTCAAAGCGATGACCCAAAATTTGTTGCACAGTGTTATTGTATGAATCTTAATAAACCGTGCAGAAATAAAAAAAAAATATAAGGACAACCCTAGTGTACATATATTAATAGTTATTAGTAAATGGAAACCTCAAAGTTTAAACGTTTCGTAACGGAAGTCAATTGTGGAAAGTATTGGGTGATATACCAGTGATTACGTGTGTATTTTAAACATATCAGTGCCTACCATGAATATATAATTACAAACAGTAATATTTTAAATGTTAAAAGCATTGGTGCTAACGCATTTTAATGAAATACAGTGCTGCCAGAAGTGACGATTTTTCGTCATTTTGACGATTTTTTCATGAAATTTTGCACAATGACGACTGACGATTTTCTGATTTGACTCCCATACATTTTGACGATTTTTTGTAACTCCACTTTTATCAAAATTTGCAACTGTTTTAATTTTACAATGGTTTGAAAACAAAAATTAAATGAAAGTCGATAAAAATAAAATACAGAAGAAAGACAAAGATTTACAACATTTCGTTCTCTTTTGGAAATATAACTGCACTTTAAAAATGATTAATTGTTGCTATTTTTACATGAGAAATCTTTTTTTTAATATTTGAATTCCCAGTGAACAAACATACTCTCTAGCAGGCTTGCCATGTCAGCACTTTGGGAGCTAGATCTAGCACCCGCGGTATTGATCTAGCACCCAAATTTTAGAACTGGGTGCTAGACAATAATCTAGCTCCCACTTCAGAATTATTGAATTTTTCATCACCTTGTTTAAATATTTTATTTTTTCACACAATATTTTTTTTTAATCTCAGATTGTGGGACCTTTTTTCTATCGAAAAGTCAGATTCTAAGACATTTTTCTTTGATTTTGATATATTTTTTCCATACAAAAACATTCAGATCTTTTTCTTTTTCAGATTCTACATGTTTTTCCATAGAAAAAAATGTCTTTGACTTTTTCTTTAAAAAAATTTCTTAAAATCTGACTTTTTCTAAAGAAGAAATATCTCAGAGTCTGAGATTTTTCTATAGAACAAATGTTTTAGAATCCGATATTTTTCTTCAAAAAAAGGTCTCAGAATCTGCTACTTTTTCAATAGAAGAAATGTCTTAGAATATAAGACTTTTTCTACAGAAAAAAAGTTTAAAAATCCGAGACTTTTTCTAAAACAAAACTTGTCTCAAAATCTAAGAATTTTTCTTAAGAAAAGTTCTCAAAATCGAAGAAGTATTTTTTTTAAATTTAGTGAAATTGGAAACTTTTACCGATTTACCAGGTTCTAATTTCGATTAACAAATGCAGGGTATAGGAGCAGTGAAAATACAAAATTTTTAAAATCAGGGGCACCCTAGTGTAGACGAACTGTAAAAAAAATCTAGCACCCAATTTTATAGCTGTAGAACAATCTAGCACCCATTTTTTTGAGATCTAGCACCTTCACAGTTTCAACTTATGGCAACACTGCTCTCTAGTGACTCCAAAAATAGAGCAAAAATTAAAAATTTCTGTATGAAAACGATTCATCCACAAGAACCCTCTTTTTAGACTCAAAAAACTAAAACTCTGAGAATAATTGGAGTCTTTATCGACAAATTTTCAAACAAAAAACTTCACTGAAAAAAATAACCTTCCTGATATTAATGAAACGGATTCATTATTTTGTTTTCATTACTTGAATGAAGGAATTCATAAGCTGATTGAAATTTCATGCATGTTATGAACAAATTTTATGAAACTTGTTTCATTAGATTTCATAATTTCATTAAAAAATATCATAAGATTTTTTAGAACTAAATACAACTCTGCTTTGCGAATAAGAGAAAGAAAACAGAACAAAAACATACGACGTTTTATTACACCACGCGTGTTTAGTCTAATTGTAATTTTTACATGTGTGTTAACTTTTTTCTAATAAAATAAAATAATTTTATAATTTTTTTGCTTTGTTATTGAAACTTGTGTGTGTGTGTTATGCTGGTTATATCTAATTGAAATTACAAGTGAAAAGTTCCGTATAAGTGTTTCTTTTGACTGTTTCTTATAAATTATAATATAATTTGCAACAGAAAAATAGTTTTTTAAGTCATTAAAATTTTGTGATGAAATGTAGGTTAATTTGTGTTGTTCCATTGCTATGTTGTTGCTACGTTTTGGCAGCCCGTGTTTTTAAAGTCATCGCGTTTTTATCTATAGTTTACCTTATTTGGCAATTCAGACCAATTTAAGTTTGGAGTAAAATTTTGTTGTGTGTAAAAACTAGGTGAAAACCATAAAAAGTGTGCAATTAAGGGTCATGTCACAGACTCAATTCCGTCGGGAAGTGGAATAAGTGGTTCACTCGTAAAACGCAAAGCAAATACTTTTTTTCGGAATGAAACCACTTTTAGCAATTCAATTCCACTTTGATTTTTGAAAGTGATTTCATTCCGAAAAAAAAATTGTTTTGCGTTTTAAGGCCTCTACAGACGATTCAATATTATGCACAATCTGCATGTATTTTTTTCACTTCAATATTTTACACAGTATTTTTATGTATGCCAATTGTGGGTAAACGTCAAAAATATTGTGCATAATATTGCGTCGTCTGTAGGTACCTTTACGAGTAACAACTTTTTTTCAATTCCGATCGGAATTGAGTCTGTGACATGCCCCTAAATAAAATTTCAGTGACGGTTAAGTGATGGTTACATGTGACTTACCAAAATTGTTATTAATGCAAACTTTCACTTATGGGTGTATGATACGTGCTGTTTTTAGGTAACTTGTTCCTAACTTGATTAGGGGCTTTCTATGGAAATTTTGATAACTTTAACCAACATGAATTTATCGTAATTCCTATATCAAAACCTTAATAAAGTTAGCAACTAGTTACTTGTAAAAAGCAATTATCATACGCTCATTACCAACTACACCCAAAAAAAAACAATTGTGGAATCATAAAATTTTAGGGTACAATTTACCTAAGTTTTTTCGCAGGAATCCAACTTGAAAAGTTTCTTTGCTTATTAGCCGAAACAACTTAGGTAAACTTACAAAATGCAACTAAGCATTATTTCAAATTTAGTTTTGTTTATTTAGCCAATATATTTAAATAAATGGTACAGTTTGATTGGTTAAATGACGTATTTTTTTAGGTTGATTTAATAATTTTATATATCCCCTTCCATACAAAATGCTCAATATTATAAATTTTAATAAGATTTATTTTTAATAATTTTTTTTAATAAAAAAGGACAATTTTTTAATAAAATATAAATATTAATAAGCTTAAAATACATACTTTTGATTTAAAGACTTGCCTTCAACATAATCGTAGAATCGTTTTATTCAACATGATCAGTGACAACCAAATTTTTCTATAGAAACTTTCTTATCGACAATTTTTCTATAGAGCATTTCTCAAAGACAATTCTTCTCTAGAAAATTTCTGATAAACAAATTTTCTATAGAAACTTTCTGAAAGACAATTCTTCAATTTTTCTATAGAAAATTTCTGGAAGAAAAATTTTTTATAGAAATTTTCTCAAAGACAATTTTTCTATAGAAAATTTCTAAAAGAGAGATTTTCTATAGAAAATTTCTAATAGAAAATTTTTCTATAAAAAATTTCTGAAAGTCAGGTTTTCTATAGAAAATTTCTAACAGGCAATTTTTCGATAGAAAATTTCTAAAAGACAACTCTTCTATAGAAACTGTCTCAAAGACAATTTTTCTATAGAAAATTTCTCAAAGACAATTTTTTTATAGAAAATTTCTGAGAGACAATTTTTCTACAGAAAATTTCTGAAAGATAATTCTTCTATAGAATATTTCTTAAAGACAATTTTTTTATAGAAATTTTCTCAAAGACAATTCTTTTATAGAAAATTTCTGAAAGACAAATTTTCTACAGAAACTTTCTAAGAGACAATACTTCTATAGAAAATTTCTGAAAGATAATTTTTGGATAGAAAATTTTGGAAGAATATTTTTCTATAGAAAATTTCTGAAAGACAATTTTTCCATAAAAAATTTCTCAAAGACAATTTTTCTATAGAAAATTTCTGAAAGGCAGTTTTTCTATAGAAAATTTGTAAAAAACATGTTTTCTATAGAAAATTTCTCAAAGACAATTCTTCTATAAAAAATTTCTGAAAGACAATTTTTCTATAGAAACTTTCTGAAAGACAATTCTTCTATAGAAAATTTCTCAAAGACAATTCTTTACTAGAAAATTTTTTTTAAAGATAATTTTTCTATAGAAAATTTAACAAAAATAATTTTTCCATAATTCCTTTCCATAAAAGGACATTTTTTTATAGAAAATTTCTCAAAGACAATATTCTATAGATATTTCTCAAAGACAATTTTTCTACAGAAACTTTTTCAAAGATAATTTTTCTACAGGATCTTTTTTAAAGACAATTCTTCTATAGAAAATTTCTGAAAGACAATTTTGTAATAGAAAATTTATTGAAGAAAAATTTTTCTATAAAAAATCTCTCAAAGACAATTTTTCTGTAGCAAATTTCTTAAAGAGAGATTTTCTATAGAAAATTTCTAACAGACAATTTTTGTATAAAAAATTTCTGAAAGACAGGTCTTCTATAGAAAATTTCTCAAAGACAATTTTTCTACAGAAACTTTTTCAAAGACAATTTTTCTATTTAAAATTTTTGAAAGACAGGTTTTCTAAAGAAAATTTCTTAGAGACAATCTTTCTATGGAAACTTTTTAAAAACACAATTTTTCTATAGAAAACTTCTGAAAGACAACTTTCCATAGAAAAATTCTCAAAGTCAATTATTCTATAGAAAATTTCTCAAAGACAATTTTTCTATAGAATTTTCCCATAGAAAAATTTTCAAAGACAATTATTCTATAAAAAAATTCTCAAAGACAATTTTTCTATAGAAAATTTCTTAGAGAATTTTTTTTATAGAAAATTTTTGAAAGACAATTTTCCATAGAAAAGTTCTCAAAGACAATTTTTCTGAGAGAATATTTTTCTATAGAAAATTTCTCAAAGACAATTCTTCTGTAGAAAAATTGTGATAGAAAATTCTTCTATAAAAAGTTTCTGACAGAAAATTTTTCTATAGAAAATTTATGAAAGTCAATTTTTCTATAGAAATACAATTCTTCTTTAGAAAATTTCTGAACGATAATTTTTCTATAGAAATTTTCTGAAAGGTAATACTTCTATAGAAAATTTTTGAAATTCAATTTTTCTATAGAAACTTTTCTGAAGACAATTTTTCTACAGAAAATTTCCTCATTTCTATAGAAAATTATTCTTTAAAAAATCTTGGAAAAACAGTATCTCTTTAGAAAATTGTCTTTATAGATATTTACAATAGAAAAATTGTATGAGAAATTTTTTTATAGAAAAATTGTCTTTGAGAAATTTTTTATAAAAAAATAGTTTTTAGAGATATTTTGTATTGAAAAATAGCTTGAAAAACTTTCTATAAAAAAATTGTCTTTCAAAAAATTTTCTACAGAAAAATTGTCTTTCAGAAATTTACTATAAAAAAACCATCTTTCAAAAATTTTCTATAGAAAAATCGACTATGAGAAATTTTTTATAGAAAACTTGTCTTTAGATTTATTTTCAATAGAAAAATTGACTTTGACAAATTTTCTATAGAAAGTGTCTGTGAAATTTTCGATAGAAAAATTTTCTTTGAGAAATTTTTTCTGGGAAATTTTCTAGAGAAAAAATTGTCTGAGAAATTTTCTATAGAACAATTATTTTTGAGAAACTTTCTATAGAATATTGTCTGAGAAATTTTCTATAGAACAATTGTTTTTGAGAAATTTTAAAATTTTTTATAGAAAAATGTTCAGACTCCGTCTATTTTTCTATAGAACATTTTTAAGTTACCCAACGAATTCTACGATGCAGTCTTCAAATTCTAATTTACTATATTAAACTACAATTATTTACTTTTGTTGTTGTAACTTCACCAACACTGCGAACAGGAGACCAAGTTATAAGATTTTGCATTTGCATTTTAAATATTTAATTTTTACCTGGGCTGGAACACTTGAGGCATGATTGGGTTCTCTTAAATTTATTTTAAGTTCCTTAAAATGTAAACTGCCTACATTAGGTGGAGATTCCAAGTAAGTTCCGATTTAAAGCGTGGTGAATGCCGCAAATGTTCGGGTAAACCACCACCGTCTGCATCTGAAAGTTAATATTTTCGTTAATATACGTTTAGAAAATATATACATTCTTTTTGCTTACCTTTTTAATTAAAGAAATAAATTAATTCCTCATATTTAAAGAAAAAAAAAATAAAGACAATGTGTTGTCAATGTGTTGTTTACAATGTAGCATTAATATGTCGACTTTATCGAATTAAATTTATTTATATTTATAAAAAAAAAATTTAGGTAAAAGATTCAAGTTTGTGTAGGTTAAATTTAATATTGTAAACAATGCTATTTTACAAAATAAATGTCATATACAATTTAGTCAAAACTTGAGCAATTTCTTGAACTCAATATAAAAAAAAATTACCTAAGTCACATTAGATTGTTTAACACTAGTTATTTTTTTGGGTGTACTATTCCACATTTAATCAATGGATATTTTCATACATTTTATGAAAAACTTCATAAAACGTTTCAAACAAGTTCTACGAATATTTTCATTATTTATATGCAAGTTTTCATTGAAAGGAACTTTAATGACACCAGTTTCATTAATCAAATGAAACCTGTCTTCGGTTGAAAACGTGAGTCATTTTTCATTAAGGTTAAGTCAATTTTCATTAATTTCACGAAGCTATTTTTTTCAGTGTTGATACGTTCATTTTAAGATCTTTTGAGTCAGTTTTTTTGGTTGTTTTCGAAGGCTAATTTTTATACCCTCCAACCACAGTATGGGGGTATACTCACTTTGTCATTCCGTTTGTAACGCGTCGAAATATCGGTCGGGGACCCCATAAAGTATATATATTAGGGCGGGTCGATTTTTTTGTCAAAAATCGTATAGCAAAAACATAATCTACAAGAAATTCTAAGAACATTTCCCAAAGAAATCATGTTTCTAAAATCAAACCCTATACCGCGCCTAACGACATGAAGATTTGTCCGTCCGTCCTTTTTTTCATAAGCAAAACATAAAACTTGACTCTTTTTTGTTGTTTGTGTTAATTTTTGGGCTTTAGTGTGCTCTGAGGTACATATATGTATATTAGAGTGTCCCTTATTTTGGAAATGTTAGAAATGTTGAGACGGTACCCCCACATTTTTTTCCTTTTGACTAAAAAATAACTCAGGAAAAATTTTACGCCCCTACGACCACGCCTTCCCTACGCGACGGGGCCGTAAAGAGCGGGGCCTTAAAAATCATTTTTCCATACAAAGCAAAAAAATTTTTTTGGATTTTTAATTTTTTTGTTATTAATTATAATATTACTTGATTAGCTTATTCACTACAAAAAATTTGATTTTGGTGGGATGAGGCTTTCAGTTCTAAAAAAATTTTCGAAAAAAAAAATTTAGAGCTTTTGGGGTCCTACAGTAAAAATTTTTTAAAAAATATTTTTTTTTAGTTTTGACAAGCAACCGTTTTAGTTGAATTGTTGCTTTTAATGATATATTTTCATAAAAAATATTATTCCTATCTGTGACATCTTTTTAGAACTGAAAGCCTCTTCCCACCAAAATCAAATTTTTTGTCATGAATAAGCTAACCAAGTAATATTATAATTAATAACAAAAAAATTTAAAATAAAAAAAAAAATGTTTGGTTTGTATGGAAAAATTATTTTTAAGGCCCCGTCGCGTAGGGAGGCGTGGTCGTAGGGGCGTAAAAATTTTCCTGAGTTATTTTTTAGTCAAAAGGAAAATAATGAGGGGGTACCGTCTCAACATTTCCAAAATAAGGGACACTCTAATGTATATATATAGTAAAATTTTATTGGCAACATTTTTGTAGAATATTTCATCCCCAGTGGATTCCACACATATGTAGTTGCATACATTTACATATATGGAATATTACATTACCCGAGTAAAAAGATTTATCTGGTCCTTTATGTAATTATATCTTAATTAATCTGGTATCAGCTCTTAATTGATCTAATCTGATCTCAAAATTGGCTGTATCAGAAATTATCTAAAATTGTCTAATAATATCATATATGATATTGTTAGATTTAATTAGATCCGAATTTTGGTCTAATGTGGATTTGTAAAATTTTATCAAATTATATTAAAAATTATATAATCTGATATTTCATATAAATTTTTTTAAAAAAATTTGGACCATAAATTTTAAAGCTGAATTCACAACCCGAGTAAAAAAAATGTATGGTAAAACATGTTATCTTATAAAATTATATATAATTTATTGAATCTGATATCGATAAATTTCATCCGAAAATTGGCCACTCCAAAGTTATCTCATAACATCTTATAATATATGAAGTTACAATTTAATATTTGATTGTATGTGATTTCATCCGGAAATTGGCCGCGCCAAAGTTATCCCAAATTATCTATTATCATGATTTTGTATTAAATATGATATGATGTAATTTCATACGGAAATTGGCCGCGCCAAAGTTATCTTAAAATATCCAATATCATGATTTTATATTAAATTGGATATTATATAATGTAATTTCATCCGAAGTTTGGCCGCGCCAAAGTTTTAGATTTATTTTTAGATTTATTTTTAGATATAATAATGTCAAACTGAAAATAAATAAACCAGAGTAAAAAAAAATTGTATGGTAAAACATGTTATCTTATAAAATTATATATAATTTCTTGGATCTCATTTTGCTAAATTTCATCCGAAAATTGGCGGCGCCAAAGTTATCTCATAACATCTTATAATATATGAAGTTACAGTTTAATATTTGATTGTATGTGATTTCATCCGGAAATTGGCCGCGCCAAAGTTATCCCAAATTATCTATTATCATGATTTTGTATTAAATATGATATGATATGATGTAATTTCATTCGGAAATTGGCCGCGCCAAAGTTATCTTAAGATATCCAATATCATGATTTTATATTAAATTGGATATTATATAATGTAATTTCATCCGAAATTTGGCCGCGCCAAAGTTATCTTATACTATCTGATATCTTGATTTTATAAAAAAATTATTGGATACATTTTTATCCAAAAAATGTTTCTGTTTTTAGATTTATTTTTAGATATAATAATGTCAAACTGAAAATAAATAAAAAAAAAAAAAAACTTCGAACGGACGGGGATTAGAACCACAAGTCTTCCGTTTTGTAATCGCAATCTCTACCCTCTAGACCAGCGGACGTTGTTAGCAAATAACAACTTTAAAAGACTTAGTTTTAAATAAATTGATCGTATCTAATTATATCAAATTGATTTAACATATGGTAATATATGATTACATCCAATTAAATATGTTATTCACTTGTACACAATTTTCAAAAAGACTTAGAAAATTTTTGATAAAATTTGCAAAAAAAAAAGTTAGAATGACGTACAGCGCTATTAGGGGCTTCTATGGTAAGCTTAAACAATAATTTTAATGCAGCGATATGCCTTATTTCCAAGTCATAAGCTTCCAAAGTGAAATAAGACTTTGGCTTAAAAGTTTGAAATTTTTCATGGAATCAGGAAATTAGAGTTAGATTTGAGATCGGGTTCCAAAAATCATTGATAACACTACGTGACAGTTTTTTGACCAAATGTATCTGACACCTAATCTTTATGTACAATTGTCCGCTGAATCCGAATATGAAGTCAGAATGGTCAAAAGTAGAACAGTTTTTGAGATATTCGAAAATAACCGTTATTTGTGTTTTTATAAAAGATGATGTCACTTAAATGCAAATATCTTCAAAACTATTCGTCGATTTATGTATTTCTTTTTTTTTTAATGAAAGATAATAAAATGACTAAAATAAACATGGGTCGCTTGTGAAGATTAGTCAAGAAATGACAGAGTTACAGTGGATAAAAGTTCAAACTTCATGAAAAATTTTATGATTTTTTGCAATTTTGCTCTTTTCAAGTTATTGTTTTTAAACCAAACAATTAAAAATTATAATGTTTTATTACATAGGACATTATTTTACTTCAATACGAACATTTTGCGCCCAACAAGAGCCAAATTGGTGCAAAAATGACAAAGCTACAGAAGATTTTGTGAATTAACCCACTCTTCATTACTAACATTTAGCTTTGTATATTTACTTGTGTTTTTAAAAAAAAAACCGAAAAGTGGGATAATTCAATTAATCTACTGTAACTTTGTCATTTTTGCACCGATCTGGATCCTATTGGGCACAAAATGTTCGTATTAAAATAAGCTAACGTTCTAAATGATAAAATTTTAGAAAATTTTATTCTTTGGTTTTAAAAAAGTAAGTTGAAAAGAGCAAATAACGCTAATTTTCTCGATTTTTTCGTAAATATCTCGAAAACTGTTCTACTTTTGAACGTTCTGACTTCATATTCGGCTTCAGCGTTCGGATTTACATAAAGATTAGGTGCCAAATTCATTTGGTCACGACTTTGTTGAAAATTTGTGACACAGTGTAATTTGATAATTTAAACCAAATATGGCTATTATTAACTATATAAATGCAATATAAATTTTTAAAAATGATTGCAAAAATTCAAAAAGTAAAATTTTTTAAGTTCTAAAAAAACAAATGCAATCAAAAAGTGTTTTCTATTTAAAAAAAAAAAATAAAAAAATGTTTTTTTCTGGAATCGAACTCGGGTTCCCAAAAATGATAGATAATTTTATAATAAATTAAATATAGTTATATATAACTATATAAAAGCAATATAATTTTTTAAAAATGATTGTAAAAATTCTAAAAAGAAAAATTTTTAGTTCTAAAAAAAATAAATGCAATAAAAAAGTGTTTTCTATTTAAAAAAAAAATAAAAAAAATATATTTTTTTTCTGGAATCGAACTCGGGTTCCCAAAAATCACAGATAATTTTATAATAAATTAAATATAGTTATATATAACTATATAAAAGAAAAATATTTTTTTAAAAATGATTGCAAAAATTCCAAAAATGAAAATTTTTTAGTTCTAAAAAAATTAAACGCAATAAAAAAGTGTTTTCTATTTGAAAAAATTAAAAAAAAACTTTTTTTTCTCGACTGGGCCGGGAATCGAACTCGGGTTCCCAAAAATCATATGTAATCTTATATGATACAATAAAAAGTTTTGTATAACCATATATGCTGACACACAAAAATAAATTTTGAAATACTGGCATATATAATTATATATGGCTAGTTGTTTGGTCAAAAAAATATATTTTTTATACATGATTATATCAAAATATATATTCCATTACATATGCGACCATTTATAAATATATATTGAGTTTAGACGAAATTTGCGTATATATAGTACCATACAAACACAGATATGTTATCGTTTAAGACACATATAATTATATCTATTATTTTTGTTGGATTTTTTTTTAGTATGGAACCATATATAGTTTTAAATGGTATTATATTAGTCATATATAATTATACATAAATTGATACTGGATTTTTTGTTTAGTAAAGTCCTATACATAATTAGATATAAAGTCACGTATAATAATGTATGAAATCGGATTAAGTTTTATGTGCAACGTATGATTACATCTACCCGAGTAAAAATAATTTAATATGATCTTATATACTTTTATATAGTCATATTATTTGATATATGATCATGTGTGACACTATGTATTGCAAGATAAATTTATATAATAAATTTTGATGTGGGATTTTTTAAGATATCGACATACATAACTATATGTTTTAACATCTGGTCCCATGCATCATTTCAAATTTTTAAGTGTTTTATATAAAATTTTATATGCCTCCATTATTTTTTAATTTTTTTAAGTGTTTTCAAGAACATGTTTTTATCGCAAATATTTTCAAAGTGTTTTATATAAAATTTCATATGACTTCATATTTTTTTATTTTTCTAAGATTTTTCCAAGCACCACTTTTTTATCACGAATATTTTCTAAGTGTTTTATACAAAATTTTATATGACTCCATCTTTTAAATTTTTTCTAAGTTTTTTTCAAGGAACATTTTTTTATCGCAAATATTTTCTAAGTGTTTTATATAAAATTTTATATAACTCCATTTTTTCAAATTTTTCTAAGTTTTTTCCAAGGACAAATTTTTTTGAAAATATTTTCTAAGTGTTTTATATAAATTTTAACATGACTCCATTTTTTGAAATTTTTCCAACTTTTTTTTTCAAAGAACAACTTATTTTTATTATTTTAATTTTTCAACTTTTTATTAAAAACTAAAAAAAAACATCCGATTTATAAAATTGTATACATTTTAATATAATTCTGATATAATTTTATATCATTGGATTAGACCAAAACTCGTATCAAAGTCGATATAAAGTTATATAAACTGATATTATTAGATATTATTCGATCAAATCTTATGAAACCATTTTTCGTGTAAGATTATATCAAAATAGACACGAACCCATATTAAATTATATATTGTGTCATATCAATTTTTTTACTCGGGTACCATTTATATTAATATATTATGAACAATATAATTAGATATGATTTTATATGACATCATTTAAAAAAATTGGAAAATTTCAAAGTGAGATATAATTTTATACTTTGACTCATATAGTTGTATATGGTTTTATGAAACCATATAAAATAATATACATTTATATAAATTCCTTTTTACTCGGGTATATAAATGCAATATAAATTTTTAAAAATGATTGCAAAAATTCAAAAAGTAAAATTTTTTAAGTTCTAAAAAAAACAAATGCAATAAAAAAGTGTTTTCTATTTAAAAAAAAAAAAAATCTGGAATCGAACTCGGGTTCCCAAAAATTATAGATAATTTTATAATAAATCAAATATAGTTATATATAACTATATAAAAGAAAAATATTTTTTTAAAAATGATTGCAAAAATTCCAAAAATGACAATTTTTTAGTTCTAAAAAAATTAAATGCAATAAAAAAGTGTTTTCTATTTATAAAAAAAATAAAAAAAAACTTTTTTTTCTCGACTGGGCCGGGAATCGAACTCGGGTTCCCAAAAATCATATGTAATCTTATATGATCCAATAAAAAGTTTTGTATAAGCATTAGAGTGTCCCTTATTTTGGAAATGTTGAGACGGTACCCCCTCATTTTTTTTCCTTTTGACTAAAAAATAACTCGGCAAAAATTTTACGCCCCTACGACCACGCCTTCCCTACGCGACGGGGCCGTAAAGAGCGGGGCCTTAAAAATCATTTTTCCATACAAAGCAAAAAATTTTTTTTTTTGATTTTAAATTTTTTTGTTATTAATTATAATATTACTTGGTTATCCTATTCACGACAAAAAATTTGATTTTGGTGGGATGAGGCTTTCAGTTTTAAAAAATTTTTCGAAAAAAAAAAAATTTAGAGCTTTTGGGGTCCTACAGTAAAAATTTTAAAAAATTTTTTTTTTTTAGTTTTGACAAGCAACGGTTTTAGTTGTAATGTTGCTTTTAATGATATATATTCATAAAAAAATATTACTCATATCTGTGACATCTTGATCGTGTATCGAAAAACATCAAAAATGCATTTTTTACCCTCTTTTAGATCACGATAAAGATGTCACAGATAGGAATAATATTTTTTTATGAAAATATATCATTAAAAGCAACAATTCAACTAAAACGGTTGCTTGTCAAAACTAAAAAAAAAAATATTTTTTAAAAAATTTTTACTGTAGGACCCCAAAAGCTCTAAATTTTTTTTTCGAAAAATTTTTTAGAACTGAAAGCCTCATCCCACCAAAATCAAATTTTTTGTCGTGAATAAGATAACCAAGTAATATTATAATTAATAACAAAAAAATTTTAAATAAAAAAAAAAAATTTTTGCTTTGTATGAAAAAATTTTTTTGCTTTGTATGGAAAAATGATTTTTAAGGCCCCGCTCTTTACGGCCCCGTCGCGTAGGGAAGGCGTGGTCGTAGGGGCGTAAAATTTTTCCTGAGTTATTTTTTAGTCAAAAGGAAAAAAATGAGGGGGTACCGTCTCAACATTTCAAACATTTCCAATATAAGGGACACTCTAATAAGTATATATGTTGACACACAAAAATAAATTTTGAAATACTGGCATATATAATTATATATGGCTAGTTGTTTGGTCAAAAAAATATTTTTTATATACATGATTATATCAAAATATATATTCCATTACATATGCGACCATTTATAAATATATATTGAGTTTAGACGAAATTTGCGTATATATAGTACCATACAAACACAGATATGTTATCGCTTAAGACACATATAATTATATCTATTATTTTTGTTGGAAATTTTTTTAGTATGGAACCATATATAGTTTTAAATGGTATTATATTAGTCATATATAATTATACATAAATTGATACTGGATTTTTTGTTTAGTAAAGTCCTATACATAATTATATATAAAGTCACGTATAATAATGTATGAAATCGGATTAAGTTTTATGTGCAACGTATGATAATATCTACCATTTATATTAATATATTATGAACAATATAATTAGATATGATTTTATATGACATCATTTAAAAAAATTGGAAAATTTCAAAGTGAGATATAATTTTATACTTTGACTCATATAGTTTTATATGGTTTTATGAAAACATATAAAATAATATACATTTATATAAATTCCTTTTTACTCGGGGGAAAAAAAACTTCGAACGGACGGGGATTAGAACCACAAGTCGCAATCTCTACCCTCTAGACCAGCGGACGTTGTTAGCAAATAACAACCTTAAAAGACTTAGTTTTAAATAAATTGATCGTATCTAATTATATCAAATTGATCTAACATAGAGTAATATATGATTACATCCAATTAAATATGTTATTCACTTGTACACAATTTTCAAAAAGACTTAGAAAATTTGCAAAAAAAAAAATTGGAATGACGCACAGTTGGGAAAAATGGACTTTTTTGTCCGATTTTGCCTACAGGTCGTAATTCTTAACCGATTTTAGTTTTTCTTTTTTTGAAATTTAGCTAATAAAATTCCTCATCGGTCTGTCATGGTGGATTTCTAAAAATCGTTTTTGTTTTATTTGAATATTTTTTTAAATTTCAGAAAATATTAATTTTTTTTATAATTTTTGCTCAAAAAAATGTAATAGGCAGGGGACGAATAAGCTGTATGGACAAAATTAAAGGTATTTGAACCCCTTATAAATGACATTAATAGCATTCGTTAATTTATTATTATTTTGGTTTTTATAAACATCTGAAAACTTTAAAATGTTCACTTTTAAGTACCTATATCATTTTAAATAATGTACCAATTTCAATGAAATTTTTTTTAAATTAAATTTTATCATTTTCTTAACCATTATTGGTACATAAAGTATTTTTGCAAAATTGTTTAACTCTTTTTTTCGAATTTACAATGTAACAACTTTTTTTTTTTTTAAAACAGACTAAAAAATAATTTTAATATTCCAAAAATCATAAGGTAAAATTTAAGAAAAAAAATAAAATATTTGTTTCAAAAAATTTTGCGTACCAATTATGACTAAGCAAAACATAAGCTTTAATCTAAATAAGATTTCATTGAAATTGGTCCATTATTTTTAAAGATATAGGCTTTTAAAAGTGAAAATTCTTGATTTTTTGTCTGGTTATAAAAACCAAAATAATAATATATTTTTAAATACTAATCATGTCGTTGATAAAAGGTTCCTTTAATTTAGTCCATAAAGCATATTCGTCCCATGCCTAATACATTTTTTTATTGCAAAAAAACTTAAAAAATTAAAATTTTCTGAACTTTAGGAAAATATAAAAAGTAATCCGAAATTTTTTTCAAAAATCCGCCATGACAGATCGATGCGGAATTTTATTAGCTAAAATACATAAAAAGAAAAATCAAAATCGGTTAAGAATTGCGACCTGTAGGCAAAATTGGACAAAAAAAGTCCATTTTTCCCCACTATGTGACGTACAGCGCTATTAGGGTCTTCCATGGTAAGCTTAAACAATAATTTTAATGTAGCTGTATGCCTTATTTCCGATTCATAGGCTTCCAAAGTGAAATAAGACTTTGGCTTAAAAGTTTGAAATTTTTCATGGAATCAGGAAATCAGAATTAGATTTGACATCGGGTTCCAAAAATCATTGATAATTTGATAATTTAAACCAAATATAGCTATTATTAACTATATAAATGCAATATAAATTTTTAAAAATGATTGCAAAAATTCAAAAAGTAAAATTTTTTAAGTTTTTAAAAAAACAAATGCAATAAAAAAGTGTTTTCTATTTAGAAAAAAAAAATAAAAAATTATATTTTTTTCTGGAATCGAACTCGGGTTCCCAAAAATGATAGATAATTTTATAATAAATTAAATATAGTTGTTGCCGACACTGGCAAAATCGCTGAAAAATAGTTCTGTTTGCTGATTTTCTAATGAGATATGTTTATTGTTTTATTTGTAAATGTCAAATTATATTTTTTCGGAGTAGACGCTTCTTGCGCAAGAAACACCGCGCCATTTTATTATAATATTGTATTAAGCTTGGCTCGGCGTGGTAATTAGTTGTTAATCTTGAAGATTATCTTAATTTTAATTTGTATAGAAGTTTACTCTAGTGGTTTCCATACCAAAAAGTAAGTTCCATTTCTATAAATAGCTTGAATTTATCTAATTGAATTGTATTTATAGGAATTTTAATATAAGAAACTTGAATTTTAAATAAATTATATTTTTGTTTGGAATTGAGTGTTTCCTTATTCAAAATCCCCGTGGAAGTCACTAGCGAGGCGGTTTCCTCTCCCAACATTTTAAAATGCTTCTTGTGGTGAACGTTTCCAACAACGTCAACGAATTTACCCGAGGCTAACAACTGAAGTACCTAACAACGTCCTATCTTGCCAATCTCACAGTAAGTACAAATGGATTTACAGGGTCAACAAAATTGTCCAAATTGTCCACTATGTCCAAGTCCCCCTGACCAAAATATGATAACTTGCACTAAATGCCAAAAAAGTTACCATATATCGTGTACAAATGCCACATCAGGAGAGATAGCAGACCTAACCTATAAATGCCAAATTTGCATTTCAACGCACTCGGAAAAGTCTAAGTCCGTTAAAAGTACGTCAACGCGCTCTTCCCATAGATCCCGTGGATCTCAGTCACGTCACATTGGATTGGAGCTTAAAAAACTCGAAGAGGAACGAGCCCTATCCTTGGCCCTAAATCGAGAATATTTAAATAAAAAATACAGCCTGTTAGAAGAGCAGGAAGAAGAAGAAGAACGTCAAAGTGATGCATCCTCCAGCCGGTTACTTTCCCTTCATGAGTGGTTAGAACAGCTTCCAAATCCATCGGCCCCCTAAAAATCTCCTGTAACTAATCCGGGATTGCCTGAAAATAAAAATGTAAATAAAACAACAAAACGGCAGGTACCGAACCTGTCCCACGAAACTGTTTATTATAACTTATCATCAAATATTAATAAAAGTTTAAATACAACAAGTGGAATTAACAATTTTTCACAAAATTCAACTAATTTGCAAAAACCACCGATTAGAACCGCTGCCACAATGTCGTTTTCTGCACCTGTAGTGCCTGCTTTTACCAACGGTGCTTCCACCAATTATGGCTGCAACCAACGACAACAGCCTTCGTTCCAACCGCGTCCACATGTTGCTACTACTGCCACTTCAGCATCGAAAGTTCCACCGATCGGCAATCCAAGTTTTTACCAAACCGTTGGCGCTCCTAGCAGCCATTCTACGCAACAAACGTTTGGCATAAATCCACAAAATAATACAAATTTAACGTCCACTCAAAATTTCTCGTTAAATTCACCACCGAGTTTATCTAATGACGTTAATTTGTATGCACCATTAAACGCAAATCAGCTTCAAGCTTCAAACCGTAAGTCAAGAGACTTACGGTCTTCCGAAAGAGTTGCCAAATTTTTCTGGCCAACCAGAAGAATGGCCCTTATATTTCTCCACTTATGAGTGGTCTAACAAAATGTGCGGATTCACTGATGCCGAAAATCTCATAAGGCTGCAAAAATCTCTAAGTGGAGATGCCCTCAAAAGTGTTCAGCACATGCTGGTACATCCATTAAATGTTGGCTGGGTTGTTTCAATGCTGCAAATGATGTATGGCCAACCTGAAAAGATAGTAAATTCTATTAAAGATCGAATTAAAAATACTCCTTCTATTAATGAAAACAACTTACCTTCATTTACAACATTTGCAATTAGTGTTAAAAGTTTAAGTGCAACAATTGAATCTTCTAATTTAATTGATGAATTGAATAATTCTTCACTTCTACAAGAATTAATAAAAAAATTGCCACCATCATACCAGTTACAATGGGGTACAAAAAAATTACAGCTGATAAACCAAAACAAAAATCCCAACATGCATGAATTCTCCAATTGGATTTTTGACATTGGTATCTCCGCTAGTTGTATAACAGTTGAAAACTCTTTTAATAACAAAAGAGAAAATCCAACAAATATTAACAACAAAAAGTTTCCCACACACTCCAACAGTGAAGACAAATTTAAGAGCATGCACAATAAAAAAGCTTTTTTAAATGCTCATAACGAAGATGTCAAAAAAGTATCCCAAATAAAAGAGACACAAAATAAAGATCGTAAATGTTTTGTTTGTAGCAGCAACAACTGTAAAGCAATTGCAAATTGCCAAAAATATTTGTCTCTTAATCGTGGAGATAAATGGGACATTGTTAGAAACAACAAATTGTGTAAAATTTGTTTGTTCAAACATAGTGGTGACTGTAAGAAAAAAGTACAATGCGGTGTGGAGGGGTGTCAATATTATCACCATTCCTCTTTGCATCGTTATTCTTATGCAGCAAATAACAACAGCCCCACTGATGGGAAAAAATTAAATACAGATGTTTCTAATAATAATAATGAAGTGGTTAATGCACACAGTGGTGATGCAAAAAAAGTTTTATTTAAAATAATTCCTGTAACAGTACATGGAAAAAATAAACAAATAAAAACATTTGCATTTATCGACGAGGGGTCATCTATAAGTTTAATGGACGAGCAACTGATGGAAGAACTAGATATTTCTGGAACGGCAAGCCCCTTGTGCCTGAAATGGACGGGAGGTATGGAAAGGTGTGAAAATAATTCACAAAAATTAATCATAAACATTTCAGGTGGAAATAAAAAACAAATTGCTGTGAATGTGAGTACAGTGACTGCATTAAATTTACCAACACAGACATTGGATTATACAAAACTGTCTCAACGTTTCCCGTATTTGCGAAATTTGCCAATAGAAAATTATTTTAATGCTGTACCAAAGATATTAATTGGCCTTAACCATTTCAACTTGGGAATTTCAACAAAAACAAAACAAGGTGGTCCCCACGAGCCAGTTGATGTCTGTACCCGAATTGGTTGGATGATTTATGGTGCTGTTGCTGAAAATAAAAATCCAAGTAAGCATTTCAATTTCCATATTTGCGACTGTAGTGAATCAAACCAGGGGTTAGAGGAGTTAGTAAAAAGTTTTTATTCCCTTGATAGTGTAGGGATTTGTTGTAAAGACCCACTAATAGGTAAAGATGATGAGCGTGCCTTTAGTCTTTTAGAAAAATATACACAACAACGAGTAGACGGACATTTTGAGGCTCCTTTGCTGTGGAAATTTGATATTTTAAATTTGCCCGGCAGTTACGATATGGCAATGAAACGCCTACTCTGTCTTGAACGTAAATTAAAGAACAATTCCCAGCTTTTAGATGTTTTTAAAAATACAATTGAAAAATATTCCTCCAAGGGATACATTCGTAAATTAAATCCAGAGGAAATAAACAGTGCTGGTAAAGTGTGGTATCTGCCAATTTTTGCTGTTTTTAGCAAAAACAAACCCGGTAAATCGCGTGTCGTTTGGGATGCTGCAGCAAAGACAAATGGAGTCTCCTTGAACTCATTTTTATTAAAAGGGCCTGATCTACTGGCATCGTTGCCAGCTATTTTATTTTCATTTCGTCAAAAATCTGTTGCCATTTGTGGGGACATTGAAGAAATGTTTCACCAAATTTTTATAAGGCAAGACGATCGAGATGTCCAGCGATTTTTGTGGCGTGATTGCAATCAAAGCAAAGAACCTGAGGTCTACGTAATGGACGTAATGATTTTCGGAGCTACTTGTGCTCCTAGCATTTCACAATATATAAAAAATGTTAATGCTGCCAAATTTGAAAATGACTTTCCTGCAGCAGTAAAAGCAATAAAAGAAAATCATTACGTGGATGATCTTTTGGAGTCGGTTGATACCCCTCAAGAGGCCATAAATTTGATTAAAGATGTCAAATATATTCATCGAAAAGGTGGTTTTAATATACGAAATTGGATATCAAACAGTAAAGAGGTTATCAATTCACTTTCAGACAGCTGTGATACTGATACAAAATGTTTAAACCTCAATGAGGAAAAACAAATTGAAAAGGTTCTTGGGGTGTTTTGGGAACATCATGAGGATATTATAACTTTTAAGATTTCTGAGTGGCTTTTAAAAAGTGATATATTTTCTTGTGAAAAAGTGCCGACTAAACGCGAAATGCTTCGGCTGGTAATGTCAATTTATGACCCTCTTGGACTTATAGGCAATATTATTATGTATGTAAAAATTTTATTACAAGAAGTGTGGCGATCCAAGGTGGACTGGGATGAAGAAATATCCCCAGACCTTATGATAAAATGGAACCAGTGGGTAAAAATTTTACCGAATATTCAACAAATAAAAATTCCAAGATGCTATCTACAAACTTTTGATAATTATGATGATACTGAAGTTCAACTTCACACCTTTGTTGATGCTAGCAAGGATGGCTATGCTGCAGTGTGTTATTTTCGTTTGATGAAAAATCAATCAATAGTTTGCTCCCTAATCGGTTCTAAAACCAGAGTCGCCCCTATAAAAATTACATCTGTCCCTCGCCTTGAACTTATGGCTGCGGTAATTGGAGCTCGTTTTGCCAAATATATTTTTGAAAACCATAAAATAAAAACTTGCAAAAAATATTTCTGGTCGGACTCCAAAACAGTCCTAAGCTGGATCAATTCTGACCATAGAAAATATAATCAATTTGTAGCATTTTGTATAACTGAGATTTTAGATTTGAGTTCAATGAAAGATTGGCGATGGACTCCAACGAAACAAAACGTAGCGGATGAAGCTACTAAATGGGCACGAATTCCCGAAATATCTACTTCAAGTAGATGGTTTTCAGGACCCGAATCTCTTTATCAAGCAGAAGAAGATTGGCCTGGTGCAATCTTTTGTAATAACGACGCTACCTCTGAAGAGATGATTCATCATAGTTACACTATTACTTGCTCTGAGCCCTTAATATTGGAAACACGTTTTTCAAAATGGCAACGCATGCTAAGAGCCACTGCTTACTTTTTACGTTTTATAAAAAAATGCAAAACAAAAGTAATAAAAAAAGGTGAACTTACTCAAGAAGAGTTGTTAACAGCG
Source organism: Pegoplata infirma (assembly GCA_963921195.1). Classification (NCBI taxonomy): domain Eukaryota; kingdom Metazoa; phylum Arthropoda; class Insecta; order Diptera; family Anthomyiidae; genus Pegoplata; species Pegoplata infirma. The sequence goes on from CAWUER010000514.1 coordinate 1,191,706, forward strand.
GAAAGTTTTTTATGCCAACAGGCACAAATTGAAAAATATTCCACAGAAATATCTTGTCTAAAGTCAAAAATATCGATTTCAAAATCCAGCGAAATTTATAAAAAGTCCCCATTCTTGGACGAAAGAGGAGTGATAAGAGTTGATGGTAGATTAGGTAATGCAAATATTCCCCAAGATCAAAAGCAGCCTATAATACTGCATAAATCAAGTTACATAACAAATCTTATTTTACTCCATTATCATGCAAAATATTATCATATCAACCATGAAACCGTAATCAACGAAATTCGTCAAAAATATTCTATTTCGAAACTCAGAGTTGCATTCAAAACTGCGGTTCGAAAGTGTCAATGGTGTAAAGTCTACAAGGCAGTTCCTCAGGTTCCGCAAATGACAAAATTGCCTCGCGCTCGTCTCGCTTCATATGAATCCCCATTTACATATACAGGAGTAGATTTCTTTGGACCAATTATGGTCACAGTAAACCGCCATAAAGAAAAACGATATGGTGTCCTGTTTACATGCTTAACAGTAAGAGCTGTTCATATAGAGGTGGCACATTCACTAACTTCAAGTTCATGCATATTGGCCATTCGTAATTTCATGGCCCGGAGAGGTATTCCACGTGAATTTTTTAGTGACAAACGGCACTAATTTTATTGGTGCGGAGAGGGAACTTCGAAAGGCTCTTGCATATGTTGATAAAGATGAGTTTGTCAAAACTTTCACCACTACTACAACTAAATGGAACTTTAATCCACCAGCTTCCCCTCATATGGGAGGTGATTGGGAGCGACTAGTCCGCTCAGTGAAAACCGTTTTATATAAAATAATGCCATCACGAGCTCCAGGCGATGAACTACTTTTGAGCATGTTGGTCGAGGTCGAAAATATTATTAATTCCCGACCACTGGCGTATGTTCCTGTTGATGATGAAACCGATGAAGCGGTGACCCCTAATCACTTTTTAGTGGGTAGTTCCAGTGGGCTAAAACAAATGTCATTTTGTAACGACAGCGCCATAGTTTTAAAACAAAATTGGCTTATTTCGCAACAATATGCGAATATTTTTTGGCAGAAGTGGTTGGCAGAATATCTGCCCTCGTTAACGTGCAGGTCTAAATGGTTTGAAAGGCAAAAAAAATTTATGTCAGGGGGACTTAGTGATAATTGTTGACCCTTCTCTTTCTCGCAATGTTTGGCCGCGAGGAAAAATACTTGAAACGAGATTGGCAAAGGATGGACAGGTAAGAAGTGCTAAGGTGCTAACAACGCACGGAATTTTAGAAAGATCAGTAGCAAAGCTAGCGATTTTGGACGTGGCTTCCCAAGAAGAGTATGCCGACGAAGACCCTTCTTGTCATACTGCGGGGGGGAATGTTGCCGACACTGGCAAAATCGCTGAAAAATAGTTCTGTTTGCTGATTTTCTAATGAGATATGTTTATTATTTTATTTGTAAATGTCAAATTATATTTTTTCGGAGTAGACGCTTCTTGCGCTAGAAACACCGCGCCATTTTATTATAATATTGTATTAAGCTTGGCTCGGCGTGGTAATTAGTTGTTAATCTTGAAGATTATCTTAATTTTAATTTGTATAGAAATTTACTCTAGTGGTTTCCATACCAAAAAGTAAGTTCCATTTCTATAAATAGCTTGAATATATAGGAATTTTAATATAAGAAACTTGAATTTTAAATAAATTATATTTTTGTTTGGAATTGAGTGTTTCTTTATTCAAAATCCCCGTGTAAGTCACTAGCGAGGCGGTTTCCTCTCCCAACAATAGTTATATACATATATGTTTTCAATTAAAAAAAAGATAAAAAAAATATATTTTTTTTCTGGAATCGAACTCGGGTTCCCAAAAATTACAGATAATTTTATAATAAATCAAATACAGTTATATATAACTATATAAAAGAAAAATAATTTGTTAAAAATTATTGCAAAAATTCCAAAAATTAAAATTTTTTAGTTCAAAAAAAATTAAATGCAATAAAAAAGTGTTTTCTATTTAAAAAAAAAATAAAAAAAAAACTTTTTTTCTCGACTGGGCCGGGAATCGAACTCGGGTTCCCAAAAATCATATGTAATCTTATAATAATAATAGTTTGATCACATGATCAATTATTTTTATTTATTCTTTCTATATATTTACAACTCATTTTTAATAAATTCCACCTAACCGAGAACTGGTAACACAATGACCGTCGTCTCGTTGTAGCGAAAAAACCAAGGGTTCTGGTGGGAATCGAACCCACGACCTCCACGTTGAAAGGCTAGCACGCTACCAACTAGCCTACGGGGGCCCCCTTAGTAATCTTATATGATCCAATAAAAAGTTTTGTATAACCATATATGTTGACACACAAAAATAAATTTTGAAATACTGGCATATATAATTATATATGGCTAGTTGTTTGGTCAAAAAAAATTTTTTTTTATACATGATTATATCAAAATATATATTCCATTTAGGGTTGCCAGATACTAGAAGTCCAATAACTGGAATATGGAAAAAATTCAGCTGGATTTTCAGAAAATAACTGGACACATACATATTTTGTTTTATAACTTAAAAACACAACCGATTTTCATATGTGAGATATCTTTATTTTGGACTACTTTTCAAATATAAAATCAATCAAATGGTCGCCTCTATTGGCCATGGCAAAACGTGCACTCTTGTAAGCATATTTATTACTTTTGAGCATGTCGGAATGTTGATGTTGACCTCGTCAATAGTTTGAGGATTGCTGGAGTATATTTTTCTATTCAAATACCCCACAAAAATAAGTCCGGAGTGGGAATCGGATCTGGAAATCTATGTGGCAAGTTAAAGTTCCCTGGACGTGCGATGTCAAAAAAGCGACAATAACTGGCCCTCAAATACAGATTTGACCCATCCGGACTTATTTTTGTTGGGTTATTTGAAAAGCAAAATGTATGCCAACAATTCTCAGAACATCTACGAGGTGAAGGAAAATATTCGACACGCCTAGACCGCCGATGTGCTCGTAGTATGAACAAAAGTATATTAAAAAAAGCTTATTTTTTTGCTACCCCTATTAAACGAGAATTCCTAGTAATTTTACAAGATTTTCACCAATAATTTTGTAATTTAACAAGCTTTTTACTAATCATTTTGTAAATTTAAAAAGGAATTCTCGTGAATTTACTAGATTTTTTTTGCTACCTTCTATTTTATGAGAATTTCTAGTAAAAATTACGAGCTTTTTACCAATAAAATTGTAAATTTACAATTTTTTTTGCAAAATAAAACTTGGAAGGAATTCTCCTGAATTTACTGGAATTTTTTGGAAAATTTCCATAGAAATTTACAAAATTACAAAAAAAATTTAAATTTCGATTGAAAATTGTTTGTTAAAAAACAAGGAAAACTGTCAAATATTAATAAAATGGACTTTTTCTAGTAATTTGACAAGTTTTTTTTTTTGAGTGTAGTGAAAACGCAACAAAAAGTGCAAAAGAGGCAGCTTTTGATTTATGTTTTATTAAAAAAAATGTAAAATTTATTTAATAAAAAATATTTCTTTAAAATTTAAGAAAATATTTTATAACTGGAAAAATTATACACTAACTGGAAACTGGACTAGACCCAAAATAACTGGAAAATCCAGGCCATTCCAGGCCGTCTGGCAACCCTAATTCCATTACATATGCGACCATTTATAAATATATATTGAGTTTAGACGAAATTTGCGTTTATATACACTCATAAAAATATGTTAGTATTCCTTACAAAAAAGTCTGTTACCATTACTAAAAAAGTTTTCAATTTGTGCCCGATAACTTTTTCAGTTACCATTACAAACTTTGGTTTTAAAATTTTAGTAAACTTAAAATAACTGGTAAAAATTAGTAATACAGAATTTTTCTGTACAATTTTTGTAAAATGAATTTTAAAACCCATTTGTAAATATTATTAACTTTTTTTGTAAAAAAAAATGTAAATTGTGTATTTATAATTTTTGGTATTTTTGTACAATATGTAAACTGCGTATTGCACTTGTTGCCGCCAATTACTATTCCAATGAAACTCAATTTTTGTTCGAGTTTTTGATCTAAAATATGTAAGAGAAAATATTAAACACAATTTTTTTAATAGAAATTATACGTACCACATCACATTAATGCGTTGAAAATTGTGTTGTTGAGATGTTGAATATATGTATTTATTTGTGTATGATGTTCTAGAATAAAAAATATCAACATAATTTTTTAAATGGAACACATAAATATGCAATTGTTACCTGTTTCAGCATTTCCTATTTTGTTTTACGAGGGTTTTATTTATTGTCCTAAAAAAGGAGTTAATTTTAAATAAAAAATACTTTAGAATTTGGTTACCTGCTACGTACTTTGTGTTGTAATATTTGTAAATTTTTCTTCATTTCGTCCGTTGCGCTTGTTGTCGCCAAGTACTATTCCAATGAAACTCAATTGTTGTTAGAAATAACATTAATGCTTTGAAAATTGTGTTGTTTACATGTAGGGTTGCCATCCGTCCTCTTTTCCTCGGACACCGTCCTCTTTTTTAGGGCGTCCGGGGCAGTCCTACTTCGTTTTTAGAAAGTGTCCGGGGTTGTCCTCCTTTTTTCCTCATAAATTTTTTTTGCAATTTTGTTCGAATTATTGGCATCGCTGTATTTTCGCTTACCAGCAGTAATGCAAACTTTTTGAGAGCAAAACGAGCACAGAAATAAAAAACACTTTAAAACTCGTATATTTCGAGTAAAAAAGCACATTATGTTGAGCGAAAATTACTACGTTATTATCAGCTGGTTTGTCGTAAAGTTGGCTCTCCGAGAAAAGAAGAAGAAAAAAATTTGTATATCAAAAATTTCCATTTCAAAATTTTCTTAATGATTTCAAGCAAATTCTATTTGAATTTCCAAAAATTGTATTTCACAAATTCCCAATTGTATTTCAAATTTGTATTTTAAAATTTTCTAAATGTTTTTTAAAAATTCCATTTCATAAATTTCAAATTGTATTTCAAAAATTTCCATTTATAAATTCTGATTATGTTTTTTATTAAAAAACAAAAATTGTTTTATTCGACCTTTAAAATATTATATTTTGAGTTGGTTTATTCTAGCTCGAGGTCATTATTTTCTTTACTAATTAAAACTATGATATTCTCATAGAATAATTTTCAAGAAAATAATTTTTCTGTTTTAAATTTGTTTATGTTGGTCATTTTTTTGCAAGACTTTATCGACACGTCCATTAAGTCTATTAAGTCTCGTAAAAATGACCAACATAAATAAATTTAAAACAGAAAAATAATTTTCTTGAAAATTATTCGATGAGAATATCATAGTTTTAATTAGTAAAGGAAATAATGACCTCGAGCTAGAATAAACCTACTCAAAATATTTCCATTTAAAAATTTTCTAAATGCTTTTCAGAAAATTCTGATTAAGAATATGTCAAATTTGTATTTCAAAATTTTTCAGAAAATTTTTATATAAAATTATTAAGAAAATTTTGAAATGAAAATGGAAATTTTTGAATAACAAATGGAATTTTCTAAAAAGCATTTAGAAAATTTTAAAATGCAAATAGAAAAGTCTGATATACATTGAAAGTTTTTGACTTATATTTTTTTTTTTTTTTTATTTATTAAGTCTATGGATTAAATCCTTACAGACTATACAATGTGACATAAAAAAAATTTACATATGTAGAATAATAAACAAATATACAGTTTTTTGTTTTAAGTGTTTAAATAAATTATTATGTTTCGTTTTACAATTGTAGAGGTTAATGAGAAATCAATTAATTTATACAAGTCATTAAAATCTATTCCAACTCTCCGCCATGGATCAGCATTTGCGTAATTGCTGCGAAAAAATGGTAATGCTATGGGGCAAAAGTAACGAGTAGGTCTTTGAGGGACATTGAAAGTAATATTTTCCAAAAGAAACTCTGATGAAATATCGCCATTAATTATATTTAACATAAAGGATACATTTAGCATAATTCTTCGGCTTTTTAAAGTTGGTAGTTTAATTAGACCAAGTCTACTTGGATATGATGGTAGATTTATAGAAGGATTCCATTGTAAACCTCGCAGACAAAACAGAAGAAATTGTTTTTGAACAGATTCGATATGGTTACTATGTACGTTGTATTGCGGGTCCCAAATTACGGATCCATATTCAAGGATCGGTCTTACAAGTGAGGTATACAGCTGTTTTGTAATATCGGGATCGGTAAACTCCTTTGCCCATCGTTTGATAAAGGCAAGAACACCTCTGGCTTTATTGACGGTCATATGAATATGTGGAACAAAACTCAGTTTTGGATCGAGTAAAACTCCAAGATCGAGAAAAACATCAACTAGATCCAGTTTATGCTCTCCTAAAACGTAATGAACATTAACGCAGTTCCTTCTATAGAATCGCATATATTTGCACTTTTTTAGATTAAGATCCATAAGATTAGCTTTACACCACTGATAAAAATTATCAAGATCGTTTTGAAGAAAAATATGTTCGTATGGGTTTTTATAGCTAAAGAAAATTTTTACATCATCAGCGTACATTAAAATGTTACAGTATTTTATTATTGTTGGAAGATCATTAATAAACAAGCTAAAAAGAATAGGTATGTTTTGATCCAATTAAGGCTGTTAGAATTTAGACCAAGTGAGTCCAGTTTACAGAGAAGAAGGTTATGATTGACTTTATCAAAAGCTTTACTGAAGTCGGTGTAAACCGCATCCGTTTGTTGTCCCTTAACAAATCCTCGATTAACATGTGTTGTAAGATTCAAAAGGTTAGTAGTTGTTGAGCAACCTTTACGAAAGCCATGCTGAAAAGGTGATAATGTGGATTTTACTTGATGACAGAAAAAATCTGTAACAATTTTTTCGAAAACTTTTGGAATAGCGCTAAGTTTGGCAATGCCCCTATAATTTATCACATTCGACTTAGATCCAGATTTAAATAATGGTATTATATACGATTTTCTCCAAAGCTTAGGAAAATAACCGTGCTTGATTGAAATGTTAAATATGTACGATAAAGGGGTGGTAAGACTTTCGGCACATTTATTTAATATGCAACTGGGAACTCCATCAGGTCCATGATTATAAGATATTTTTAAATTTTTTAAGTTTTGAGAAATCAGTGAATGTTCAATGGAGGGAAAACATATTTGATTTGTAGAACGCAGAGGATATGGATAATTATCAGATAGGTTATATTTGACATCAGTATAGGTTTTAGCAAAAAAATCAGCAAACATGTTGCTTATGGTAGAAGCATCTTCAGATTCTTGACCTTCAAATTTCATAGCAGGTGGAAATTCTTGGCATCTTCTTTTGGAATTCACAAAATTATAAAAAGATTTAGGATTAAGTTTGAAATCGTTTTTTAGATTATTTATATAGTTGTTGTACAGCGATGTGTTCAGCAAATTATATTCCGCACGGCAGATTGAATAATTTCCAAAATCAATAAGTGAATTAGATTGTTTGTGTTTTTTATAGAGTTTGTTCTTCTTATTTTTATAAAAAGTATCGATCATTAAATCAATAGCCAAATGGCTAGTATTAGATAAATATAGCAGGTCTTGCCAGTTTGTATTAATAATAAGATTGTTAAGCATATTATAGTTTGACTTTTTAAAACAAAATACTCTCTCGTTATCATTGTCACTTTGTGGCTCCGGGCCCAGCTGTATAGAACATCTTAAATCCAAAGTCGGGTGGTAAGGATCTTCAGGTGTTGTTACGGGGCTAGATCTTTTTATTGAACAGTCAGTTGGATCATTGACAAATACTAAGTCTAATATTTTGCCTTTATTATTTTGTATATCATTCATTTGAAATAGACAGAGATCCGATAACTCATTTAGGAAATTATCACTATGTAAATTTGTATTAATTAGAACCAAGTTTGGTGTGTCAGGTAAATAATTCCAAGAGACTGATGGTAAGTTAAAATCACCAAAAACAAAAATAGAATCAGTATGATTGGCTGCAAGTACAACATTTTTTATAGCATGTAAGTGATCATCATAGACAGATTGTATAGATTTAGGTGGAATGTATGAGCATGTTAAAAAGACGTTTTTATTTTTTAGTTTTATTAAAACACTGATAAACTCCAAATCTGGTGTACAATCAGACAATAATAGTTCTGAATGAAAACGATTGGGTACCGCAATGAGTACCCCACCGCCCTTACGAATAGTACCTTCAGTAGAAACCCCAGCATCATCTTGGGTACTTAAAGCAGATCTGTTTCGTCTATAGATTTGATATTTGTTACATAGTATTTCCATGTTAAAAACGTTGTTTGTTAACCATGTTTCGGTAAATACTATAATATGATAGTTAAAATCGAAGCTTTCTTTATATAATTTGAATAGTTTGGTGTTTAAACCTCGAACATTTTGATATATGATATACAGTTGGTTATCGCGTAAATTACTTAGTTTTTTGAATTTGTTGGATTATTTAGCGGTAATTGAACAATATTATTTCTAGTTCTACGAGGGTTTTCTTTAAGTTCGTACTTACGAACTAATGCGTTATCGGGCCAGAAGTTAGAATCCAAAATTTGTTCGAAGAGATCAGCGGGAACAGTTATTTTAAAAGATGTTATATCTCTAGGTTGAGAATACGTAAATTTTTTAATTAAAATTGTTGAATCACATTTCAGTTTATTAGTAATAAAACTATTGATCTGGTCTTCAGACGTATCGTATGCAAATCGAGAAATAAATATAGATTTTTTTGGAGGAATGATTTTTAATTGTTGTGGAGTATTTTGGTGTTCAACAGATGATGAAGCAGAGTTTAAATCAGTTTCAGTTTCCATTTCATTGGATAACTCAGACTGGTTTGAATTTAAAATTTGACTATCAACTTGATTTTTTATTTCAGTTTGATTGTTCGATGCTTGTTTGATTGTTCGATTTCAGTTTGATTGTTTCGACATTTTTTAAATATAACTGGAAATTTTTGAATTATAAATAGATATTTCCAAAATATAATTGAATAGATATATCCAAAATATTGTAATATAATTGGAAATATATTTTTTTAGTGGAAAAAATAGTTTTCTTGAAAAAATGTTTTTTTTTTTGCATATTGTATTGCGTTGTTGACTTTTTTCAAATTAATTTATTTAAAAACAAGTGAGAGTGTTACATTCGGCTGTGCCGAATCTTTTATACCCTCCAAAATGTAAAAAAACAATATAAAAAAATCCAGGGGCGTCGTTTTTTTTTTTTTTTGGGGGGGGTTGTTGGGAGACTTTAGGGGGCACCTGCCTCTTGCTATTTTGAACTTCTACTAAGATAAGAATGTTGCATTTGCTTGAAAAATTACAAAAAAACCCTTCAAAAAATGCGGTTTTTCTTAGGTTGGTTTAGTTCTCCAAGGGGGAACTTTTTTCCCCCTGGTCCGATTTTGCCCATTTCCGAACTGAACCTGCCTAGGAATATAAGACATATTCGTGCCAAACTTCGGAAGTCTAGCTTTTTTATTTTAGACTGCACCGTGTAATCTACAGACGGACAGACAGACGGACGGACATCGCTAGAATGTCTTAGAATCGATCACTGATCAATAAAATATATACTTTATTGGGTCCTAGACCGATATTTCGATGCGTTACACACGGAATGACAAAGTGAGTATACCCCCATACTGTGGTTGGAGGGTATAAAAAACTGTCCTCTTTTTTGGGTCAAATGTCCTCGTTTTTTGAGGTTGACGTCCTCTTTTTCTCAAAATGCAAATGGCAACCCTATTTACATGTTGAACATGTGTTGGTATTTGTGCATGATGTTCTAGAATTAAAAATATCAATATAATTTTTTAAATGGAAGACATAAATATATAATTGCTACCTGTTTTCAGCATTTCCTATTATGTTTTACGTGGGTTTTATTATCCAAACAAAACGAGTTAATCTATATAAATAAAAATCAATTGTCGTTCGTTGGTAACAGCATCAGTTGAGAACGGCTTGACCGATTTGGACAATTTTTTTTTTGAAATGTTCGTCATAGTCCAACTTAGGTTTTTACGTAAAGAAAAATTGACCACGCCCACTTTTACGCCCACTTTTTTAGATTTACCTAAAATCGCAAACGGCTGCACCGATTTGGATAATTTTTTATTTAAATGTTCGTAGTGATCCAGTTTAAGTTTTTACTGAAAGAAAAATCGACAACCCCCACTTTTACGCCCACTTTTTCAATTTATCTAAAATCTGAGAATGGCTGGACCGATTTGACTTAATTTTTTTTAGATGAATTTTCATCATATTCCAACTTTGGTTTTTACGAAAAAAGAAATTGATCACGCCCACTTTGGCTAATTTTTGTTGAAAATGTTCGTCATAATTCAACAAAAGTTTTTACGGATGGTTAAATTTTCCACGCCCACTTTTTTCTATGTATCGAAAGAACTATAACGGCTAGACCGATTTGGTTAAAGTCCACGATAGATTTTAAAAAAAAAAAAAAATTGTCCACGCCTACTTTTACGATCACTTTTCCCGATATCTATATTTTAAATCATGGAATGGTTTTTAATGTTCGTCATAATCCAACTATGTTTTTATCGAAAAGAACAATTTTCCATTTCTACACTCACTTTTGAATTGAATTGGTCCATCCAGAGTTGGTTAAATTCAAAAGGGGCTTACTGTAAGAAAATTTTTGCACCCACTCTTTTTTTGATATAAATAAAATTTGCTCTTTAGAAAAATAAAATATAGAATAATAAAATATAAATAAAAATCAAATGTAGTTCGTTGATAATCGCATCACTTGATAACTGACCGATTTGGATAATCTTTTTTTTAAATGTTCGTCTTATTTTTTTTCTTAATGTTCGTCTTAGGTTTTTTCGGAAAACAAATTAATCACGCCCGCTTTTACGCCTCCTTTTTTCAACATATATAAAATCGGAGAACGGCTGGATTGATTTGACTAATCTTTTTTTAAATGTTCGTCATAGTCCAACTTAGGTTTAACCGGAAATAACAATATTTCACGCCCACTTTTATTTCGATGTATCTAAAATAAAAGAACGGCAGGGCCGATTTGGCTATTAGTAGTATTTGTTGACGTTCGTTATAGTACAACTAAGGTTTTTACGGTAAGAAAAATTGCCCACTCCCACTTTTTTCAATACATCTAAAATCGGAGAACGACTGGCATGATTTTGTAAATTTTTTCTTTAATGATCATTATAATCCAACTAAGGATTTTACGGAAAAAAATATTGTCCTCCCCTACTTCAAAAGCCTACACTTTTCAATATCCCTAAAATTTGCAACACTTTAGAAAGCCTGGACCGATTTGGCTAATTTTTTTGTTTTAAATGTTCGTAATAGTCCATATAATTGTTCGAAAAATCAAATTGTCCTCTCCCACTTTTTTTCGATATTTCTAAAATTTATTTTTTACTCTAATTCGATCAAATAAAAAACAATATTTCTTAATAGATTATATGTTGTTCGTAGATTGTGTTGTTCGTAATGATACTCAAGAAGTTTTAAATTTGTACAGTTCACAAGTCGAAGACATGGTAATTTTTTTTAGTTCCTAAAATATAATTTGAAAATGATTATCTGCCTAATCGGGTCTTTAAAACAACGCCCACAAATTTTTCTAAGCCAAGAATTCATTTCTTTTTTTGCAGGGCTATATATTTGATGCGAGACGAAATATAACACTGATCTTATATTTTGGCCAGCAACGCGGACCGGGGCCAGCTAGTTTGAAATAAAAAATACTTTAAAATTTGGTTAGCTCCTTGTGGTGTAATATTTGTTTGTTATTAATTTTTTTGTTCATTTCGTCCGTGTCGCGACGTTCAACTTTCGAGTATTATTTTGTGACTAAAGAAAATAAAGAAAGAAATAAAGGAAATTACACAACGAGTCTCTTCACAATACAACAGCAAGCGGCAGACAGAAAAATATCCTCATTTATTTTGGTTTAAAGTTTCCTTTATTAAGCTATTTGGGCCTATTGTTGTTGATGTAAATAAAACAAATTAATTACATATTTTTCCCGACGTTTCGTCGATTTTTTGTCGACTTTTTCAAGGGAATTCGTCTATTTAATAAATAAAGCATAACATTAATACAAATTCAATACAAAAAACAATTAAAACTTACAATAATCTGGGATTATATCACATTTAAATAAATTTTAATTAATTTTAAACTAACAAAAACATAAAACATAAATTTGAACATTTAATACAACACGGCTTAGTTTAATATCACAGTTTAAAATTATTTTTATCGTAATGCAACGCTGTAGCTGGCATTTATATTATCTGTGTCTTCTTTGTGGTTCATTGTTTTGTGTATTTTTTGCTGAATACGAAGGCTCTCTATTGTATATCGTTTTCTCTCAGTACTTTCAATGTCTAACACTTTAACATTGTCAAAATTTGGTTTGTGAGAAGTGTTCATGATGTGTTGAGCTAGTGCAGTGGATTCTTTTTGTTTTAAAATGTCTGTTTTGTGTTCGTTAATTCTGGTTTCTAAATTTCTTTTTGTAGTGCCTATATAAATTAAATTGCAGTTTTCATTATCTGTTCCATCACATCCAATTTCGTAAACAACATTGCTTTGTTGTTCTTTCCTTATTGGTGCTTTTACCTTAGAGAAAATCGTACTTAATGTTTTGTTTGCTTTGTAAGCAAAACATATGTTTTCTGATTTTATTGTTGTCCTTATATTCTTATTGTCCGTGATCCCAGGGATGTATTTTACACTGTAAAATGTTTTGCTGGTATCTTCTGTATTATTATTAGTGTTGTTTTTATTATTTTTAATTTTCCTGCTCACATCGTCAATTAAATTACTGATTAATTTTTTTGGGAAACTGTTGTTGACTAGAATTTCTGTAATTTTTTTTTAATGTTTTTTGTGTGAAACTGTTTGTCGCTGATATTTAGTACCCGAAAAATTAGATTTTTTGCTGTGTTAATGATTTGTGATCTTGGTTGTGTTGAGTTAAAGTTGATGATTCTCCCTGACGCAGTTTCCTTGGAGAACCAGTCAATTGTTATTGTACTATTATTTCGGAATAGTTTAGTATCCAAGAACGCAATTTCATTTTTTGTTTCCATTTCGATGGTAAACTGAATTTTCTGGTGATATTTATTAAGGGTGTTAAGGATTTTATCTTTATCGTCAATATTTATGATTGCCAGGATATCATCTACATATTTTACTATGTATTTAATAAATATATTTTCTCTTTTTAATTCTGAAATTACTTCTTCGATTAAATTGTCTAGAATAATATCTGCAATGGTTGGGGAAAGTGGGTTACCCATTGGCATTCCATATACCTGATTGTAAATTTTTTCGCCATACATAAAATAATTATTGTCTACAAAACAAAATTGTAGAATTTTTAGAAATTTTTACCTTGGAATTTGTGTGTGTTCTTTAATTATTGACCATTTTTCCATTATGTTCTTTATTCCTAAATGTACAGGAATATTAGTAAATAAAGAAATAACATCGAACGACACCATTACTTCCCCCTGGGCTAAGCTGATATTTTTAATTTGTTCAATCATCTGAGTTGAGTTTTTAATGTTGTAATTTTCGGATACAATATGTTTTAAAATTTGTCCTACATGCTTTGACAATTCATAACATGGGACCTGGACCGAGGAGACTATTGGTCTAAGAGGGACACCAGGTTTGTGAATTTTGGGCAGTCCATAAATTCTTGGTACGTTTGCGGCTGAGCAAAGTAGTTTACGTTTTTGTACCATATTAATATTTCCATTTTTATATAAATCTGATATAATGTTGTTGTTGTCTCTTTGTAATTTTGTGGTTGGATCTATTCTCAAATTTCTGTACGTGTTTTTGTCTTCTAACAATTTTTCCATTTTCGAATTGTATTCGTGTTTGTACATAGCAACCGTTCTATTTCCTTTGTCTGCTTGTATAATGATTAGATCATCATTTTTCATTATATTGTAAAATAACAGCAACACATATATTAATAGTTACCGACGGTGATTTAATATATACAATTTTTGCTTTAAAAGAGTTATTTTTGTTGGAAAACAGATTTCGGACCTTCATAATAGTACTTCTCATATAACTTGGGAAATATATCAAATATTATGTCTGGTTTGATGTTTGATTGACCAACGATGATTCTCTAAAGTCTGCTGAAGATTCCTTTAGTGGGGATGAAACTGATCAGTACAGACATACTATGAGATAGTAACTTTTTTAAAGCAATAAATTAAAAATACTCTATTATGACAATATCATGAATAGAAATTTTTTTGGGCCTCGAACTAGAATAAAACTCTAATCGAATATATATACATATATAAAGGCCGAATAAATACATTTTATTTTTATGTACCTTTTGGTACTAAAAATAAAAAAACAACATTTAACACAAAGTTTAGTACGACTTATCCTACCAACACTATTGTTTGGTTAGGCACTGTTGTTATTGTAAAATAACAGCAACACATATATTAATAGTTACCGACGGTGATTTAATATATACAATTTTTGCTTTAAAAGAGTTATTTTTGTTGGAAAACAGATTTCGGACCTTCATAATAGTACTTCTCATATAACTTGGGAAATATATCAAATATTATGTCTGGTTTGATGTTTGATTGACCAACGATGATTCTCTAAAGTCTGCTGAAGATTCCTTTAGTGGGGATGAAACTGATCAGTACAGACATACTATGAGATAGTAACTTTTTTAAAGCAATAAATTAAAAATACTCTATTATGACAATATCATGAATAGAAATTTTTTTGGGCCTCGAACTAGAATAAAACTCTAATCGAATATATATACATATATAAAGGCCGAATAAATACATTTTATTTTTATGTACCTTTTGGTACTAAAAATAAAAAAACAACATTTAACACAAAGTTTAGTACGACTTATCCTACCAACACTATTGTTTGGTTAGGCACTGTTGTTATTGTAAAATAACAGCAACACATATATTAATAGTTACCGACGGTGATTTAATATATACAATTTTTGCTTTAAAAGAGTTATTTTTGTTGGAAAACAGATTTCGGACCTTCATAATAGTACTTCTCATATAACTTGGGAAATATATCAAATATTATGTCTGGTTTGATGTTTGATTGACCAACGATGATTCTCTAAAGTCTGCTGAAGATTCCTTTAGTGGGGATGAAACTGATCAGTACAGACATACTATGAGATAGTAACTTTTTTAAAGCAATAAATTAAAAATACTCTATTATGACAATATCATGAATAGAAAAAAAAAAAAAAAAAAAAAAATTTTTTTGGGCCTCGAACTAGAATAAAACTCTAATCGAATATATATACATATATAAAGGCCGAATAAATACATTTTATTTTTATGTACCTTTTGGTACTAAAAATAAAAAAACAACATTTATCATCATTTTTCTTTAAAAAACTTTTTGTTTTTTCATAAATAGTCAATATGAATTTTTCTCTAGGTGTATTTGTAATTTTTCTCTTAAATCGTGAAATATTATTTGCTAATTTAGTTCTCGCTGTGTCTTTTTCCTTGTCTACATTAACATCCATTGTTTGGATGCACTGTTCTATGTCAGCAATAACATGTATGGGAGAGAATTTATTTTTTTCTATAGGTAGAGCGAATTTTTTCCCCAACGATAATATCCATTTGTATTCAATTGGAATATCTATCTCCGTTTTGTTCTCAAACCATTTGTTATTGAAATTAAGTCCGTGAATTTTAAACTGTTTTTCTTTCAGTGTAGTGAGTTTAATAATTTGCCTCTCTTTGACGTTTGTTGTTATGTGTTTCATTCTTTCTGTTTGTTTACAAATAAATGTTTCATGGTCTTCTTTAGTCAGTACTTCGTATATTGCAGCATTGATATGAAATAGTTTTCTTTTTATTAATTTAATATTTGTGTTTGTCTGTGAAATTTCTAGATTTAATATTTTTTTATGAAAGTTGTAGATAATTTTCCCTAATTTTCCTTTTATTTTGTTACATTGAAAAAGCCGTGTTACCTGCATTGTGGTGTTTTGTGTGTGTTTAGGGATAATACCATAACTCCTACATGATAAAAGAAATTTTCATCTTTGTTTTTGTTGTGTCAGTTTTTTTGTCTCATTGCAATACTCCTTCATCGTTCTGCAAGTGTCATTGCCGTATTTAAGCGCGATGTGTTGAAAGTAGCCCTTCACACTGAAAAAAATAGCTTCGTGAAATTAATGAAAATTGACTTAACCTTAATGAAAAATGACTCACGTTTTCAACCGAAGACAGGTTTCATTTGATTAATGAAACTGGTGTCATTAAAGTTCCTTTCAATGAAAACTTGCATATAAATAATGAAAATATTCTTAGAACTTGTTTGAAACGTTTTATGAAGTTTTTCATAAAATGTATGAAAATATCCATTGATTAAATGTGGAATAGTATTTGGTAATGAGCGTATGATAATTGCTTTTTACAAGTAACTAAGGAGTGAGATCATAAAAATGTTAACACACATAAAGTTAAATAAAACACAGACTACTGAATTTTAAGACTTCAAACCAAATTTTTATTAAATAAAATTTAATACAAAATCATAACAAAAAAACCGCATGGAACTCTAACCACTACGAACAAAGTTATCCACTTTTTCCGGAAACCCTCCCATTAAGGCTTTTATGGTAGTTTCTGTCACCTTTTTAGAGCAGGTGGTCCATCTACGTTTGAAATCTTGCATGTCCTGGGAGACCTTTTTTGTGCCCTTTAATTCTTTTTTAACAAGAGCCCAATATCTCTCCACTGGCCTGAGCTCCGGGCAGTTTGGTGGATTTGCCTCTCTTGGTACAAAAACCACATTATTATCATTATACCACTCCAGCGCTTTCTTGCTGTAGTGACAAGATGCTAAATCGGGCCAAAAGTAAGTGGATACATTGTGCTGACTCAAGAACGGAAGAAGTCTCTTCTGCAAACACTCCTTGATATAAATTTCGCTGTTTATAGAGCCAGATGTCACAAATGACTGGCTTCTTTGGCCGCAGCTACATATGGCTTGCCATACTAGGAATTTTTTGGGGAATTTCGTTTGCTTTTTTGACCGAAATTTTTCCGCAACATTTCCTCGAACATCGGAAACATAAAATTCTTGACCAGGGAGCTGCGCAAAATCAGCCAGGACATAAGTTTCGTCGTCCATTACACAACAGTTGTATTTTTTTATAAAATTTGATTTCAATTTTCTAGCTCTGGTTTTGGCCTCCAAATTTTTAAAAGCGTTTCTATCGGGAACTTTTTGAACTTTGTAGGACTTTAGTCCCGCCTTACGTTTCACTTTACGTACAAAAAAGTCTGAGCATTGGGCTAACCGAGCTGTTTTTCTGCCAGATGTGTTAGGAGCTCTCTTAAGGATGCTTTTAACTTTATATGCCTTACCAATGTTACGATAACCAGTCGTTGTTCCTGTTCCCGGCTTCCTTTCAATTGTTAGGTGTTCCAGATACCTTTTTACCACTTTTGAAACTGTTTGGCGGCATACATTAGTTTCTTTGGCAATTTTTTTGTATGTCCATGTTTGGTTTTGTTGAAAATATTTAATTATTTTTGAACGCACTTTTCTTTCATCGTCCATTGTGTAAAAAATTGCAAATTAAAACTCATGATGTAAATTAATTTATTAACTGACATATTTTTAAAATGTAAACTGCCGAAAAAAAAAAAAATTTGGAAGCTTTACACCAAAGTTGTAGGCAAAAATGTGTGTTAACATTTTTATGATCTCACTCCTTAGTTGCTGACTTTATTAAGGTTTTGATATGGGAATTACGATAAATTCATGTTGGTTAAAGTTATCAAAATTTCCATAGAAAGCCTTTAATTAAGTTAGGAACAAGTTACCTAAAACAGCACGTATCATACACCCATAAGTGAAATTTGTTAATAACAATTTTGGTAAGTCACATGTAACCATCACTGTAACCGTCACTGAAATTTTATTTAGGGGCATGTCACAGATTTAATTCCGATCGGATTTGAAAAAAATTTGTTACTCGTAAAGCGCAAAACAATTTTTTTTTCGGAATGAAATCACTTTCAAAAATCAAAGTGGAATTGAATTGCTTAAAGTGGTTTCATTCCGAAAAAAAATATTTGCTTTGCGTTTTACGAGTGAACCACTTATTCCACTTCCGAGCGGAATTGAGTCTGTGACATGGCCCTTAATTGCACACTATTTATGTCTTTCACCTAGTTTTTACACACAACAAAATTTTACTCCAAACTTAAATTGGTAAAATTGGTAAACTATAAAAGACAAAAACGCGATAACTTAAAAACACGTGCTGCCAAAACGTAGCAACAACGTAGCAATGGAACAACACAAATTACCCTACATTTCATCACAAAATTTTAAAATTTAAAAAAACCATTTTTCTGTTGCAAATTATATTATATTTTATAAGAAACAGTCAAAAGAAACACTTATACGGAACTTTTCACTTGTAATTTCAATTAGATATAACCAGCATAATACACACACAAGTTTCAATAACAAAGCAAAAAAATATAAAACTATTTTATTTTATTAGAAAAAAGTTAACACACATGTAAAAATTACAATTAGACTAAACACGCGTGGTTTAATAAAACGTCGTATGTTTTTGTTCTGTTTTCTTTCTCTTATTCGCAACGCAGAGTTGTATTTAGTTCTAAAAAATCTTATGATATTTTTTAATGAAATTATGAAATCTAATGAAACAAGTTTCATAAAATTTGTTCATAACATGCATGAAATTTCAATCAGCTTATGAATTCCTTCATTTAAGTAATGAAAACAAAATAATGAATCCGTTTCATTAATATCAGGAAGGTTATTTTTTTCAGTGCATGTTGATGTTGTTGTTAGTGATTTAATTAGTGTTGATGTTAAATAAATTAAATGATATTATTTCGGCAAGCTATCCGATTAATTTATCTTGTTGTTTTTATTTGGCCAAGTGTTAATTATTTTGGTTTAAAGTTTCCTTTATTAAGCTATTTGGGCCTATTGTTGTTGATGTAAATAAAACAAATTAATTACATATTTTTCCCGACGTTTCGTCGACTTTTTCAAGGGAATTCGTCTATTTAATAAATAAAGCATAACATTAATACAAATTCAATACAAACAAGTAAGAAAATTATAGTCGGTCAAGACCGACCATATAATACCCTACACCAAAGTTTCCCGGAAAATGGGTCCCATCAATCGATTAGATCTATGTGTTGTAAAACCTTTAATAAGTGTCGAAAACACTCACAAATCAAATTTGAGTGAAATAGGCTTCTATTTGTTGACAATAAACCGCTTTAACTGAATATCGGGCGAAATTTTCACAAGGGGCCTGAGTCCAAAACTGGTCCGATGATTATCAGGTTTGATAAGGTTATTTAAGTACGCGTTTAACATACACAAA